>CM052540.1:130480344-130496217 GCA_028533065.1 Trachops cirrhosus | reverse complement strand
AGGCTGGAATGGGAATGAAAGATTGAAACTGTACTGAATAATCTAAAATATAAAAAAGAAAAAAATAAAATTCAGTAACCATTTATAATAAAAACTCTCACAAGGTGGGAATAAAAGAAATATACCTAAACATAATAAAGGCCAGATATGACAAACCCACTGCCAGTATCATACTCAATGTGCAAAACTACAAACAAGCATGCCCCTTAAAATCAGGAATAAGACAGGGATATTCAATTTCACCTCTCTTATCCAACACAGTACTGGAAGTTCTAACCTTAGCAATCAGACAAGAAGAAGAAACAGAAGACATCCAAATTGGAAAGGCAGGAGTTCAGCTATTTTTATCTGCAGATGACAAGATATAGAACATAGAGAACTGCAAAGACTCCACCAAGAAAGTACTAGCATTGGTAAGTGAATTCAGCAAAGTATTGGGATGCAAAATTCATATCCAGAAATCAGCTGCATTTTATATGCCAATAATGAACTCACAGAAATGGTAATTAAGAAAGCAATCCTATTCACAATTGCTTCAAAAATAATAAAATACCTAGGAATAAATCTAACTAATGCTGTAAAGGACCTGTACTTGAAAAATTATAAGACAGTGAAGAAAGAAATTGAAGAAGACACACATAACCAAAAGCACATACCAGTTTATGGATAGAAAGAATTAACATCATTAAAATGTCCATGCTATCCAAAGTAGTCTATAGATTCAATGCAATTCCTATAAAGATTCAAATGATGTATTTCACAGAACTAGAACAAATATTTCAAAAAAAAGTATATAGAACCACAAAAGGCCCCACACAGCAACATCAATCCTAAGAAGAACAAAGTTGGAGGAACATGCTACCTAATATGAAACTATACTATAAGGCCATAGTAATCAAAACAGCATGGTACTGGCATAGAAACAGACACATAGATCAACAGATCTGTTCAACAGAACAGAATAGAAAGCCCAGAAATAAACCTACAACTTTATTAGTCAATTAATATGCAACAGAAAGAGGAAGGACATACAATGGGCTAAAGATAGTTTATTAAATATATGGTGTTGGGAAAATTGGACAGATATGTGCAGAAAAATGAAACTAGACCAATTTATACCACACACAAAAATAAATTCAAAATGGATAAAAGTTTAACTATTAGACCCCAAACCATAAAAATCCCAGAAGACAACATAGGCAGTAAAATCTTGGACATTGCTTGTACCAATAGTTGGTCTATCTCCCCAGGCAAAGAAAACAAAGGAAAAACAAGCAAGTGGGACTGCATTTATTATGTTCTTAATGAAGTTTCCTCCATCTTCTATTTGTCAGTGGGTGGAGAAAAAGCAACTTATTAACTTCTTTAGTGAGTCAACTGGTTACAACACTTAAGTGTTCTCAGATAGGCCAAAGGACATCTGACAAGGACACAACTGCTGTTCCCAATAAGTGCCAGTGTAGTAATACTCCAGATTTTACAAGTGAAGAGAATGTACAGTTGTATTATTTATTAACATTGAAAGTGCGACAACAAAGTAGCTATAGTTTATTAGTCATTTTTTATGTGCAAGTCACTGTGGTACTTTGCTGAGAATCTGAATCTTGTGTAAACCAGGAGAGGTTTTCCTGACTCTACCCAACATGTACACAGCACATTTTTACTAAGAGACTATATTACTGTGTCTGTATCTTTTTTGGGATGCATTGGCATCCCTGTGAAGATGTACAAGACCAGAATTATCTTACATATATGATTAAAGAAACATGGGCCTATGACGAGGGCACCAACATATTTGACAGCAAAAAGATTCAAAGTATAAATTATCATCAAATCAATCAATTAGAGCAATAGTTCTCAACTGGGGGTAATTTTACCTTCAGTGTACAACTGGCAATGTCTGGAGACAGTTTTGAGTATTACAGCAGAAATGGCATTGCTGGCACCCACTGGGTAAAGGCCAGGGATACTGCTAAACATATGCACGAAACACTTCTCCACAGCAAAGAATTATGTAGGACCAATTGTCAATAGTTCCAGGATTGAGCTATCTGAGTTACATAAGTGGCACCATGAATGTGGGGAATACCAAGTCCCCACTGATTATGCCAATCCAGGCTGCTATGAGTGTAAGGAGTATAAGGAAAAGTTGCACACAGAACAATTATTTAATGTTTCTGCTACTGAAAATGTAAGCATAGCTTTAGTGATTACAAAGAGAAAACTTGCAAAAATTCCTTAGAAAAAGAGAATAAAAGATAGATTTTTGTAAGGATACCCCATAGACTCCCATTTGTACACTAATAATTGATTACAGGAAACAGAGATTTCCAGTGAAGATGGAGGCATAGGTAGATATGCTCTGCTTGCTCATGCAACCAAAAGAAGGACAATGATACATTTTAAAACAAACAAAAAAAAACAATCAGAATTGCCAGAAAATTGAACTGTATGAAAGTCCAACAACCAAGGATTTAAACATTCATCTAGTCTGGTAGGAGGGACAGAGAAGGGAAGCCAGGTCGGAGAGGACATGCAGCAAGACAGTGGATGGAGTGGGCCAGGCAGCAGCTGGTGGAGCTGGTAGTCCCACATTCACATGTGGATAAACCAGGAGGAACAGCTGAGGGGAGAGACAGGCCTCACAACCCAGGGTTCCAGCACAGGAAACTAAAGCCTCAAAATCTCTGGCTGCAAAAACCTGTGGGGGTTGTGGTGGCTGGACAAACTCCCAGCCTCACAGCAGAGTTCATTAGAGAAATCCATGGGGTCCTAGAATGTATACAAACCCGCCCCCAGGGAATCAGCACCAGAAGGGCCCAATCTGCTTGTGGGTGATGGGGGAAGTGACTGAAATCGGTCCAACAGCTGAGAAAGCAGCATTGTTCCCTCTCTGACCCCTCCCGCACAGACATTGGAGGGAGCAACCTGGGTTGCCCACCCTGGCAAATACCTAAGGCTCCACCCCTGACAATGTAACAGGTGCACAGAGACAAAGAAATATGGGCCAAATGAAAGAACAGATCAAAACTCCAGAGAAAGAACTAAGCAACAAGTAGATAGCCAACCTATTAGATGCAGAGTTCAAAACACAGGTAATTAAGTTGCTCACAGAAATGATTGAGTACAGACACAAAATAGAAGAAGAAGTGAAGGTTATGCAAAGTGAAGTTAAAAAATATATACAGGAAACCAACAGTGGAGGGAAGGAAACCAGAACTCAAACAAATGATCTGGAACAGAAGGAAGAAATAAACATTCGAGCAGCGCAGAAGGAAGAAACAAGAATTCAAAAACTTAAGAGGCTTAGGAACCTCTGGAATAATTTCAAACACTCCAGTATCTGAATCATAGGGGTGGCAGAAGGAGAAGAGGAAGACCTAGAAATTGAAAACTTATTTGAACAAATAATGAAGGAAAACTTGCCCAATCTGGAGAAAGAAACTGACTTCCAGGAAATCCAGAAAGCCCAGAGAATGGGCCCAAGGAGGAATGCACCAAGACAAATCATAATTAAGTTACCCGAGATTAAACATAAGGAGAGAATCTTAATCAGCAAGAGGAAAGGAGACAGTTACCTACAAAGGGGTGCTCATAAGACTATCAGCTGACTCTCAAAAGAAACCTTGCAGGCAAGAAGGGGCTGGAAAGAAGTATTTGAAATCATGAAAATCAAGAACCTACATTCAAGACTACTCTATCCAGCAAAGCTAGTGTTTAGAATGGAAGGGCAGATAAAGCGCTTCCCAGATAAGGTAAAGTTCAAAGAGTTCATCATCACCAAGCCCTTATTATATGAAAAGTTAAAGGGACTTACCTAAGAAATAGAAGAGGATTAAAAAACTATGAACAGTAAATTGACAACAAACTCAAAACTATCAACTGAACCTAAAAAAACAAAAACAAACTAAGCCAACAATGAGAACAGGAATAGAATCACAGACATGGAGATCACATGGAGGGTTATCAGTGCGGAGGGGAGGAGGGAAAATGGGGGGAAAGGTACAGGGAATAAGCAGCATAAATGGTAGTTATGAAATAGACGGGGGGTTAAGAATAGTATAGGAAATATAGAAGTCAAAGAACTAATACATATGACCCAAGGACATGAGCTAGAGGAGAGGAATGCTGGTGAGAGGGGTGGTTCAGGATGGCAGGGAACACAGGGAAGGAAAAAAATGAGACAACTGTAATAGCATTATCAATAAAATACACTTTAAAAATAAACAGATTCTATAATTTTTATCTTCTGTGGTCATATCAACTACATCCAAGTTATTTATTGAATGTACATGATGTACAGAGCTCTAGAGAAACATGGCTGAAACCATACCACTTTTTAACTTCCAAAAGAAAGGGAAACATGTTCCTGCCATTGAAGAGCCTGTTGCTATATATAGCATTCTCTCCTTTGATGTACTATTGTGAAAAAAAGTTTAAATTCTGCCAAATAGCATTCACTGAAAGGTGACATCTGGGCTATCAGTTAATTAGATAATGATTATTGTAAACTCTAAGCAACACGACTACATGATAAGCTTTGTAATTACTAAAGATTTGACTTATGACACCACCTAATTCCATTTTATTTTCAATTTTGAATATTCCTTAACAAAATGAAAATAATTTGTTAAGGATATTTGAAAAAAAAGTTAAGAGAGAGCCCACTTTCCTTAGAATATTGGTCTCCTCAAATTGAACAGGTTATATGACTCTCCATGATAAGTCTCAGAAAGAAAAGTCCGATTTGAACTTCAAGCCAAGTCTTTAATTTGTTTCTGAACTGTAGCCCAGCAATAAAAATGATACAGTGCTAGGTGTCATGTTTGATTTTAGTTCTGGGTTAAGATATTTAGTGGAATCTTAGAAATTAAGGAAAATAGGACTTGCTTCATGGATACCAGAACCTGGAGATGCAGTAACTTATTACAGAAATATAATTGCTTTAATTTTTCTTTCAGATAGATATCACTATAAACAAATTACATAACATTTAATAAAGGTTTAAACAAATATTTAGCCATTATTAACAAATATTTGCTTAAAGATTATCATTATTGCTAAATCTGCTAAACAATCCAGCTAACTAAATAGATAAATTTTCAGAATATTTATACACATCAAGCTGAGTATATAATATATGCAGTACAGTACATTAATTTTCTGAAGTGTCTCCACAGGTCAATGGAATAATAAACCCTAGCCGTTCATTATAAAGATGAAATGCTGATGCGATTTTCTTGTTACTCTAAACCATATGACGTCTACCCTGAAAATACTGAATGATTTATACTTAAAAGATAAACACATAGATTATGTTTCCTAGTGTTGATAAATGTGGAACAACAATAAGGCCATGGTCAGAAAACCATATTTTTTTCTCTTCGTGTTATTTTATACACATGAAAATAAACCCTAGGACTTAAAGAGAAATTGAGACAGCTTTTGAGCATTTCTATCTCTGCCTCTTTTTTCTGCTCCAGTGTATTTGGTTTTCATGAGCTATTCTGAGAGTCTTTGCTGCAGAGTGCCTTTTATGCTCTTGATCTAGTGACATGGAAAGTAGGCGAATACAAAGGCTCTGATGAGGGGGAGAAGGAATGCCATTCAGTCAAGATAATATAAAATTTCTTCCTCTAGCAAATTACAGAGCTAATGATTTTGACATTAACTCCTGAGCTAAAGAAACTCTTTAAAATTTATGTAAAAAAGTTCTTGTCATCATTTATTACAAACCCAAATGTTCTAACTCTAGTGGATAGAATTATTTAACTCTATAAAGAGACAAATACTAGCTTAAACTACCTCTATCATATTCCCCCACAAACACTAGGATGAAACAAAGTAATTAAGCCCAATATTAGCCCATCTCACTATCATGGAAATTAAGTAGATTTTTAATTCACTTCATGTAATTTTAAGTATATTATATTGTTTTGTCATGTATTATTATAATAGTTACCAGCTTATAAACACTCCTTCCACAGATATATCTTGAACACCTACTGTGTACCAAACATACTGCTAGCCTCAGCAATGTATGGCTTACCTCTAAGATAGCACTTTTCACACATTACAAGAATGATTCATGCTCTTATATCTGGTTTTTCAGCTAGACTTATATTCCCTGAAAGCAAAATCACTGTCAGCAGAGTCATGGTGAGTAACAATGAAGATACTTGAACAAAATTTTGCAAACCACTAATGGTAATTATAATATTAATAATAATTACAGTACTAAGAAGGAAGAGGAAAAGAAAGGGGAGAAACATAGGGATTGCTAATTGCCAGTGTTCTGTGTTTATTTTTTCATTTAATTCTTTTTTATTGTTGTTCAAGTACGGTTGTCTCAATTCCCCCCACCGCCACTCCTCACCCCAAACCCACCCATCCCCACCTGCCACCATTGATCCTACCCCTCTTTGGCATTGTCCATGAGTCCTTTACACATGTTCCTTGATGACCCTTCCCCCTATTCCCCCATTATCCTCTCCCACCTCCCCTCTGTTACTTTCAGTTTGTCCTTTATTTCAATGTCTCTGGTCATATTTTGCTTGCTTGTTTATTTTACTGATTAGGTTCTACTTATAGGTGAGATCATATGGTTCTTATCATAACTTTATGAGGTAGGTAACAATACAGACCCAATTTCACCTATTAGTATATCAAGATGCAAAGGTGTGCTAGTGATGAGGTACTCATTTGATCAAAGTCATCAGAGAAATAGAAGTGTGTGCAGAGAGATGGAGGAGAGAGAGAGGTCTGTGGCCTACCCATTATGAGGTATTTGGATACGAATATCGAGACCTTGGAAGCCAGGGGTTTGGGTTATAGACATAGATTTAGGAGTATTTGATTAACTTAGTAGTCAAATGCTTGAACATGTATAAAGAGGACAATGAAGAATGTTAAGATGGGGTGAATGGAATACTTAAAGAATGTAAAGGAGAAGTTATCATGAAAACAGCCAAAAACAGAAATGGTGTCAAGAAAAAGGACTGAAATGTTAAATTCTGCAGGAGAGGTGAAGTAGGATGAGAGGGGAAATGCACAATCTTTTGAAAGCTCGGACTATTTTATAAAGTCAGAGATGGGTCAAAGCCAAAGCCCAGAGCTATGGAAAGAAACAATGGAGACACAAATAGAAAATTCTTTTTTTTAAAGAAATTTGGCTCTAAAGAAAAAAGTATAGAAGGGCAATGTAAGACAAAGGAAAGGTATTATATTATTTTTAAGATAGTAGGTATATAAATATGTTTATACTGAGGGTAACTCAGTAACTTCCAGTAACAAAGGAGAGATATGAGGTGGACAAATGAAGTGACTCATGCAGAAGACTGGGGATGAGAGGGCGCAGAGTGAAGGTAGAGAAATTAGGAATAGCTGCAGTCCCTGCAAAGAGTCTCTGAGTTAAATGTGAATAAGTTATTTCATCAGCTACATAATTAAACAAACAAAAATACTGGAAAATAATACTTATACTTCATGTTACAAACAGCTAATCTCCCAATATATATGGGGCTTCTTGAACTCCATAAAAACTTGACCAACAATCAATAAAAATAGGCATATGATATGAGTAGACAGTTCACAGGAAAACAAGTGAACTGGCTCTTAAACCAACATATAAGAAGATGCTTAACCTCACTCATAACAAGAGATATGCAAATGAGAAGTATACAGAGATACTGTTTTTCACTCATCAGATTGGCAAAAAATGCAAAAGTTTGAAACTTTGAACTCCTATTTACTGTCACAACCTTAAGGAAGGAATTTTAAATGACAAATTTATTTACACTTTAACCAGCAATCCTACTTCTGGGAGTTTAACCTATCCTGAACACAAGAAGGACTTGGTTGGCAAGATTCTAGTTTTTTTCAGATACCAATCTTCTTGGACTTAAAATCCTGTATTATTTAAAATGCTTCTTATTTTCTAATGAGAAGATATTTATATCACTCATACAAAATAACACCCATACAAGGTTATTTGTTGCAGAATTTTTATAATGGCAAAAGATTAGAATTATCACGTGTCCATCAATATTGGACTGATTAAATAGTTAACATATATGTATATACATCTGCAGGGTGGTGCAAAGTAAGTTTATAGTTGTTTGTATGGAAATATAATAATTAATAAATAATAATATAAGAGTAAACTGTGTTACATGTACTCACAACTGTAAACCTACTTTTTGCCCCACCCTGTATATTCTTTGTAGTGATATATTATCACAGCATATGAGACAGAGTACGTGAGGATAGATTGTTACATTTTTAAAACCTTATGCAGAACAATATATTACCTTTCATTTGTGAAAGGAAAGGTGTAAAGTAAAAATGTTTATTTGTGTATGTTTGTATTTAAATGAAGAAACACAAGTAAGTACCTACCAAAAGGGACAAGAAAGAGAAAGGATTAATGAGAACAAATGAAAGATTAAGACTTCTCAGCGTATATCCTCTTATATAATTTTGATTTCAAATAATATAACCATGTGAGCTATTTAAAAACTAAGACCACTAAAAGAAAAATGAAACAAAATCTATTTTTGCACTCTTAACTTTTTTCATGATCAAATCGAGTGAATGCTGCCCAAAAGCTATTCTCAGCCACAATGCCCTGAAACATTTTGTCTCGATCAGATACAAATTATTCTGTATAATAAAATATCAAAACTTAGGAATGGTATTTAAAGATAAACGATAGTAGAGCCAATGTTCATGAACTTAATATTCAGTGTGCTTTCTTGACTAGGAGAGAATGACAAGAAATTAACTACCTATTAGGAATTTGGAGGTGCCACACTTTTGGGCCTCGGCTAGCCAGAAGGCAGCCTACAAACTTTGGGAATGTGACTCAAGTGCAAATATTATCGTCCCATTCATTGCAGAGGAACAAGAAGTTTAGCAAATGCTTCTCTAGGGTTCAAAATGTAAAAAAGATGTTCAATCTGCAAGTCTTAAATTGTTTATGTCACACGTTTACAATGTGAAAGAAAATTCCTAGGAAGTTCTACCATCAAAAGAAGTACAAGGGTTCACCAACACATTACCCTGAACCCAAGAAGAACCTCATCTGCCCAGACACTTTTTGCTCAGGTTCTGGACTTCTTGGACCCAAATGTCAAAGTCCTTGGAAATACATTTTGATTTTTAGAAAGAAGAAGGATATTTACTTTTGAAACCATAAAGTTCTACAGACCAAATAATTCTTTTAGTCTCATGTCCAAATAAAGTGAGGGAGAGAGAAAAATAAATGTTTCATAGGAGTTATTTGTACATCGATCCCAAAGAATACGTGCCCTTGACTCTGCTGCATACAGCTCTCACCCAGTGAAATTTCTGCAGCCCATGTGTCCTCTTAAAAGTGCTAAATAAATAAACAAACCCCACCTCAGTATGTCTGGTAACTTAAATTCCAAGTAGTAGTCTTAATTTAGTTACAAATTAGTTTGCTGTGTATATTCAAAACCTAAAAGAAATTGTACTGTAAATACATGAGAATTTACTCCCCTCCCCCATGGAAAAAATATCTATAGCCACACTTCTGATACAGATCCTTAATCTATAAATTCAAGAGTTTGGAACTAGATTAAGTCTGCATCTCTCACTAGCACAAACATTCTATGACTCTTCCTCCTCTTGGTTGGGTTAGGAAACACAACTACTTTGTCAGGTAGTTTTTCCTCATAAGAGCATCATCTCAACCATGCTATTTACTGCAATAAGCAAGGAAGTTTAAGGCTTAAACTGTACTTTCTGACAAAAAAGAATTTTAAGAAACATAGTCCTGAATACAGGTGAGCCCTCCACAGTTGCAGGGCTCTGATAAATTAGAATCTTCTTTTTGTTACAAGTTTTTCTGAAATTCAGACATACTATCATCGTTTCATAGCCTCCTTGAGCAATATAAAGTTTTATAATCCAAGTTGAAAAATACCATTGTAAGGGGAAAACATCAGAGTAATCTAACCATGTTCCTTTAAGGTGGTTGGCAACTTTTGCCCTTCTGTAATTGAATATTGAAAAATCTGGAAAAACACAGCTGGAAGGAAATAGGTTTTATCTCTTTATTAACTTTAGATGTTTCTCCCAGGAAAGAGAGGGAGATTATTGGCAAAAAATAATGAAAACACCAGGGCTTGTGCTGCGTGCTGGAAGAATTACTCCCGAGATGGTGAAGGTGGAATGCAGATAAGGACGGTGAAGATGCAGCCTACTTGCTTTTTCTTTAATTTAAAGAAAAACTGTGTTTCTGTTCCATTTTTATCTATCCTGGCTATGAAGTAGCTGTCAACTCAGAGATCTGGAAGCCCCAGTAAAATAATGTAGACTTAATTACCATGGTGGCCCTTAGGTGTTTGTGCTTCAGATGGTTGCACTGTCACTCTGTTACTGGGAGGTACAAAATAATAGGTCCATCTTCAAAAGATGTGGTCTTAGCAGGACTAGTGTTTTTATTTTTGGTATCCGGAGTATTGGAATAAAGGAAACTGCTAAATATAACTTAAGATGGAAATGTGCAAACGTTTAGACATTGCAAGCACTAAATCACTTGGAGTATTTCCTTCAAAGGATGCTGCATTTTAACAGAACCAGATTTTCTTACCTGAAATGGGAACTTTGTAACAGTCATATTGTTAACAGAAAAAAGGAACTTCTAGGGCCATTTCTGAGGCGTATATGTAATGCAATGAAAGCGCTATAATGAACGCATTGAATGTTTTATCTATTTTAAGGAACATTTTAACATGTATCAGATCAGAATGCATCTTACATTAGGTGGGGGATCAGTTTACCTGGCAGTGTTTCCTTTTTCATTAGTGCATAAAATAACAGTGCATCTTTGGGATCCTGAAGAAGAGTAGATTGCTGATGCTTTTGTTGCCTCGTGTGATAAGAGCCCTTCATAGGAGAGCATTACTTATTTCATGGAATGTGCAAAACAGGTAAAGAATTAAACTCTGCCTGAATTTTTCCTAGTGCTAAAAGATGGTAATAGCAAAACACACTTAAGACCACAACACAGTATCCTGTAATAAACTAAATAATGGCTTCCTAAAGATGTCCATCTCTGATCCCTAGAATCTGTGACTGTGTCGGTTTACATGACAAAAGGGATTTTGCAGGTGTGATCACATTAAGGACCTTGAAACAGGGAGATTATCCTGGATTATTTCCATGGGTCCAAGGTAATCACAAGGGTCCTTATAACAGGAAGGCAGGAGAATTAGAGGTACAGAAGATTTAAGGATAGAAGAAAAGGCTGAGTGATGTACAACACTTTGTAGGCAGAAGAAGGGGCCCTGGGCCAAGGAATGAAGTTGTCCTTTTAGAAGATGGAAAAAGCAAGGGAAGCAATTTTCAAGCTTTCAGAAGGAATGTAGTTCTGCTGACACCTTGATTTTCACCTGTAAGACCTATTCAGATTTCTGACCTCCAGAACTATAAGGTAAATAAATTTGTGTTGTCTTAAACCTGTAGGTTTATGTAATTTTTTTTATAGGAAAAAGCAATAGTTTCCTAGCAGCAATAGGAAACTAATACAATCCTCTCTAAGAAACATCCTCTGAAAAATACAAGATATTTTTTACAATCCTTCTGGTTGGTCTCAAAATAAATGCACATACTGTAATTCTGTCCAATTTTTTATCAAGATACAGGCCTCAAAAAAATGGAATGATGGATGGATAGTAGGTCAAGTATATGAGTAGGTATATAATAAAGCAAACATCATGACATGTTAATTATAGAATATAGAAAGTAGGTATTGGTGTTTATGGTATACTTTTTTCAACTTTCCTATATTTTTAAAAATATTTTATAATAAAATATTGGAAATGGGGAACGAAGAATATTTGACAACTTTAAAATAGAGATAATCCATGCTTTTAAAAAGTGAGGTTTTAGCCCACTGACTCTCTAGAAGTATAAGATTCTGCATGAGTATTACTGTGTAATTGGGTTAAATTGTAACTTTTGTGTTAGTCCTAATTTCCAGTTATGATGTTTCCTTGTATATAAAATAGAAAGCCTGAATGAAAAAATTGTGGGTTTTTTTCTTCATTAAGTACAATTTTTCTACTAAAGAATGACTTTTAAGATGCAAAAATAAATCGCATAGAAAATTTAACAATGTGTACTAAAGGAAATGACATTCTTATGTTAGCAAAAGATGTCAATAAAATTGAATGTCAATAAAATTCACATTCTTATGTTAGCAAAAGAATTTTAAGACAATCTTAATATTTCCCAATTCTAAGAAAAATGTGAAGAAGAAATTCACCTTTGATTCTCTTCTACTCTACACCAGCACCCACTCTTCCTCTCACCCTCTCTCCCTATAAAGTGGTGGGCTCTACATCAGAGTTGGAAAATGAACACGTAGTTCATCCTCACACCCAGGCAGTTCTTTACCAAGATGGTTTCATTTTAACAGGCTTTTCTTAAAAATGTTGTGCCTTCATATAGTGAATGAATAAATAATGGCAGAGTGTCAAGTCCTACAAAGTGCAACAGATATCTCTGACTCTCTGATAATTGAAGACAAGCTTGCTTCCAAAATCTTTCCATAAGGTTAGTACTGCAGCCTGTGTGTGGTTAACAGCTCCTGCTCTCTGGTCAGCATGCAGAATCACACAGGAAATATAAAGTAGCTGTTGTTTTCTGATTATTTCTATGCCATTGTATTCCCAGTTATGCTCACAGTCCACAGCACTGCTTCTGAAATTTTATGAAAAGTAAAACACATAATAGAAATGATAAGTATAAAACTTTTATCCCACCTTTAAATTCAGTGACTGATTTTAACTATCCCAGTTATATCTCAATTGGTTCATTGTATTTAATTTTTGTTCATATTCCTGCTACTTGTTTCATTATATCCATTATCCTCTTAAAATTGCCTATAACCTACAGTAGAGTATCTTCCAAAATTAGCAAATTAAACAAAGGCACAGATCATTAAATAACTTAATTGCTTGTTCACTGGACTTTGATAGTTTACTTTAGATTATTGTATTTTAAAAACTTAGTTATATGACCCACGTGTAAACTCTTCTGCTTGATCTCAACTGGAAACCACACCCTACTATTATACCCCTTCCACAACATCCTTAATTATTGATGATAGCATCATTATCCTTTTTTTAGGCTTCAAACTGAGCTCTTCCAGAAAAGCCTTGTTTATATCTTCACCTCCTTTATTAGCAATATAAAGAATAGAATTCTCTCTCTCTCTCTCTCTCTCTCTCTCATTGCACTGGATTAGATTTTTCACCTGGGCCCCAGGTGCTACTCAGAAATTCTTTTAACTCTAATTGATTCCCTATTGCACTTGCCACAACTGTTTGCAAATGCATCTCAATATCCCTAACCCACACCTGTCTTCCTTATTCTCTGTATATAACTTTCCAATCCACCTAAATGACAAAGAAGAACAAAGCCCTCTGAAGCAAATTCCTATTCTGGTATTTGCCTATCATTTAAAATTTCCTCAGAAACTTATTCTTTTTAATTCTTTTGTGAGCTTAAAGTAGGAATGTCATTCCCTTCCAAGACTAATTCTTCCACTACATTGGAAGAAACACGGCTTTACCTTCAAAATGCACCTTGAGCAAACAAGTAGATCCCCCTTTATACCCCATAGCCACACCAGAAACAAGGCTGAAATATTTAAACTTGACTTTGTGCAAGGCGAGGGGATAATAATAGAGAAAATTCTAATGAATTATATGTAATTGGAGGGTCTAATTTGCAATACAGTTGACTCACCTTCAGTTTATGGCCCACTATAGTGGTTTGTATTCTTAGCTTTCTACACCACCTACCCAAAGAACAAAAGCATACAAGAGCACACATGTGCATAGGTGTCCTCCTCAAGAAGAGGCCAAGACTGTGGGAACCAGCAAGAGATTAAATTTCCCCTCTTACCTTCTCAGGGACCAACTTCACAGTATTCTTTTCCTTTCTTCTCAGGACTGACACGAGGGATGTCCACTCTACCATAACAATCACTGTGTGTCCTGATCCTGAGTTTTTTTCCCAAGTTCTATAAATACCTTCCTTATTCTGATATTTATATAGTCTTTCCTTCTAGAATGTATTTCCTCCACTCCTTCTGTCACTGATCTACCCATTACTTCAGCACATTTTCCACTTTCCTCCACATAACCTCCCTGGGACCTCCCTATCCTCTAATTTCATCTACTTGTACTTCTTCTAATGTAAGGGTATTATTGGTTTATATGATATTGGTTAGTTGTATATTTGACTGCCCCTCTCATTGCATTGAAGTCTTGGAAGGTAAGAACTCTTTTTCAGCTCTGACTGGTGTGGTTCAGTGGATTGAGTGCCAGCCTGTGAAAGAAAGGATTGCCAGTTCGATTCCCAATCGGGGCACATGACTGGGTTATGGGTCAGGACCCCAGTAGGGGGCATGCAAAAAGCAACCACACATTGATGTTTCTCTCCCTCACTTTCTCTCTCCTTTCTGCCTTCTTTAAAAATAAATAAGTAAAATATTTTTAAAAGAACTCATGATAATACTAACAATTCTGTGTAACATTATAATTTACACTTACTTTCTGCTTTAACAAAAATGCCATAAATTGGGTGGGTTGTAAAGAAAAAAAATATTTTCACAGATCTGGAAGTTGAGAAGTCAAAGATTAAGAAGCCAGCAAATTCAGTGTCTGGTAAAGCCTTGCTTACTATGTTCTTACATGGAGAAAGGAGCAATGGAGCGCTCTCTGAGGGGTTTTTTTTTGGGGGTGGGGTACGGTTTACAAGGGCACTAACCCCATGAGTGCCCACGTGACCTAATTACTTCCCAAAGGCCATGCCAGGTAACATTACACTTAGGATTAGATTTCAGCATATGAATTTTGGGAGGACACAAAAATTTAGTCTATGGCACACTGAACTCCTATGTGCCAAATAGCCTGCTAAATACTTTAAATGCATTATTCCATTTAATCTTTACCACAACCTTAATAAGTAGGTTCTATTATTAGTTCTGAGAAAATAGTGAAACAAAAAGATAACTTGCCCAAATTTACACATATAATAAGGATGGAGACAGGCTTTATGTAGGCATCTAACTCCAGCACTCCTGCTCATGTTCTCTACATGAGCCCCACTTATAAATCCATAAATGTTGTTTGATACTGGAATTGACTTGGCTCTTCCATTTAAACCAAGATAAGTTTTATCTTTCAATATATTTCAAAAGGAAGAAAAAGTTGTACTTTAAATACAAAGTATATCAAAAATCTCACTACAGACTTCCGGCCAAGATGGAGGCATAGGTAGACACACTGTGCCTCCTCGCACAACCAAGATAGGGACAACAACAATATAGAAACAAAATAACAACCAGAACTGACAGAAAATTGAAGTGTATGGAAGTCGGACAACCAAGGATTTAAAAATAGACACTTTCATCCAGACTGGTAGGAGGGGCGGAGTCGGCCGGGCGAGGGCCGCGGAGTGGAGAGCTGAGCACCCGGAGCGGCGCACAAGCCCACAGCAGGCAGACCCTGGGCGCACAAGCAGTGGTGGCTGGTGGGCCCCGGCCAGGGGGTGGCGACCGGCAGACCCAGCGAGGCTACCATTGTGAAGCAAGGCACTGCACACAACTCAGGGTCCTAGCACCGGGAAATAGAACTTTGGGTCACAGACTGAAAAGGAAGGTCCCACGGGGTGCACAGGCCCACCCACACCAGAACTGGTGCCAGAGGGGCCCGGTTGGCTTGCAGAAAGTGGCGGAAGGGTCTGGGGTCCTACAGAAAGCAGAGCAAGCGCCATTGTTCCTTCTCAGACCCCGCCCCCACATACAACAGTCACAACCCTGTGGACAGGGTGCCC
>CM052540.1:130442993-130479844 GCA_028533065.1 Trachops cirrhosus | reverse complement strand
AAGCAAAGAACTTATGACACATGGACTGAAGTAAAGGGGGGGAATGTGGGTGGGAGAGGGTGTTCAGGGTGGCGGGGAATGAAGAGGGGATAATAGGACAACTGTAATAGCATAATCAATAAAATATATTTTTTTAAAAAATCACTACAAATCTGAGACTACCAATACAATTTGCAGGAAAAAACATAGTTTTAAATATTTAGAATATCAGGATATGGGTTATTGACTCTTGATATAAAAAATGTGTAAAAAATAATTAATGAGTAAAAACTTAGAAACCATAAAAGACCATTTACATTTTCATTACACACACACATTCATCCACAACTAGGTTATTGTTAATATGTCTCTAAAAAGAGTATGTTACCACAAGTCACCATTATATTTAATGTTATCAGTAAACAATAGTGCTTTCTATAGTACTTTATTTTTCAAACTCTTAAGTTAGCTTAGAGCATGTCTATGAAATTAATCATTTCTTGTGTAGCATTCTTGATGAATGCCTCACAATGTTGTCTAATACAAGATAAACTTCAATTTTCTTAAGAAAAGTGAAAAATGATCTATATTTTTGATGGACAATATGTGAGAAAATTCGACCCAAGCAGGAACAAGTTTCTGATGAAGCTTTCCATGATCTTTGAACATAAAGATTACAAAGCAATTGATCTTACTACCTAAATGAAAGCAGTTTTCTTTTCTGAAATAATTAGGGAAGAGAATAATATCAAGACAGTAGCTATCAAGGCCATCCACTTAAATTGAGATTATGAGACTAGAATCTAAAAATATATATAAACCAGAGGCAGAAAGTAAAGCGTTTTATTGGATAAGCAATTATAATTCAATGTCAAATGTATTTTAAATATTCCTCATTTTCCAAATTGTTTCCAAAAAATTGTTTTTTTCCTTTGAATGCATTTTAAAGCAAAACTGGGACTGTGAATACTACAATATTAGATGCTTCACAGGAAAAAAAAAGAGTGTTCCAATTGTTTTGGTAGACTAAAGAGATAAGAGGTATTGCATCCCCAGCTCATTCCAACATCACTCAACTTTTCTGCTGGGCCTTGTACAGAGACAAAAGTGCAATAGAATATAAAAAATTGTAAATACTGCTTTTGAATTTATACTCTATTGACTTTTTAAAATAGTTTGTTCCTCTTCATAATATTAGTGGCTCAGCACATCAATTTAAGAGTACTGTGCCCTGGTGATAGAGAGTTTGGATCTCAACAGGATTTTCTTTATTAGAACCAATGAAATGTAAGATGAGGTACTAGAATGGGGTGGAAGTTGGGGGCACAGTGAAAGCCAGAGTGAAGAATTGCCAGAGAAAATATGAAAGATTCTTAATCCTGCAGGAATTTAAAGAATAATTTCCATCTTTAAAAGAGATCTTTGAAGATTTTCATCCTCTTTTTGTTGCCAGCAGTGTTTTCTGTTGAAACAACATAATTTCTGTAATTGCTTACCTCTGAAGAGCAAGAGAAAAAAACAACAACACTGGTACACTCTTTCTAAGATGACAAACTAAACAGAATGACAGCCTGAGTTAAGGACAGAGGCAAGTGGCAAGCTTTGCACATGCCACGGCCTTGGACATCCTGTCACATGTTCATGTTATGTGAGTGGTGTTTATATGCTTAAAATAAACAAATATCTTTGTGAGACGATGACATAAAACATGAGAAAGGTGAGCAAGTACTTAAAGGAGCAGGATTAAAAAAACAACTTCTGAGTTAAAAGTAATTTGTCAGCTACATGAAGAATTGTGTATAGGTGTAAAAATATTCCAAGACTTCCTAAGATAAAGAGTGCCTGTCTTTCCTGAGGAAACAACAAGGTTGAGGAACCAGGAAACTGAGCATGGACTGATGCTGTTGCTAACTAGTTTCATGAAATAAGCTTATAGCTAAATAGATATGGAAGATATAGATACAGATATATAGATATAGATGATATAGATATCTGTCCAGGAGGTATCCAGCCCTGTAATATGAAAAATAGACATTTACTAGAGAAGATTCAAGATGTAAGAAACATTGTACATAGAACAATGACACCTCAATCCCTTTCGAAGTAGGCACCTTGGGACCTCACACAATTGTCCCAGTCACCATTGGCTTCCTCATTATATATTCCTGAATCTCATGGACAGTGTGAAATCTCTTCCCTTTCAAAGGTGATTTTAGTTTGGGGAAAAAGGCAGAAATCACAGGGCACCAAATCTGGTCTGTAAGGGGCTAACTCACCTGGTGATTTGATGTTCCACCAAAACACTCAGCAGGAAACATGATGCATGAGCAGGGCACATTGTCCTGATGAAGCTGCCAATCACTAATTGCCGATAGATGCGGACTTTTGAATAATCCAAAGAGTTTCTGGCGAGGAATGTTCAAGTTTAATGCAAAATTTAATGCAGATTCATTGCTCTACTCACTCAGCCATTTTGAATGTGATAGCCAAACAGTGCACATGTTCACTCAACACTGTCTACCACCCCCACTGACTAGTATAGTGAAGTCGTCATTGTTCACACATGTGCATTTAAGTCCACTCCCTCTTGGCTGCCAGGTTACATCAATGACGTGCAAACTGTTCTCATTATATTAACAATGGTTGGAAATTCTCCAGACAGACTTCGTATTTATATTTTGTATATATTTATGTATTTATACATATACATATATTTCACAGGTTTCATTATCCAATCTTTCACAAATGGTACAGTTTCTTCAAAATTATGTTTCTTGTTGAGTTTATTATTCAGATTTATGTCTCAATGGTATTTTAAGCAAAGGATGAAAAACTTTTATTAGTATCAAAATATCACCCTTCTCACTGAAATGAAAAACCAAAACAAACAACCAGATAATGCATTTCTCATCAAATATTGAAATAGAGATTATCTAGTAAATGCAGTTTTTTCTAGAAGCATATGGGAAGTGATTTGTGTGTATCTCACATAGATCTGGGCATTCTTCATACTGTGTGTGTGTGTGTGTGTGTGTGTGTGTATACACTTCCACATATTTTCACAAAAATTTTATCCTGCTTTCAATGCCCTGAACTTTCAAGCAAGCTGACCAGAGCCCCTCCACCAGACATCACTCAGCAGTCTGCGTCAGGCCACATAAAGAGTGGCGACTGGCCAGATGAAAGGCAGAGGCCCATGACCACATCTTCTGGTTCCCCCCCACCCTATATCTTTGGTGTATTTTTATCATTCAAGTGAAAATTATGAGCTTATTCTTCCAGAAATCCCACAGAGTTGAACTGTGCACCTTTCCAATAGTGTACACCTGCTCACCTACTTCCTTTCCTTCAAGAGTCTGCCTCATAGTCCTCTCATGAGCCTGTCACCTTGACAACCTTCTCTGCTCACCCTGTTTCCTCGTAGTTATGTCTAAACTCCCAGCTGCTCAATAATGTGTAAGACGTGAGTGTCTTATGTCTTATGAATTCCAGTGTAGTCATAGTGAGAATATAAAATTAAGTGAAGATAGGTTAAAGAGGCAGTTCTTGTTGGTTTTGGTCTCTGCATCCTTTAATAATCTTAAAAATTATTGGGACCCCAAAGAGCTCTTATTTATATAAATAATATCTATTGATATTTATTTTATTAAAACTGAGAAATTTAAAAATATTTATTAAACTCATTTTTAAAAAGCATCATAAACTTATTTACATGGATTTATGAAAATGCATTTATGAAAAAAATTACCCTGTATTTTCTACAGTGAAAGAAATTTAGGGAGAAGAATGTCATTATTTACACATTAGCAAATCTCTTTAATGTCTGACTTAATAGCCAGAATTAAACATAGAGTCTGGCCTCTCTTATCTTCTTCTACAGTTAATTTCTTATAATATCATACATCATATAGATAATGGAAAATTCCACTGTACACTTGTGAGTGAGAGTAATAAAGGCGAATAACTGTTTTTTAATGTTTGCCTCACTGGTGGTAGAATCTTTCGTACTTTGTGTGGTATAACCCTGAGAGCATCTCAGCATCCCTTAGCCATCCCTGGATTTCACTTGGAGCACCTCTGAAATAAAGGAATTTGAGAAAGAAACCACTGAGAGTACAGCATATTGTCTCCAAAAGAACAGGATCTTTCTGAAGTAGAAGTAATTTCATGAACTCTTCAATGATCAAATTGTATCCAAAATAATATTAAGTCTAAACTAAAAACAAGGTGGAAATGCCATTGCATAAGTACATAGACAACTATTAAATTAAAATTATAAAGTAAAAATAAACAAAAAATAAAATTCATATTCTTCATGATTTTTGCTGAAATAAAATCATCCTTTCTAACATGAACATAATACATGTTGCTCTAGTAGCAAAGCTCGTCAGCATGTTTGTACTATCATGTGCCATGTGTAACACCTTTCTCTCTCACTGCAACTCAGGTGCACATAAATTGAATAAATCATAATCTTTAGATCAGCATACATTCTCATCATTGATCCATTCATGATCCTCTTTTATTTAGTTAGTTAATCTTCATACTGTTATAAACAACAGTAAACCCAACATTCAAAATGAAACTTAGGATCTTGACAATAATTTACTCTAACAATACAACCCCCTTGTTCCCTAGGCTCTTCCCACTGATGGCAGACATCATTTTAAAAAAATTTATTGTATTTTTTCCATTACCAATTTATTGTATTTTTTCCATTACCATTTAGTCCCCTTTTACTTCCCTTCCTCCCAATCATTACACTGTTGTCCATGTCCATGAGTCCTTTTTCTTTTTGCTCGATCCCTACACCCCATCACCTACCCCCTTACCCTGCTATCAGCCTGCTCTCTATCTCTGAGTCTGTTTCTATTTTGCTTGTCAGATCACTTTGTTCATTAAATTCAACTTATCATACAGCATTTGCCTTTCTCTGACTGGCTTATTTCATTTAACATAATGTTCTCTGGGACCATCCATACTGTGGGAAAGGGTAAAACTTTCTTCTTTCTTATAGCCAAGTAGTATTCTATTGTATAAATGTTCCATAGTTGTTTTATCCACTCAACTACTGATGGACACTTGAGCTGCTTCCATATCTGGTCAGCTATAAATAACACTGGGCCAAAAGGCAGATTCATTTTTAATTTTTTGAGGTATTTCCATAGTGACTACACCAATTTACATTGCCATCAACAGTGCAGAAGAGTTCCCTTCTCCACATCCTCACCAGCACTCATTATTTGTTGATTTATTGATGATAGCCATTCTGACCGGTGTGAGACGATATCTGATTGTAGTTTTAATTTGCATTTCTCTGATAATTAGTGAAGTTGATCATCTTTTCATATGTCTATTGGCCATCTGTATGTCCTCTTTGGAGAAGTGTTATTCAGGTCTTTTGCCCATTTTTTAATTGCTTTTTTTTTCGTGTTGAGTTTGGTAAGCTCTTTATAAATTTTGGATATTAACCCCTTAAGAGATGTATTGGTAAACATGTTCTCCATTTCTGGAGTTGTCTTTTTGTTTTGTTGATGTTTTTCTTTGCTGTGCAAAAAATTTTAGTTTGATGTAATCTCACTTGTTTATTTTTTCTTTTGTTTCCCTAGTCTGGGGAGATATATCCAATCTTATACTGCTACGAGCACTGTCCAAGATTTTGCTGCCTGTTTTCTTCTATGATTTTTAAGGTTTTTGGTCTAACATTTAAGCCTTTAATCCATTTTGAATTTATTCTCATGTGTGGTGTAAGTAGGTGTCTAGTTTCATTTTTCTGCATGTACCTGTCCCATTTTCCCAACACCATTTATTGAATAAACTATCTTTAGCCCATTGTATGTGCTGCTTCCTCTGTTAAATACTAATTGGCTGTAAGGTGTGGATTTATTTCTGGGCTCTCTGTTCTGTTTCATTGATCTATATGTCTGTTGTTATGCCAGTACCATGCTGTTTTGATAACTGTGGACTTACAGTATAGTTTCATATTAGGTAGCGTGATCCCTCCAACTTTTTTGTAACCATCACTCTTAAATTCTGTATTTACCACCCCTTTTTCTTTTTAAAATATAGTGTCATTTCATATGCATATTTTTATATATACCTTAACAGGTTTACATATTTCTAAAAAGTGAATTTTGTCTTTTATTGTTACCTTCATAAAAAAAGAAATATTATATACAATATTTGGAGAAATTGTTCTTTAATGTTATATCACTAATATCCATTCATATTTTTAAATTACTTTATTGTTGTTCAATTACAGTTGTCTGCATTTACTCCCCACCAGTCCCCCATATCCATTCATATTATATTGCTTCATGGTACAGCACTTAATTTAACTACCATATAATAGTCTATTGTGTGAATGTGTCAAACAGCACTGCTTTGAATATTCTTATTCACATCTCCTGGTGTACACGTGTAAAATAGATCATTTCTTCTATCATTTTTCTCTAATTAAACCACTGCAAAACCTGTAGTGTCTGACATTACATTCCTTTCACTTGGATCAAAAATGTTTATGTAATAAAAAAAAGATAGCATTATTGATCATTTACTTTACAGCAGACAATTTTCTAATATCTCAACATGTATCATCTTCTTTAATATATGTACCAAACTTATGAGACTGGTACTACCATATTCTCATTTCACAGACAGGAACACTGTCAAGCAAAGGCTAGAATAAGCTAAGGAGATACTGGCAGGATTCAAACCCAGGTAGTCAGTTTCCAGATCTTGCTCTCTAATTGCAAACACCATTATTTCTTTCTCTTTAGCTCACAGAAATGACTTGTAACAATGAAAAACAATGAAATCGCATGGCAGTTTTCAATTTATAAGGGAACCATTCAGATAAATCAGATTATTTTTACAATAATTATTTTAAGTTAGAATTGAAATACATGTGAATATTTTAAAATCTGTATTTACTCTTCTGGACATTCTGAAAATATGTCTGTAGGCCCTAGTTTGAGAAATAATGCTCTCATGAAATAACTGATTGAACCTTCTCTGCAATCTAGGACTTAAAATCCAATTCATTGTTAAGTAGTATAAATGCAACTGAAGCTGGCATAAAATAACTTATTGATTTACAGATTTACTTATTGATTGATGTGGGAAGGACGTAGAGTAGTCAGAAAAAAAAGAAATGTTGCAGGAGAAATAGACACAATGACAGGTGGAGACTCCAACACCCCTCTTTCAACAATCACTAGAACAACTAGACAAAAAGAAAATAATGTGGGTGGAAAAGAATTAAACAACATAATTTATCATCAGGATCTAATCAATATTTATAAAACACTCCACACAATAACTCTTTACATTAAAATCAACGGATCATTTTTGCATTACAAATGAATCTTTTACTCAGGAATGATCCAATATAATTAGGAGTGATCATTTGAGAATTATTGTTCCACTGAATTCTGCAAATCTGTCAAATGATGACACATTTCATTATATAATATGAAAAATTACATTTGTTAATATCATCATTGATCTTTATGAAAGTCTTTAAGTATTGGCAAATATAAGTTTTCCAAAATTGTAATTTTTGTTTCAAATTTTGGTACTTATCACTGGCAACAAATAGTGTTACTTTTCTTGAAATCACAGGTCCACATTGTTCATTTTCTAGAAAAGATCTCCCAAATACCTGTCTAAGTAACCACATTTTTCTCTGACAGTAATTTTTTTCAAGTAAAAACCATATTGCATGGAAAAACGCAGCTATACCAGCTCACAACTCCAACAATTGCACAAGTGCCATTCCTCATGACAATAGTACTTGAGTTTGCAGAAGAAATACTTCATTTGGTAGAAGTACTTTGTGTTTGGTCACAAAGTGTGAACATTAAAAAAGGTAGTCAAGTATCAGTGTAATCAAGTTATTTTCACTGCCACATCTGTGACATTCTTAAGTAAAAATGGCATTACAGCTTTTTTTTAATGTGAGTGTATAGCTATGAAAAAGACAATGATTATTGATATAATTTGGTGTCATTGACCTGATTCATGTTCAGGCACCAAAGTAGTTTAGACTTCATGGACCCGTTGAAAGGGAAAAGAAGACCAAGAGTTTCAGGGACCACATTTTTACCAGCAACTGCTCTGTTAGAACAGACCTTTTGCTTCTTTATTAAACCAGTGTTTCCAGACTACTAGGATAGTAACTAGCACATAGTGGGTTTTCAATAGATAATTGTTGAATAAAGAATGAAATGGATGAATAAATTAGCCTTGTGGACTAATTGGTTAAATTTTCTTTACCAGTCCAGAAATGTACAAAGACAAAAATTTACCCACAAATTAGTTAATTCACCTTACTTAATAGTGACTAACCCATGAAAAAATAGTACTAGTTTAAGGTCTACTATATGCAGTCAGATGCAAATAAAGAAATACACATAGTATGGATACAAAATAGAGATACTCAGGCATACAAATTGGAAAGGAGGAAGTATAACTGTAATTATTGCAGATGATGTGATACTACATAGAAAGAACCCTAAAGATTACTCCAAAAACTATTAGAACTATTACATGAATTCAGTAAAATAGCAGGACACCAAATTAATATTTAGAAATTGATTGCACGTTCATATATACCAATAACAAACTATCAGAAAGAGAATTTTTTTTAAATCCCCTTTACAATTACATCAAAAAATACCTAGAAATAAGTTTAACCAAGAAGTTAAAGATCTGTACTCAGAAAACTATAAGACACTGAAGGAAAAAATAGAAAATTATACACAAATAAGTGGGAGGATATACCGTTCTTATGGGTAGGAAGAATTAACATTGTTAAAATGTTAATACTACCTACAGTAATCTATAGATTCATTGCAATTCCTATCAAAATACCAATGGCAATTTTCAGAGAACTAGAAAAAATAACCCTAAAATTTATTTAAAAAACACAAAAATCAAATAGTGACAATCTTGAGAAAGAAGAACAAAGTTGTAGTATACCACACTATACTACAATGCTATGGTAATCAAAACAGCTTAAAAGAAAATTTGTGTATTAAAAAATACTAACATTTGAAAACTAAGATACAATCTTTTTTATATATATTAAAATAAAAACATGCTACTTCACCTAAAACATAGGGAAAGACAGTGTTTTAGTTACACAAATTGTTACCAGAATAAATAGCAAGAATCAACACCTCCTTTGAATGGCCCATCAACCATTCACAGGCAGTATAGTAATGTATAGTCAAGAGTTTGGGGTTAGAAGGAACAAAATCATTTTTGGAATTCCAGCTTCCATCCTTTCCAGCTCTGTAAGTCCCTGGATGAGTTTTTGATTTATCTAGCCCTGAATTCACTCATGTATAAAAAGGGAGATCATAAAATTAATTTCATTTCAACAAATTTTTGTAAGCTTCCAATAAAGTAATGGATGTAAAATTTGCTTATGAATTTTAAAGAAAATCAACTGATAGTAATATTAATAACTATTTTCCAATTCAACTTGGTTATGCTGAAACAATCTTATTAATTTATATCAATATCAAAAAGAAGTTCTTAATTATGAATATTAAACTAATGGAAAGTGCCTCTTAATTTGAGAATAAAGAATATCAACAATTTAAATAATCATATCTTATTTTCAAACTGATGAGCTCTAAATCATGCATGTTCTAAGGTTAACCCCTCCCCAAAAAAAGGGGAAAAAAGAATTTTAAGATCTAAGATATTAGATGAAAAAATGATTTGTTTCACTATACAAACCACTGAAAGAACACCTATTAGACGCTTCATAGCTAGCTACTCTATGTGACCACATTAAGGTAATAATATTTTGCTGTGCCTTTAAAATATTTTTACATGTAAACTAGGTCTATCTGTCATGTAGTCAATTATTTCCCACAGCATGAGACCATTCCCAACATATGCACATGAGAGTAATAACATAGTATATTGTTTGTTTGAGAGTAATAGGTATACTAATACATTCTACCATTCTGACAGACCTTTAATGTTCCAGTGTTAAAAAGTCTCTTTAAGACTGAACAAGCAATAGTGTACGAATGCTCCAGTATGCAGTACTGATTCAATTACTTATTGTAGAATAAATGTATTGGGAAATGTTATTTTATTTTCCTTACCAATGGGGGAGGGTCGCTATAGGAATCATTTACTGTCTTAGTCTGAGCACCCCCATGGAGAGGATCCAAGCATAAAGTTTCCTTTGAAGTGAATGGAATCTCTACACTCAGATCAGCTCTGAGGATATATACAGAGTAGAACAAGAAACTGGCCACATAAAAACAGACATTAGCACTTAAATGAGGCTAGACTTAAAAGAAAATTTGTGTGTTAAAAAAGGACTAAGATTTGAAAACAAAGATACAATCTTTTCAGTAATCCTAAATCAAACGACCTTGAATCAGAAGCAGGTGTTTCTTCAATCTAACACACACACACACACACACACACACACACACACACACACAAACAGCGATAGAAAATGTTCAAAAAGCTTGAGGATTAGGTCAGTATAGAGTCTTATATCATATTGAAACATCACAGATGCCAAGTATCTCTACTGTGAATGCACATATAAGTCTGGGAATGTTAATGAGTTATATGTGTCTCAAAGTCCACACTGTATTTAATACTAGTAAAGTGGCAAACAAAACAAAAATAGCCACCACAAAACAATATTCCAGTTAAGAATTCAAGCATAAATCTTGCTGATGTAAGTAAACCCAGCATAGGAAATACAATCTTTGAATGCAAAATGTGTCTGTCATCTATAAAATACCAAAATAGAAACCAGAATCAGAGTTATTTCAGTAGTATCCATCATCTGTCAATCAAGAGCTAGTCTTTGAATAACACCGCTGTTCAAGACACTGTGCTTAGCTGAGTTTAAGTCACGGTTTGTGATTTGGATGTTTATACATAAAAATAAAGCTAAGTTTATAAGGCAATACATGTGAGTACCAAGAATTCTTTAAGAGAAGAAGGTCATAGCAAGCCAAGACGATTCTTGAATTCTTGAACGATGGAGAGAATTTAGCTCAGTGGGGTGAAGTGTTATGTCCTCTACATAGAGAGATGCCCATGCAGAAATTTGAAAACTGTCAGGAAGAGTAAGTTTGGAAGATGGCAAGGAGACCAACAGTACTAGAGCAAAGGGTCCTCTCGATGTCTAGTGAGAGATAAAGGAGGAACAGAAGGTTAGGATCAGACTGTAGAGGTTTCTCCATACCAGATCTTGTGGCAAGTCATGAACCCACAACATCACACACTGAAAGGGACAGTGGTGGTGATCCAACTTGCCAGGAAACCCTTGATTAGAGCCCTCAAGCACTCATAACAAATTGTCATCCAACCTCTGCTTGAGAATGATGCATAACTGGTGGGCATATTTTTCTGAAAGCAAGCTCCTTAACTGTGTTAAAGACTTCGTCTTTTCTCCTTGCATACATAATAATTCATAAAATATGAACTTCCAAATTGTTTTTTAATAAATGACTGAATAACATAATCATTGCTGGGAGATTTCAGAGGATGCGAATGGAAGTAAACAGGGAAGTTACCATAGAAAGGAAGACATCAATAGACTGAAGAATGGGTAGCACTTAGGAAGCAGAGAGGAAGGAGATGGATTCTGGGCAGGAAAATTTTAGGAACAAAGCTCAAAGGTGAAAAGAACAGGCATTCAATGGGGAAAGACTATAAAAATCAGACTATTTAGTACAAAAAGTTTTCACTGTAAAGTGGTAAACATGAAAATCCTTGAGAAGAGGTCAAAAGAGTTTGCATTTGTTGATGTAAATAATAAGCTGCTATTGTGGGGGGAGAAAAATAATTCTTTCTACCCTCCTAAGTTCTTCTGGTTGATCTAATAATAATCAAATGGGCATGAGACAGATTAAGAGGAGCAAATAACCAGATTGATTACATATGTACATATGGAGATTCTGTAAGAGTGTGGGACCTGAGGACAAATCAGGGAGTTGAGGTACGTATGCCATTTTGGACTAAGGAGAGGGAGGTAAGTGTCTGAGACTTCAAAGGGAAAGTAGGCAATTCACAGGTAGATGAAAGAAAACATTTGGTAAACAAATTATTGCCAGGCCACCGAGAAACAATGGGACACAAAGGGGAGTCATAACAAACAGACTTTGCTAGGGTCCTCCCTGTCTGCCATTATTACTTCATATTATGCAGAAGTGATAACACCCTTTAAGCAGGATTTTCTATTTGAATTCTCTCAGGCAGTTTAGGAGAAAGTAAAAGGCACCCCTTGAATATTTTGTTTTCTTAAAAATAACCAGTTTAAAATAGAGAGCTATCAATAGCTCCAAAATGGCATATTTTGAATGACAAAACTCTCTTCCCCCACAGATAAAATAGGTTCTTGAGTAAAATTAGCATTCAGAATATGAGGAAAACCTACGGTAAAAGTAGCATTTTTGGAAGACCAGACTAATGGTAGTGGACAGAATAAATTAATTTAGAGAAAAACTGGAGGCAACACCACCTCGGAGTCTTTTTAATTAGAAAAATTAATAAGGATGAAACTACTGCAACCATCTTGGAAAACAATGGCATGACTTCATAAAGCTCCAACAGGCACCCACTCCATGGCCCAGCAATCCTGCTCCTTCATATAGTCCCTAAAGAAACTCTTCATGTAGCATGGGAAAACATGTGTATGAATGTTTGCTCAGTATTACTTGTACCGGTAAATCCTGGAAAACTCTCAAATATTCATTGAGAATATGATACATTTTAGCATATTCATATAGAGCAGTGAAAATGAGTGAACTACAGCCCCATCAACAGGTAAGAACCACCAAAACATAATGTTGATTAGGAAAAAAAAAAAACCTCACAAAAGAATTTTGTGTATTATCTTGTTATATATATACATATATAGACATGCACATTTAAATATGTATATTTTATGTGCATACATATATAAATCTTCTTGCAAATTGTTTTGACAAGATGTTATTTACCTCCAGGGAAAGGAGGAGTGTATAGCTGAGGAAGGACATGTAGCGACTTTCTGAAATTCTAGCAATATTCTATTTCTTCTTTATTTAGATTTTTATTTGTTTGTTTCTGTTTAGAGAGAGAGGAAGGGAGGGAGAAAGAGAAGAAGAGAGACATCAATGTGAAAAAGAAACACTGATGGATGCCCTTCATAAGTGCCTCTACTGGGGACCTAACCTGCAACCCAGGCATGTGCCCCAACCTGGAATCAAACTGGTGACCCTTAGACCTGCAGGATGATGCCCCAACCAACTGAGCCACACTGCTCAGGGCAATTTTATATTTCTTGAAATGACTGTGTATGTATGAGATTAACTTGTTATTATTTAACTGTATCGGCACATTTTCTACAGCCTTTGGTGGTTGTGCTGTATTTCACAAATTGAAAACTCGAAAACAAATAATAAGGACTTGACCTAGGATGATCATAGTGGCCATGTAAGAAAATATATGTGTGGTGAGATTCATGATTAATTTGTGTAAGATTAAAACAAGAGTGAATCTTGTACTAGCAATACTAGGGCAGAGGATAAGCTGTGCAAATCAACAGTGCTCTAAAACTATTACTTGGATTTGGAATGCATGAGTAATAATTCTAAAAGTCTATTGCCAAAAGGATTTTTTTTACACAGGGTGGCTTGATTGATGGTATAGGAGGCATGAGCTGTTGAGGCATGCTAGAATGTTCTTATCCACTCAGAAGTCTAATGCAATAGAGCTCCCAAACATTAACTGCAACAGGTTGACTTTCCATTCCACTCCTCTTCCGTTGATTCCCTGATTATAAAATTTATCTCTCACCTTTCCAAATATATGTATGAAAAGTAGAGATTATGATGTCTCCCTGTAATATTGTAATCTATAATAAGAAATGTATATGTGATTATTCAGATTACCAAAATGTATTCCTCATGTATATTTGGTCTTTATCCACAGTTCAAAATTCACAGTTCCCAAAACCCTTGGAATTTACTGGACAATAAGAACAATGAGAGAATTATTTGCTATACTATTTGGTCTCTGGCTCTCATTTCCTGAAACAAATGCTTTGGAACCACAAAGGTGAAATGGGTGTCTTGTCATTCACAATAGGCTCCTTTGTACCACAATGGGGTGTCTGTTATCAAAGATGACTTTTGGAAAGTACCTAAGGAAAGGGTTGTCAGGGGAAACAACCATGGGACAGAGGTTGGGACTTTTTGTCCCACTCTTTAATTTCCAGGGAAGGGACAGAGGCTCAAAGTTGTATCAATAACCAACAGTCAATGAGTTAATCGATCATGCCTGTGTAATGAAGCCTCCATAAAATCCCAAAAGGAGGGGGCTCAGAGGGCTTCCAGGTTGGGGAACCCAAAAGCCTCTATGTTCGACCTTGCTGGGCCTCAAGCTCCATGAGGGCAGAATCTCCTTTGTTGGGGACCTCATATTGTGTATCTCTTTTTCTAAAGATATTTTATTGTTTTCAACTATTTAAATATATTTTTACCCTCATTATTTTACTTTTTTCTATTACAGTTAACATTTAATATTACATTAGTTTCAGATGTACAGTATAATGATTAGATGTTTATTACAAAGTGATTCTCTCAATTAGTCTAATACCCACCTGGCACCATACAGAGTTATTACAGTAGTATTGACTTTATTCTCTCTGCTGTACTTTACATCCCACAACTCTTTTATAACTGCCAATTTGTACTTAATTCCTTCACCTTTTTCATCCAGTCTCCCAACCTCCCTCCCATCTGTCAACTATCACTTTGTTCTCTGTATCTATCAGTCTCTAACAAAATGAACAAACAAGCCCTATGTATGTCTTCATCTTTTTGATCTGTATCCTTTGTAATAAATCAGTAATCTAGTGAGTAAATGGGTTTTCTGAGTTCTCTGAGCTGTTCTAACAAATTAATTAAACCCAAGGAAGGGGTCATGGGAACCTCTAATTTAAAGCCAGTCAGTCAGAAATAATTTGTAACCACCTGAACTTGTAACTGGCATCCCGGAGTTGGAGGGGTTTGTCGAAACTTCCAATTTGTAGCCAGCTGGTGAGAAGCACAGGTAACAGCCTGGACTTGCAATTGGCATCTATTTAGGACCAAGCACTTTGTTGGTGGTATCTGATACTACCTTTGGGTAGACAGTATCAGAACTAAGTTGAATTTAGTTGAATTTTCAGATACCTTGCTGGTGAATCGCTTGTTGGACTGGAGAAGATTTTACACACACACACACACACACACACACACACACACACACACACACACACTGGAATTGGGATCCAGAAATGTAAAGTAATAAAGTATTTCCTCTCCCTCCTTCCATTTTCATCTTCCTTTCTTATTTAATATATAGTCAAACTGGATTGATAGGAAGAGCTGCCTTTTATCATGTTCCACTTTCCAGGCAATTCAGAAATTATCACGTGTTCCACAAATCAGTTCTGCCTGCGATTTCCCCCTTGCCTCACCCTCAGCTCTGCTGCTGGGGCTGCTCTGCAGGTCACAGCATCATTCCTCCACTGCTGCAGATGTTACAGGTGTCTCTCTCAGCTCTTCCCAAAGCATTGACCCTTCCCTAAATTCCCTAAACTCAGCAAAGTCAGTATATGAGATCAAGAAAATGGATACAGTGCAGACAGGGAAATTTAAACTTATATTCATTATTGCTGTTCACAGAGTCCATTACTCACATCACTACACAACAATCTTCCTACTGATCATCTCTCTCTGATTGTTCTGCCACTGGGACCAATATGGTCACTGACCAGAGTACACTTTGACCAGTCCTACTTCAGGTATTCAGGCATTCAATGTCTCACATGTCTTTTCCCGAGGAGGTTCAGGCCTTTGTCTCTGGAGAGTAAAAATGTCCACTGGTGCATTCGTCTAGCACAATGCCCTCTCACAAAGGGTCACAGCATAGTGCTTGGCTGTTCAAGCATCAAGAAAATGCTGGAATTTTAAAATAGTGTTTTTCCTGTCCCCATCAATATTTCAGAAACATCAAAGCCTAATCTCAAAGCACTTCCTTGCATAAATTTTTGCATTTTTTTCATAGAATAATCTCATGTCATTTTTTAAGGAAATTTTCAGTCCTCTAGGCCAACCCTTCACTGTGTATTGGGAAACCTAAAACCTGGAGAGAAGCTACATGCATGTCACACAACTCAGTAACAATAAATGCATGATAATAAGAATCAAGTATTCTCACTTCCTGTATGCTACTTTGAAAAGATGTTTTTTCTACTCATGATAAAAACAAAAACTTTCAATATCCTATGTGGATTTCTTTTGCTGCTAAATACTGGAAAATCTATGTCATTCTTTATACATCTGGGGATTTCTCTTGTTGAACCCAAATATCCAATACCATCCCACTAAGAACCTAAAATAGAGACTGAACTCTACAGCTGAAAAATGAAAAGGAAATACAAATATGATGAGAAAGAAAACTATCTGTGAGGAAATATACTTCATTTTCTGTTTTCAAGTCCCTGAAAAGAAACAGAATGCTTTAACAAAGGATGCAGATTATGCTTTTTGAAAATAACATCAATCATTTTTCCAACAGTAATGTATTACATGCTTATTTCAGAAAATCCAAAAGGAATATGTTCCAAGACTTCCAGTGGATGCCTGAAACCACAGATAGGACTGAACCCTAGACATACTATGTTTTTTCCTGTATATACAAGCCTATAATAAAGTTTAATTAATTAATAGAGTAGTCATAATAAGAGATCAACAACAATAATGAAATAAAACTGTAGCAATATACCGTGATAAATGTTATGTGAATGTGGTCTCTCTCTTACTCAAAATATCTTATGTTACTGTACTCACCCTTCTTCTTCCTATGATGACACCATTCCATAAACACAATGGCCATCACCAATGCTTTCTGATTATATTGCCAGAACATGGGCAAATAAGTTTTGGGGGTTTTTGTGAGGGCCTCTGGGTACTTTGCTATGTGCAGTCCCTTGGCTTTAGCAAATGTCCTATAGCATTGCCACACAGTTCCAGACTTAATCTGTCCTTCCATGTTTTATGCCCCGTTGCCTCCTTTGCATTTTATTCATGTAGGTTCCATTGGGCATCTCATCCCAGAACAGCCCAGTTTTGTGGCCATTGAAGACTCACTTTGGATAATATCTTTCTCCTTCATCAACCTCTTCTGCCCTGCTGGGAATGTGGCAATAGCTTCCTCATCACCAGATGCAGCTACTCTAGTAATTACTATGTTGTTCAGTTCAAAACTTTTCCTGAGTCTGTGTAACCATCCGTTCCCCACAGTGAATGGCTTGGTGTCACTCATTTCAGGACCCCTTGCTGAAGTCTTCATATCATCTTAATGCTTTCTGTAGCAAAACATTGTTATCTATGAGAAAATGTTTTCTGTCCCACAAATATAACATCTCCATCTAGACCAAGCCCTTACCACGCAATGTGAAAGTAACTTTTGAAGTATGAGGTGTGACAGTAAAACTAGTAAATACAAAAAAACTATGTTTTTTTAAATAATTTCACAAACAGAAAATTCATTTTTCCCATAGATCTCAGCAGCCTCAGCATACATTTTTTTCTCTCCTTATTAAGTGGAGAACTTTCAGCTTTTCACTTAAAAGAAGCACTTTACAGCTTTGCTTTTACACATCTGAATTGTCAGCATCACTATTCTTGTATTTCAGGGCCAATATTAAGTAAAGCAAGGGCTGCTTGAACCGAAGCACAGTGATACCTACACTGGATCTGATCATGAAGATGCCTGGTAGGTGACTAACAGTCAAAAAACGTCTAGAGCCTGGATGTGCTAGATTCCCATCCTGGGCAGAACAGCACCAGACATCGCGAGACTTCATCATGCTACCCAGAATGCAAGTATGCAAGTGAAAACTTAGGAATTTTTATTTCTGAAATTTTCCGAAGGTAACTGAAATCATAGATAATAGGAGGGACTACTGTATAATTTATCTTCTAAAAAATTCAACAAAATTGGGATCATACACTCAAATATTTCCAAAGATTGTATCCATCCTTCTAACGTCATTTACATGTACTAATGAGTCTGTACATTTTTCTCTTGAAAAATGTGAGACTCCCACGATTTATTAGGAAATTAGCCATTTGGCAATAAATTAACTGAATTTCTTATTTAAAAATTAAAGCTTGTAAAGCAGGGTTGGAGACATTGGCTTCCACATTCAGTGGCTCTGCCAGCTTTCATCTCTGCCATACCAATTTTTTACGCTGCCAGTAACCCTTCAATAAGGCAGAAGGAAAGCTATATTTGGTTAGGCTTTACTTGACCTTGTAATCTCTACTGTTCAGTCAAATACTATTAAGCCTATTTGGCTTCTCCAATATATCCATTTCCTATCCATTGATTTCCTTCTGATATCCCCCTGTCTCACCTCACTACTTATCTCATCATGCTAACTTTTGCATGGGGGAAGGAATCATGATATTATATTAAAAAACTATCAGGTATTTTTCGGGGGGTTAGATTATTTTAGTTCTGCCAGCATATTCAAAGTATTAACTACTTATGTGAAACTGCCAGCAGCATTTAGAAGTCCTTTTTCAGAATCAAATGTTTATTTTAGTTCTTCATTAACACTGAATCTACCTAAAACTGATGATCCTGGTTGTCCTTGTAATTGTTTTGTTTCTAACCCTTGGACTTTATAGAATGAATTAATTATAGCATATGTCTGTTTTTTAACTGCTAAATTGGACAATGGTTTAATAGCTCAAGACTAATACTTTTGGGATTTTAAGACTGAAAAGATTCAGTATTCCCCAAGTCTGGTTTTTTTTTTTTTTTTTCAGTGATCTATGGCTTTGATTTCAGTAACAAATCCACCAAAATGAGGACAGGTCATGGACTTTCATTGTGAGCCAGCTTTGCTATCTTAGCCAGAAAGCTAGATAGAGAATACATAATTTGGTATGGAAATTTACCTTATTAAACCAAATTAACGGCTTTCTTGATTAAAAAAAAGTAAAAAAACTGTACTTATTCGGTATAGCAGTTCACATTAAATAGTGTATTAAAAAAGAATTTTTTAAAGCTAGGTATTTATACTCTAACAAAGGCTGTCCTGAGTGCACACAAAAACACTTAGGGAGTTAAATGAACACCTATCCCCAGGCCCCAGGCCCAGAGAGTCTTTTTATTTGGTCCAAGGCAGGATTGACGCACCAGGATTTTTAAATCTCCTCAGATTATTCAAATCCTGCAGCCAGGGTTGAGAATCACTATGTCTAGCCACTAGGACCGAAGTGTATTTTTCTCCTCTGAGTAAAGGGATTGTGTGACATTAGAAGGACCAATTCCTGGGTAATGTGCGATATATGAATCATAATTAGGCCCTCATAGTGTCAACCACAGTCTGGGCAGGGAACACCTGTGGAGCCAAGAATTAAAAATGAATGACGCCCTTTGCACCGTTATGATAATGCATTCTACTCTCTGGGAAGCTATTAAACTATTCCTCTCAAGAATTTTTTCTAGCCTATTTTAAAGTGTCACAAGAGAAAGCAATATGAGGTTTTCAAGAAGGCTCTGTGAACTTAATCTGGCAGAGCTTTCTGGAAAATATTTTGGTATTTTATTTATGTGTGCATCATGCTGTGAAAGAGAGGAGAAGGGGAGTTTGCCTGAGAAAAGAAAAAGGGAAAGAGGTTTCACATTTGCATGAAATCAAGGAAGTTTGACTTGGACTACCTCTTATTGCACTTTCCAGTTCTTGAGGTCTGTTTGATGCGTACATTTCCTGAGAGTCTAGCCTCATTTAAATGATAATTCGTGCCTTTAGAATGCCATTTCTAGTCTTGTTCTTCTGCATACCTGTGGAGCTGATTAGAGTGTGGTGATCCGTTTGTTTTCAAAGGAAATTTCATGTTCACATTCTCTCTACAGGGGTTAGCAGAGGAAGACAAGAAAATAGTCCCATAGTGTTTCTGCCAGTTGCTGGGGAAAAATTACCCTCCCATATGTATCATGGCAGGAAATTGAATTAGTACTACAGTAGGAAAGAGTTTGCTGTTTCATACTCGTATAGTTTTTTCTTAACACCATGAAATTAAAGATATGCCAGCATGGAGCTGGGTATTTCTGATTACTTTCTAATAAGCAATGTAGTATATTATTTTCTTTATGTGCTTTTATAGCACATGCTGTGCAAGATAATTGGCGTCATGACAGATGTCTATATTCCAGAGGAAAATTTATTTGTGAAAGAACAAACAGATATTAGAGCAAACATATAAGGAGCTATTCATTATGTGGCCCACAAGGTGCTTTTTGACGATTCGTAAATTGAAATTAATATTTTCTCATTCTGAATATGCATAAGCGAATTTGAGTGTTTGATATAACCAATTTGAAATGTATTCAAATATTTGAATGTAATCTGTTCTCAATCAACGTTGGGTGCTCTCAGATCTCATTTGAAATGCTGAAGAATGAGGAAAGGTGCACTTTTATTTCTTTTCAGAGAAGCTTGTAAGTCTGCACATTCTGCAAGTTGGCCAGGATAAGCTATGTCCAACCAGACCGCTCTTCACAAGAAAATGTCTACTAAAAAGGTTGAAAAATAATATAAGGAAGATTTTCCATGGGTCTTCCTTTACTTCTGCTCAAAATGTCACTTTTTTCCAAGACAAGCACCAGTAGGCAACAGTATCTGAAGTTCTAAAACTTCTGAGTGAGGTGGCTTGGCTTGGTGAACTGGCAATATTAGGTGACAAGGTTGCTGAAAGGCAAACTGAAAAAAGGGGAGGATATGGAGAAATGTCCATCTCCATCTACTTTGTAACACTGCCTGGGTCCAATTCTGCTGCCTGTAAGAAAAGTCTCCCATTCTTTTTTGGCTATAAGTTCCCGGGGTAGGGCGGGGTGGGGTGGGGAACCAGACCCTTTATCGCCATCAGCTGACTGATCAGTTTTTGCAATATGATTGTACCATTAACATAAATTTAAAATAACTAATAGATACAGGTAGATTGCCATATCCATAAAGAATTTAAGTTTAATAAGGTTCCATTTCAGAGATGATTTTTCTTTTAATGAGAAGAAAAGGAGACACTTTTTATTCAGGCAGGTCTCTTTCAGCCTCTTGAACCTGCGGTAGCTTAGCCTTTTGTTCACTAGAGGAAATAAGGGAACAAAAGGAGATTTTATAATTAAATTGAAGGTAGCCTTTACAAAAGTAAAACTGGGGCACTGAGGATTCGTTTTGTAATGCCAGTTCTAGCGTGCGGAGCCAACCTCAAGTGAAGTGGAGCCTTGAGGCCAAGAGAAAGGACTCTTCTCCTCACCCAGGAAGTGGGGGTGGTTGGCTCCATTCCATAAGTACATGCTAAGCTTGTGTGCTCAGTGGCTGGGCTACACACAGCCTGGAACACCCTGAGGCTGTAAAGTGACTTCAGCTGGGTGGTGGCTTTCTCAAACACACTTCTCTCTGTCAGCGCAGATGAAACTGTGGCTGTGCCCATCAGGATCCTGAAGGTGTGAGAGAAGGTTGCCCTCAGGTAACTTTGAAAGCTTTGTCCCAGCAATTCGCCCACATTTTAAGGTAAACATGTAGTCACCCACTGAACAGAAAAATTATCTTGACATAAAAATGCACCTAATAGAGCTTAAAAATAACAACCACCGCAGCTTTAATACTCCTGTTCCTCCCCATCTCCTTGGCCTCTTATTGAAAATGACTTCTTATTTACAAGAGGGTCCCAAGTATTTGCTTCAGTTGATAACCCAACTTGGTAGGGAGGGATAAATGACTTAGAGGATGACTAAAGCAGAACAGCACAGTGACATGTAAAACTGACCCAGCAGTGTTTTCTTGCATCTTGTCCCTGACCATCACTTTCCAGGATGAACTTCTCACCACTGGCCAAGACAGCTTGGGATCCTCAGCTTCTCTTGGCATTTTGTCTGGGAGGTGGGAGGAGTGAAGGCATGCTCTAGGTCCTGAAGTTTATCCTTGTCCACTGCTTGCTGGGAATTCTGTTGGGAGGAGGTCCAGATTTTACAGGCCATCCACTGCAAACACGGGTGGTTTCCTCACAGAGGAATTTTTCTGAGAGTTCCTTTATGGCTAGAGGGCTTTGCCTCCTTCATTACTGGCCTGTACCCTTTCAACTCCTTAGGTTGCACTTTCCTTCCTTGCCTTCAGTCCACTGGCTTCTTCTTCAATGTCCCTGCTTTCAGCCTGCTTTCCACTCCCATGCCTCAGCTGAAGACCTCTAGGAGGAAGAGGTGCCCAGGCACTGCGCAGGGCACTCTTGCCAGGAGCTGGGGTGGGAAAGGTTTGGGGAAGGGAGGATGGGATTTATGGACAAGAAACGCAGCTTGAGCACACCCAAGTAGAGGGGTAAAGGCAGGGACAAACACCTGCCCTCGAATTGAACTGTGTATCAATTTGTGTGTGGGGTCAGTGACACAGCATTAAGCCACTTGGCTAGAAACCTGTGTAGAAGTCCCCAGACACCTGGCCCCCCTGTTCTCCTGCTTCGGGGTAAGGCGGGCAAGGGGCTGACTCCTGGGTTCCTTGTTTGCAGTTTAGGGGCGAAGTGGTCCAGTGTGTGCGCTGGGCTCACTAGGGATTTAAAAAGGTTTCGACAGAAACGGCTGTTGCCGACAAAGGTGAGAATGCAAGCTAGGACAGGGAGGGTCCCTCCAGGCCAGGGGTACCAGCAGGGAAGCACTGCGAAGACCTGTGCCAAGTAGCCTGAATCCTGCGACCGGTCGGGGGTTGTGCATGGGAATGGAAATTGCATCTTTTTCTCAGATCAAAACCCCGGCACCCCGTCTGCCAGTTCTGCACACTCTCTTTGCCGGAGTCCTCAAACCCGGGCGGGAGTAGCAGGGAGGGTTCCTTGGTTCTCAACGGGAAGTGTCCTTCCAGCCCGCTCTGGGCAGAGGGAGAGTCGGGCATTTTTCTCAGCCGCTCACAGGCCAGCGGGCTTGGCCACAGCGCAGGGTTGCTTTTCGGGACGCGGGACTGGGGCGGAGCAAAGGAAGACAGACTTTTGAGTCCGGCCTTCACCCCCTTCCCCAGGGCTCACAGGCGAGAGTTCCAGCTCTTGGCCACCTCCTGCCCGCACATTGAGTCCGAACACCCATGACACGCAGTCCCGGCAGGGACACCCCAGGAAGCTGCAAGCGACTAAGAGGTGGCTCTGCGGGGACCTGGTTCCCAACCCCCTAGGCCACCGCGACCAGGGTGGTAGGGGCGGGGCGGCGGGGCGGCGGGGCGCCGCGGAGCCGCCCCGGAGGAGGGCCCGGGAGCTGTCCCGGGAGGCGAGGGCCAGCGGCGGACTGGGTTGGGCCCCGAGCGCGCGCCGGGAGGAGGGAGCGGTCGCCGCGTGCTCGGTCTGTCCCCGCCCCGGGAGCCGGAGCCTCCCAACTATCTCCGTCCGCCGCGTCCGCCGTTCCAGCCGCGCCAGCCGCTCCGCCGCCTGCCGCCTGCGGGCTCGGGCTTCGGTCCCGGGCTGTGCCCGCGGTCCCGCAGGTTGGTGTCGCCGCCACCGCCGCGGCGGGGCGAGCAGGGGAAGGGGGGGGGGTGGGAGTGCGGGAGGGGGGTTCAGCAAGTTGGGCAGATGCTGGGCCGGGACGGGGATCCTGCTGCCTCCTCGCCCACTGTTCCAGGCGCCTGAGGCGGTTGTTGATTTCCTCCCCGGCTGCGGGGTCGTGGGGAATCCTGCGCGGCCGCCGGGGGGATCGCGGGACTTAGCCTTCCTCGTACTCCTCCAGCCTCTCTGCGACCTCCCTGGCCACCACACCGCCTTGCCCAGTTCGTGAGCGGTGACCGTTCCCCTCTGTCCTTCTCACCTCTGGTCCTTGCCAGCTCTATCCTCCTCCTACCTGCCGTTTCACCAGCCACGGTGTAATGCGCCAGCGAAGGGTGATCGCAGAGGCGGGATGGAAAGTATCCACCACTTGGAGTTAAATCGGGATCGCTGCCCTGTTTCAGTCACCTTGCCATTAATATGGCCTTTTGGCCCCTCTCTGTTCCCTGCTGCAAAATGTGCGCCTACTCTGCCCGTCTCTGCAGATCGTTGTAACCATTCAGTGGATGACTTAGGTGTACCATTACTTGATTTTGTTTTGACCACGATCCCTGGTCTCCTCAAGCGGCTTGATGGCCGGTCCTGTGTTCTAATCATCTGAGTTCAGATCCTTCCCTAAGAAGGGATTATGTGTCTAGCTGATTTGGTCAGTAGATGGGTTGGGATAAAAGGTTCGTGTTTTTGGAACTGGTCGCGTTGAAATCGTCTATTCCCCACCTGACCCTATGCACAGAGCTGGACCTTATATCTTTCTGTGGTCACAGGAATGCAAATAGCAGAAGGTTAATATTGGCCTCCCGTCTTTGGAAATGAGCAAGCTGTATTTGCTTCCGGTGTTCTCCAATCTTTACAATCTCTTACCCATTTTAAGTGCAAGTTTGAATTTGCTTTCACTTTTTAACAACTCAGGAAGCAGACCTGCATTTTAGTAAACTTAAGACATTTAGCTCAAACAACATGTGCCCTATCATTTGTAAATTTTCAGGTTAAAATCGCAGGCACAAGCATTGTTAGCACTATTCAGATTATTTTAGGAAGAAAGCAAGTATGTAGCCTAATAAAACCAGCTTTAGACCTGATATTAAATAGTTAAGTCCTTTCATTCGTGACTTTCTGATTTAATAACAGTTCATGAGATCCTGTGTTGTGAGTGTATTGTGCTATGTGCTTTTAAAGATGAATCTAGAATATGTTCTTTGCTCTAAAGAAGCTTCCAATCTAATGTAGAGACTAATATTTTTATTTCATGGTTTTATGAAAATTAAATATATTCTAATGACTGACTACATATGGCAAGTAGACTATATCAGGAATACATTACTGAAGGCCATTTCAGATCATTATTTAGTGAATCTACTTAATAGAGTGGAAAAAATAATAAGTTTAGTGGTGACACTAGTGTTTTCTGAAATAAAATTTGAAATGTTTCTACTTCACCAAATGGGAGACATACTTGGAAATAAAATGAATTCTTTGTTTTTAGAAAAGAAAGCTCAGAAAAACACTCACACATATATGATGTGGTAACAAATGTTAAGAGCTTTAAAAATCTTAATTCTAACTTAATAAGTCAATTTATGGTGCCCATATGCAATTTCTTCTCTACTTCTTTAGAAATGAAGTTTATAGTGCCTAGAAGGAAATACAGAGATTGAATATAATGTTTTTAATAAGTTTAAACTTGAACACTTAATGGTCTTATGGGCCCTCGATTGATTCCAGAAATTTGACTTAAAAAAGATATGAGATTCTTAGTGAGAGTTTTTTGTTTCATTTTGTTTTTAACCATCAAAAATAAAATCTGGCTTGGCACAAAGGACACGCAAGACTTCCACCTGCAAAAGATTGACCAGATTAGGTTGTATTTGGTATGACTCAATGACATCTCTAATCCTTTCTCTGCTCATAGGAAGAATTCATCCATTTGCTATGGTGTGTAGAGTTTCTTAATCTTTACGTACCACTACTGGGCTTTGAGAACTTTGATTCATCTCACACAGTGAGACTAGGCAGGTGGAGGGGCAGCCTGAGGAGTGTGAAGTTAACTTTACACCTGGCCTATTGTTCTGTGTCTTTGTTTTCCTATTTGTGAAGTGAGATTAAAGGTCCTGTCCCTGCCCTGGAAAGCGTGTGGTTTGGTATAATAGTCCAGAAGATTGAGCCAGAAAGCTTTTATGTGTAAGAACTTTCTTCACCCCTGTAACTCCTTTAGCCAGTAAAAGCTAATTGTTTAAAGCACATAAAAATAGCTTTTTGAAAAGGGCTCTGAATAAAGTTGGTGGTGGTGTCATGTACTCTGAAGTCTCTGGAGAGAAGTTTCGGTTATCTTTATCTTCTACAAGTTACTGTACTGATTTGAGCATAAGACCTTCATCTTATCCAAGGTTGAACTCCCAGCTGGTTAGTAGCAGGAGGGCAACTGTAATTTGGATTGCCTGATAAGTAGTTCTAAGTTTCTCCTTGTTCAGTATGGTCTCTTATCCAGGGCACATTCAAATTCTTACATTTATAAATGTGTATCGCTAAAAATTTTGGCTTCAGGTTCTGGTGGGCCTGGGCTGGAGTCCTGCCCAGGCATTTACTAGTCATATAGCCTCGGGTAAGTTAAGCCCTCAGTTTTCACATTTCCAAAATGGGAATAATGGAAGTTGAAGTGCTTAGGGCATTGCTAGTTAGTTACTGTATATTTACTACTCAAGTATTTTAGTTTCTTGAGGGTGAGGGAATTACATTTTAAAGGTCCAATTAAAAATATATATATAAACATGAACTGACACCCTAAATATTTTGAATTAACAATACTTCAATTAACTTTTGTGTCTTTTATTTATTCAATGTGTTTATTGAACTGCTACTATGTGTTGCTGGGCCTCTTTCTATGAACTTGCAAACAGTGGTGTGCAAGACAGTTGCAGTCACTCTCTTATGACCTACAAGTCTGGGGAGGGGTCAGAAAATTGCAATCTTAAGTGATTCGTGCCAAGATAGGGGTGAAACAGAGAACCACAGAAGAAAGATGGGATGGGATGGGAGGCCCCTGGGTGAGTGGCTGTCATATAGTGCTTCACCTGAAGAATAAGCAATAGCTCATGAAGAAGTTGGAGACTGAAGAGTGTTCCAGAACCAGGAGAGCGGAGCATGGTGCATGAGGATGGAATTCAGGTAGATAACATGAAGGAATAAATAAATGAGAGCAGGAGAGAGCCACGTGGCACCCCCGAGAGCCCAGGCTTTCTGTAAAGGAACAGGAGATACTCCATCCCAGCCAAGAGTTGTCAGGTTGGGATGCAGGCCAGGTGTTGCCAGATGCCATGATTTTTAAGAGGAGCTCAAAATTTATGTTTTATAAATGTGAAATCTCCCAAAATGTGAAATGACTCAAATGCTTTTTAAATGATTATATGAGCCAAACCAGACACATTTGTAGCTGGAATTCAACTCAGGGCCACCACTTTATGACCTCTGCATTTAAAGAAATGAAAAAGGTTTAGTGTGGCTAAAGGGATGCATCTTAGAAGGAGAGGCAAGGGAAATGTCCACAGGTATGGGCAGAGCTATATCAGTCAGGGCCTGTGGAACTTGCTAAGGAGGGTTGGCTTAACCCTAAAAACAGTGGGTGACCTCAAAGACTGAAATAAGAGTGACATGATTAGATTTGTGTTTACAGGGTGCATTCTGGCTACTGTATGGAAAATACCTGGGAACTGTAGTGAAAGACTGTAGTGATATCCACTTAGGAAGCTATTGTAATGGCCTGAGTAAGAAATAAACATGGCTAAAAGCTGGGTGTTGGAGCAGGATAGGGAGAGATGGTAGATTTCAGAGATATATATGGTGCCTCCACTGTTGGAGATAATCCTCCATTATTCACTCAGGTTTCTGTGAGCAGAGACACTGCTTTTATTCAAAACTGTCTATTCAAGGACATTATATAACAGATAGTCTTAGAAAATAGAGGTAGTCTTTTCCTCAAGAACAAGGGGCAGGAAGATAGGCTTGCTGTCTAGTGTATAAGATGTGGGTACTCTAAGCTTGGGTACTCTAGTGTGTAAGATTGGGTACTCTAACCTTCTGTAGTGCAAATCAGTTAGTGTATAGGTATCACCTTCCTTTCTTCACTTTATACAAGGGAATTAGGCTTCAGAAAATTGGCACAACTAAACTAATACTCCTGCTACTGTTTCTGAGAGTAATGTAACCTTTGTCTCTGGCCCCAAAATCTTATGTCTTCTCCCAGCATCCACAGAACTGTGGTATTCTATTTGTTCACTAGCTGGGAGGTTAAAGGCTAATATCCTTTACAATTTTTAAAGCCACTAGCCACAATGTCTAAGTGTAAATTAATAAAATAAAAATGTTGATTCCTCAGTCACCCTAGCCACATTGCGCATACGTAACAGCCACATGTGCTGCCTAGTGGCTACTGTAGTGGAAAAGCAGGTGTAGAATGTTTCCATCATTGCAGAAAGTTCTATCAGATATTGCTAAACAAAGGTTTAGAATATTTTTGTGTGTTCTTGGGTAAGTACAGGTGGTAGAAGTTATTGATTCTAACACTATAAAAATGATGCGTGTATTTGTGTTAGGTTCACAAGAGTTCTTATGTATAAAGGAAATATTTGGATAATCAGTACAGTATTTAGTTCAGGCCTGCTGAGGGGGAAAAAGTAGAAAATTATCTACAGCGTCAGTTTGGAGACTAAGCAGACAGGGGCCATATGGGAACAGAAGTTCTACATATACATGGCTTTCCTCAAAATCATGTGTGACTGTGAGATTCGGATCTGTGCCCAAAGGAGCTTGAACTTCCGAACACTGTCTTCAGCTCATCTATGAGCCAGGCTTAACATAAAAGGACAAGAGCGACACATGCACAGCGAGGTCCTGGAACGGGCCCAGTCCGGCAGCACTCACACCGGGCCTGCCACAGGCCAGCTGCGCTGCCTGAGCTCACAGAGAGGGAGGACAGGAACAAGATTTCCAAATGGCTTGTTCAGGGGGTTTCAGAGGACAGCCTCGAGAAAAGCACAATTTTCAATGACACAGCAAAGGTGGGGGACGATGCCAAGGACTATAAAAGCAGCAAATCTGTTTCCCTGTCAGAGGGGGAAGCTCATTTTGAGGAGGGCATCGACTACAAGTACTGGGAAGTGAAAGTATACCGTTGTTATAATTATTTCTGTCATTTTTTCGTCCCAATAAATGGTGGCAGCAGCCACAGAGAGCGCAGTCTTTTTACCTGCATTGAACGTGTAGTTGACTGCTCAGTCACATAGTTTTAACATAACAAAGGACAGTAGTAGAGATTTAAAAAAGTGAAGGCGGATACCCTTAGGGAAGAATTGTACTACAGCCTGCTATTTCCATAGCTGAAAATACCTTATTGAAAATTTCAGATGTTAAGAATTTTATTTAAGTATGCTGAAGAAATTTGCTTTAAAATAGTACTTATTTGTAGTGCAGTAAAAATTTATTTACATGAAGACTAATTAGAGGTTTTAAAAATCTGAATTTTAGAATATTTTTGAAGTTGAATTTATTATTTTTAAGTGCTAACATGCATAACCCAGACCCAGCTAAGGATGTTACATTTTAGAACTCTTCTGAGAAAAAATTTATACAGAGATGTGTTAATTTTGAAGTAGCACGATGGTTGTTTGCACGTCACTGGAGTGTTTAAAGAAAACTTGTGTAGGTTAAGCATATACTTCTTATTTGCACTACTAATTGCATCAACAAACCACTATTTACACAGATACTTTTTAAAGTTCAGTAAATTCTGGGAGAACCAAGCTCATGCGTTCTTAGGGTTTGGACCAACATAGAGTCGACTCCTTGCATGAATTTCTCAATTAGTGAGGTTTTACTTCATTTAGTGCTTCAATGCTATTTGGCTAAATGTCTTTTTTTAATTTTATTTATTTATTTTTAGAGAGAGGGGAAGGGAGGGAGAAAGAGAGAGAGAGAAACATCAGTTTGTGGTTGCCTCTCGGGTGCCCCCTACTGGGGGCCTGGCCTACAACCCAGGCATGTCCCCTGACTGGGAATTGAACCGACGACCCTTTGGTTCACAGGTCCACACTCAATCCGCTGAACTACACCAGGCAAGACAAATATCTTTTTTTTTAAATTATGGATTTTAAAACCTTGTTTCTTGGGGGCGGTAAAAAAGGTTGATTAACCCCCTACATGGTCCCCCACACCCCCCAAATCTGGTAGCGTCAGTTGTTCAGCCTGCTTTCATTTTTCTCTTTCAATTTTGTGTGGCACAGTTCTTTTCTTGTGCCTGCTTCCATTCTCTTCATACAAACAGCATGAAATTGGAAACAATCATTATCTGTTGTATTTTTGAAGATCCGAATTTTCACCAGTTTCATGCAGTCCTTTCTCAGGCAGGGTGTAGTAAATCATCTTTGGAAAACTGTCTCTGGTACAACTGGAATATGAAGTTGGAATTGTTGGTGTGACCTCAGAAACAAACCCAGGAGACTTGCTATTTATTGCTTGAGTCACCGATGGGTTCAAATGAAAGCAAATGATACTCAATTGCTTTTCATGCATGTCAATGCTATGTCTTATTTTAAAAGAATCCTGAGATACAGAAATAAAAATAAACTAATAAGCTCTTCCTCCCAGAGAATTTAGAATTATATGGATTTTACTGTTAGGTGATTAAAACAGTAACAATGAGGGCTGCAAATTAGGCCTTGTCCTTTAACCCGCGATTTCCTGTGGTGCTCAAAATTTTTCAGTGTGTAGATTTCCTCAAGTTGCACATGAGTGACTTTAATCAGGAGCAAAGTGGGTTCTTTCTATTATATGCCATTTCCTCCATGGCCCTTGCCTCACTTCACTATTACTGTATGCCTAATTGACCACAGTGAAATGTCTTTAAAACATTTTCCAGGGAACTAAGGACTTTTTGGAGAATTGTTATAAAGTAAAATGCCAAGAAGGAAAGTTTGAATGGTTTCCTTGCATAGATAAATGTTTCTCCAGAGACTGATGAGTCAAGGAGCTGTTAATAGGATATGTAAATGTGACCTTTCACCTAGTTACTGCCAATACCTAACATAATTGTATAGATTTAGTAAATTTTTTGAACTGGGTCTTGTCTAGTTCTTTAATGAAACAGACTTTTTCGGTCCCATTCTTTTCCAGTCTATCATCAGTGCTGTTTCAAGTTTGCATTGCCCTAATCTTCCCTTCTCTCCCTTTGTTTTAATAGAAGCTCATCATCATATTATAGATTTTCCCTAATATCTTTGTCTTCAGCTTTACTTCAGTATTTGTGGAAAATTTTTATACCTGTGTATTTGACATTGTCTTCTAGCTCTTCGGTTTCTAACAGGGTGCCTTCTCTTTCACTTATTCAACAAATATTTCTTCATTGCCAGCCATGTTCCAAGCATTCTTCCTGACACTAGAGATTGAATAGTGAACAAAAAATTCATCGTTTATGCTATCATAGAGTGAGGAGTCCAGGATAAAGACAATCATTAATTTTTTAAATCCCAGCAAGTAATAGTAACATAATGACAAACAAAAGTAAATGCTCTGAATAGAGCGGTATGGTTTTATGGGCTTGTATAACAGGAACCTGAGAGAGCAGCACTTGACTGATATCTGAAGGGTAAGCAGGAGAACCTGAGAGAGGGTGGAGAGGAGAGTGCTCCAGACAGCAGGGAAAACTCTCTGCAGAGGCCCTGCAACAGAAGGGAACAAGGGGAAATCGAGTGCTTGAGGGGATTAAGGGGAGAGAGAGTGAGATGAGACTGGACACCTAGGCTGGGCCCAGTCCATGTAGGGTCTTGCAGACCACATTAAGAATTTGGTCTTTATCCTCAGGGCCATGGAAAATGTTTTAAGTAGGAGCTTGTGACTCCATGAGATTTGTGTTTTGATCGGATCATCTGTAGAGGGATGAATTGATAGGTGGGGGTGAGGGAGGGTGGAGGGTGGCAGTGGCAAGGCGATGAGTGGTTGCTGCTTTAATCCAAGTAGACATGAGAGGAGGTGTGTGGCCTGTTGTACGTACGTAAAGGTGGCAGTGAAGATGGATTGAGAAGTGTTTTAGGGCATAACATCAATTGTACTTGTGAATGAGATGGGAGTTTCTTTTGTTCATTCAACAAATATTTAGTGATTAGGAACTTTATGCCCAGCTCTGTTTCAGGCTCTGGGAATACAACTGTGAACAAGACGTACAAGATCCCTGTGCACGTGGAGCTTATATGGTAATGAAAGTAGCCAATAAAAAATGAGTAAAAAAATAAATATAGGTTCAGATAAAAATAAGTCCTATAAAGAAAAATGAAGTCATAGGAGGGAATGGAGAATGACAGAGGAGTGTCCTTTTATACAGGGTAGTCAAGAAAGACCTTTCTTAAGAGTTGGCATTCTTAAATGAAGAAGGGGGAGAGGGAACTAGTACAAGGTCTGGAGGCTGGAACAAGGACACCTCACCTTCAAGGAATACCGGAATCCATTATGCCTAAAAATATGGAAAGGATGGAGGAAAGACAGGTGTCAAGGATGCCTTGCCAGTAGTTGAAGCTTAAAACATCTAAATAGATTCATTATATTCTTTTTAGTTCTAACCAGTTTTTTAAAGCCACGCTTTGCACCAACCACAATCTTGGGTTGCTCTGCCACTAAACTGTTCCTAACACGGTAACTGGAACAGCTTCCTTCATCACATCACACCCTGCTTACGAACTGACAGTAGTAACCACATGCCCATCTGAGGACGACCCTTTGATTAGCTCAGCGGAAGAGCCCTTCCTTTATTTGAACGACGTTTCCCATTACAGCCCTCACTGGACTTCTCCAATCAGTCAGCTGAAGGCCCTCTTCCAATGTTTGCATAGGCCTTCCACATAATTCATTGTTTTTCTGCTTGGTGTTACATTTCTTCGCCATGGCACCTCTTTTCCTCCTATTATTCTATTTTCATCTCTTCCTTCAAGGCCACATTCACAAGTTATGAGTTATCTTGTCTACTAGTTTTTTGATGATTTACTCTATCTTATCTGGATCACTGAATCAGGTCTTAGTGAACCAGTTTGTGGGATGTTGTTATTTTTTTCTACTTGAGTCTCTTGAAGAGACACTACTTTAAATGTTCACTGTTGTTCCAAGTTAAAATATTTACGATCAGATTCTTTCTTCCTAAGAGAGATTTGACACCAGTACTAGCCCTGCTTTATGTATATGTGGCATTGGCCAAAACCTTCAGCTTTTGTGGTTCAGATTCCTTGTCAGTAGGATGAACATAAGTTTCCCCTATTTCATTTACAGTGTGGTTGTGAGAAGTAAATGAAGTGAAACACAGAAAACATGTTTTCAACAAATGCAAGACATTGTATTTATGTTTTAGATGGGCATGTTTCATATTTTCATCTAAACTGCAGGTTTTTCACTCTTTTTCATACAGCATGGAAACACATGTGTGCTGCAGGAATTCTGTGAGGCTTCTTGAGCTTTTAGCCATACCATGTGAGTTTGGGACAACTCAATCCATGGTTTGTGTATTAGTGTCCTGGGGCTGCTGTAACAAAATACCACAACCTGGTGGCTTAAACAACAGAAATTTATTTTTGCCTCAGTTCTGGAGGCTCTGAGATAAAAGCTTCCCTCTGAGGGCTGTGAAGGCAGGTTTGTTCCATTCCTCTTTCTTAGCCCCAGCTGTTCCTTAGCTTGTAGATGGCATGCTTTCTGGGTCTTCACATTGCCTTTCCTCTATGACTCTGTGTCCAAGTTTCCCCTCTTTGTAAGAACACTGTTATTGGATTATGGCCCATCCTAATGGCCTGATCTTAATTTGATCATATGCAAAAACTCTATTTCCAAATAAGGTCACATTCGCAGGTACTAGAAATTAAGACTTTTTAAAAATTGATTATGCTACTACAGTTGTCCCAATTTTCCCACCTTTGCCCCCCTCCACCCAGCATCCCCCTATTCCCTCCAGGGATCTCCCCTCCTTTGTTTATGTCCATGGGTCATACATATAAGTTCTTTGGCAACTCAATTTCCTATACTTGCTCTTAAGGTCTCACTGCCTATTCTGCAACTACCAATTTTTACTTCTTAATTCCTTTATCTTTTCCCCCATTTCCCCAGATCCCATCTCCACTGGTTCCCATCCCAAGGATCTCCATATCTATGATTCTGTTTCTGTTCTGCTTGTTTGCTTAGTTTTTTAGATTCAGTTGTTAATAGTTACATATTTATTTCCACTTTAATGTTTATAGTTTTGATCTTCTTTTTCTTAAATTAATTTCTTTAACATTCATATAATAATAGTTTGGTGATGATGAACTTCTTTAGCTTTACCTTGTCTGGGAAGCACTTTATCTGCCTTTTGATTCTAAATGATAGCTTTGCTGGATAGAGTAATCTAGGTTGTGGGTCCTTCTTTTCATCACTTTGAATACTTCTTGCCAATTCCTTCTAGCCTGCAGTTTCTTTTGCGAATCAGCTGATAGTCTTGTAGGAACTCCTTTGTACATAATTACCTGCTTCTTTCTAGCTCATTTTAAGATTCCCTCTTTATCTTTAACCTTTGGCACTTTAATTATGATGTGCCTTGGAGTGGGTCTCTTTGCATGCATCTTGTTTGGGACTCTCTGTGCTTCCTGGACTTGCATGTCTATTTCCTTCACCAAATCAAGGATGTTTTCTTTTATTATTTTTTCAAATAGATTTCCAATTTCTTGCTCTTTCTTTTCTCCTTCTGGCATCCCTTTTATGTGAATGTTGGAATGCTTGAAATTGTCCTAGTGGCTCCTTACATTATCCTTGAATTTTGGGATTCTTTTTTACTTCTTGCTGTTCTGATTGGATGTCTTTTTCTTATGTTCTGTTTCATTGATTTGGTTCTCAGCTTCATTCCCTTCATTATTGATACCCTGTAAATTGTTTATTTCAATTAGTGTCTCCTTCATTTCTAATTGGGTCATTTTATGCTGTTGAAGTACACACTAAGTTCATTGAGCATCCTTATAACCAGTGTTTTGAACTCTGCATTTGATAGATTGCTTAGCTCCATTTTGTTTAGTTCTTTTTCTTGGGTTCTGTTCTTTCATTTGGCCATATTTCCTTATCTACTCATTTTGGCAGCCTCCCCGTGTTTATTTCAATGTATTAGGTAGAGCTGCTTTGACTCCCTATCTTGGTAGTGTGGACTTATGTAGCAGGTGTCCTGTAGGATCCAGTTGCACAGCCTCCCCTTACCCTCAAGCTGGGTACTTGAGGTGTACCCTACATGTAGGCTGAATACTCCCTACTCTTGTAGATGAGTCTTGATTGCTGTCAGCAGATCAATGGAAGGGATTTACCCAGGCCAGTCAGCTGGTAGGATTGGCTGTGACCTCTGGCCAGCAATCATCAGCTCACTCCATGGCTTGTAGAGATAGTTGGGTGGTGCTCTGACATGGTCTATCACTGTCCCCTGGATGCGCAGGCTCTGGGGTTTCCTGGGTGGTGCAGGACAAGATTAGCCTCTACATGTAGTCTGTCAGGGCTCCTTAGCATGAGCTATAAATGATCTGCAGATGGCTGCTGCTGCTAGTGCTGGGCCTGGGGCCACTCAGTGAGAAATACAGGGACTGGGCTCAGCTGTTGGTTGCTTGAGTGGATTCAGGAAAGTCTGAAGCCTGCACCCAGCCCAGCCTTTCGTATGGAAAAGCCACTGTTACCAACTAGGGTGATCCTGTATGTTGGATGGGGCGGACCCTTAGATTAGCAGGGCTTACCTGAGGGCAGGGCTTACTCTGTGAGTCAGGTAGATGAAGACTCAGATATGGTGTCTCTGTGGAAGGCTCAGGAAAGGAACAATGGCCAGTGTCTCCCTTCTGTCTGGGAGGAAGCTGTCCCCAGTTCTCATCCCAATGCCAGACACTTCAGTTCCTCCCCATATGCCACTGGTGCCCTTCAAGGTACTGCCTCAGTGCTGCAGCCCATATAGAGTGAGTCCCAGTAAGTCCATGTGTAGGGCCCAGCGAGAGGAAACACCTGAGAATCCTGCAGTTTTTTTTGCCGACGCAGCCCCAACTGGTTTTTATGTCTAGAATTTATGGGACTTATCTTCCTGGCACGGGAACCCTGGGCTGGTGCTGTGGTGGGGGGCTGGGATCCTTTGCTCCCAAAATATCTCTCCATTTTATATTCACCACATGTGGATTTGGGACTAGCCCATTCCGTGACTCTGCCCTTCCATCCCTCCTACATGTCTGGATGAGTGTGGTGTCTTTAATTCCTTATTTGTTGGACTTCCATACAGCTCAGTTTTCTCACAGTTCTGAGTGATATTTGTTCTGTAGTTTAGCTATAATTTTGCTGTGATTGTGTGAAGAGGTGAGCCTCATTTACCTATGCCTCCATCTTGACTGGAAGTAGAAATTAAGACTTTAACATCTTTTTAAGGCACAAAATTCAACCCATATCACTATGACTCAATACACATACAAGGAAGCATACTCACAGATATGGTGAATTAGAGCTGTATTACTAGAATATTTCATAAAGATGAATTGTGACGCAGACCCTAGCTGGCAGGGTCCATGTGTTGTGGTTGTGGCAAACAAATTCACATGGACTACAGAAGTTCTGCGGAAAAAGGGACAGCACTCTGCGGCCACTCTCTTGATGAGAGAGAGGGCCCCAACCCCTGCCTGGACAGGCTTTTATTGCTTTTCTGGGCACATTACATTGAGGATGGCCCTCATTTGCTATGTACAGGTTTGCTTTAGGTGATTACCTTTTACAGACAACAAAGGAAAGAATGTTGCTAATTACTTCAAAGAAAAAGGATATTTGCAAATGCAAGGGGAAAGTTGTTGAACTGGGTACACTCCATACTTGGGAGGTTTAGCACAGATTTAGGGGTTACTTTAAAGGTATGGAGATCACATGGAGGGTTAGCAACAGGGGAGTGGGAGGAGGAGAAAGGGGGAAAAGGTATAGAGAATAAGTAGCATAGATGGTAGATAGAAAATAGGGGGAGGGCAAGAACAGTATGAGAAATGTAGAAGCTAAAGAACTTATGACACATGGACATGAACTAAAGGGGGGGAATGTGGGTGGGAGAGGGTGTGCAGGGTGGAGGGGAATGAAGGGGGGTAATGGGACAACTAACTGTAATAGCATAATCAATAAAATATATTAAAAATAAAATAAAATAAAGATATGCAGTAAACATTTGCTGCCTCAATTCAGGGTGAGGGAGTTTTAGCAAAAAGCAAACCTCATAGCAGC
>CM052540.1:130359990-130442893 GCA_028533065.1 Trachops cirrhosus | reverse complement strand
CACTCACTCCCCTCTGGTTTTCCAAATGAGAGGCTGGGCTACATTCGCCATGCCACGTGGATAAGTTCCCTATAGAATTGGGTATGTAAGAGCAAGTTTCCTGTATGATACAGGGCAAAATAAGTGAAATACTTTCTAATAATTTATCTGTGGTATTCTGATTATTGATACATATTTTAGAGTTTTCTAAGTCCTGTCCATTTAAAATTGGTATACATTAGAGCAGAGAGGGTCAGCCAAAAAAAGCAACAAAACCCAATAACTTTTCTTCCAAATTTTAATAGTATGTTCAGTTATTGTAGTGACACAAGTGGAAAAAAATATGCAACTCATGTGCTTATTCATGTAATCTTTGTGTGGACTTCTTTTTCTGTGAAAAATTTTACTGCTTCAGTTGAGTTTTTTGGTCCAGCATGCTTCCCTTTGATTTTGTCAAAGGATACATGCGGCCTCATGACAGACTGACCCTTCTCTGCTAAACACCCAGAAGGGTCTTATTAGATACCCCAGCCTTGGTTGACCAAAAACCCACTCTTCTTTTAGACTTAAAAATCTCATTGATATGTTTTTTCTCATCAGTTTCTTTGTTTATATTTTGTTTGGTTATGTTTTGATTGCATAGGGAAGTGTTAGGTACACTTTTACCTACTGATATTAGAGAATACCTAAGTGCATCTCTTACAGGGTTTTATCAGATCTGTCATTAAAATTTCCATTTTTGTCTTGTGAGCATGTGTTCGTCTTCATATGGGTCTTATTCTGGTGTTTAGGATGTCCTTTGCTTTAAGGACATTGAGGAAGGTACCTTAAGCTGATGTGGTGGCATTTTCCTGTGTATTTAGCTGACCAGTTTAAAAGTTTAACCACTTTTTACTTTTCAGTTTGGCACATAGATCACATCTGAGAAACCTGTTGTAGGAAGTCATTCAGATTTAATGAATAGAAATTGAATACTTGACCTTTTCCTAGTAAAGTGGGCATTTTTTTGTTGTTGTTGTTGACCAGAAGAGCTTTCTTAGCACAGCTCCTACTTTCCAAATAGTTATGGGTTAGAGAAGGTTTTTGATTGTTACATTTTTATTAATTTGTTTCATTATTATTGCTGCTTCAAGATTTCTACTAAAGGAAAAACATTTATAGATTGTTTATTCCTGCTTATAGATTTTTGTAAAAAAACTTTTAAAGAAAAAGACAAGCAATGAATTTTAGATTTTGCTGTTGTTGTAGAAATAAATTTATTCTTGGTATTCTGTGAAATAGATGTTACCTGGGGAAAAAAAGTTTTGATCTTAATCTTCCAAATTTAACAGAATAGCTTCTTTCTGAAACTGTAAAAATTGAAAGAGATTGAAAATGATAGAATGATGGACAGGAATTTAAATTTTTTGGTACCTTAATCTTCATTATCAGCAAATTTTGATTCTTGCTTTTCTTAAGTAAAGTTTTTGACAGATATTTCTCTTCTAAAAGTAAATATAGAAAGTCAAAACAGTTACTGAAGTGATAACATCATCCAAAAACTAATTTGTATAGAAAAATCTCATGTACTAAAGGTGGAGCTGTGGGGATGTGGAGGTAGTGTTGGTTAGGGAAGGGCATTTAAAGAAGTTGTTTGTTACTGAAGTCAGGGAAGACTTGTTTCTGGACATTTAAAATGTTCTTTTTGCTCTTTTTGTTTCAATCTTCCATTGTTGTTCCAGGTTAAAAGAATATATATACAATTTTTTTCCTTTCTCCATAAAACAAGAATCTCAGGCCACAGCTGGGACCATCTGGCGTTGTATGCATCCTGCATCTACTCTCGGCATCCAGGCGCGGTATTTGACCCAGGGGTGCTTAGCCACTGGGTTCCAGGGCAGTCATAACCTCATTGATACTAGCTGTCTTGTTTGATGAATTCCTCACACTTCCCTAAGATAGAAATGTAGAAATACATGTACTTGAAAACTACAGGGGCTTTTTTTGAGGTGGTTAAAGGGATGGACTTGCAAGTCAGACAGCATTGGGTCAAACCTTAAGTCTGGCTTTTACCAGCTGTGTGACTTGAGAGAAATGACTTACCCTCTTTATGCCTCAGTTTCCTCATCTCTGAAATCAAACAAAAACAATAACTAATAACAACTGGTCCTTATGGTATTATTATACATCCAACACTTTTATAAAGATGTCACATACTTTAAACATATTAAGTCCTCAAAACAACCCTGTGAGGTAGTTATTGTTATCTCTGTTTACAAAAAAGGAAAATTAGGTACACGGAGGGTAAAGGAATTTACCCAAAGTCACATAAGCATTAAGTAGTGGGCCACTATTTGAATCCGCAGAGTTTGGCTTGGGGGCCTGTTCCACACTTGGGATAGATGAGATGGTCATTTAATGCACTTAGAATAAACACATAGCAAGCCCTCAGTCAGCGACTTCTCCTCCCCACTACTACTGTTACAACTACGTGAGGGCGATGTCTACTAATACTACTATTAAGGTTGTCTACTCTGATTCATACCTAACCTTATTTGATAATAGTTAATAATTTTCTGAACATTCTGTATAGACTCTGAAAAATGGCTTTAATAGTATCTCTCTCTTGTTTATTTTTTGCCAAGCCATTAATATTGCTTTGGTTCTCAAAGGGGTCTATTTGGTTTTTAAGCCTAATATTTTAGCATGTTAAAGTACTTTGTACAGTGGAACCATTTGAAGGTTGCAGCTATGCAGAAAAAATAATAAATCCACAGGGTTTCCGTTAAGTCTTTTGTAGAGTTATAAACTCCTGGTGGCATTTTACATTCTCTCCAAAAAAGTTAGGGCCTATAGCAATTAAAAACTTTTATTTTTTAGTACAGTGTATACAATAGTCCCCCCTTATTCATGGTTTTGCTTCCCATGATATCAGTTACCTATAGATAACTTCAGTCTGAAATACTGAATGGAAAATTACAGAAATAAGCAATTCATAAGCTGTAAATTACCTGCCGTACTGAGTAGTGTGATGAATCTTGCAATATCCAGCCCCGGATGTCAGTTGTCCCTTTGCTAGACATACCATTCTATATACACTCCTGACCCTCAGTTACTTAGTCGCTGGGCTATCAGATCGACTGTCGTGGTGTGGCAGTGCTGTGTTCAAGTTACCCTCCTAGTAGCCTAACATTGTGTCACAGTGCCCACATCCTTCACGTCACTGCATCTCATCACCTGGGTGCTGTGTCTTCTTACATCACAAGAAGAAGGGTGAGTGCAGTGCAGTAAGATACTTTGTAAAAGAGAGAGAGACCGCAGTCATATAACTTTTATTACAGTGTATTGTTAGAGTTGTCCTATTTCATTATTAGTTATTGTTGTTAAACTCTTATTGTGCCTACTTAAAACTTTATCATAGATATGTATGTATAGGACAAAACAAAGTATATAAAGGGTTCATATTTTTCTCAGTTCTAGGCATCTACAGGGGCCTTGGAATGCATCCCCCATGGATAAGAGCAACTGCTAGAATTTTGAAGCCTTTCAAAACTAGTTGCACTGTATGCCCCACATTTGATAGAGAGAAGCCTAATGCCCATTGAAAAATAGTGAGATTGCAGGGCTGTAAATTTTGAGGGTGGTTGAGAACTATATCACCCAATAATCTTTTTTTCCATTTCTAAACATTAGAATTTTGTTATAATGATCATTTAGGATGCCTTTTAAAAAAGAAAATAAATCCATTTGCCAGGTGAGAATGAAATTGAAAATCTTTGCCATTAGTGCTACACAGCAGGGGAAACATAGATGATGAAAAGAAAGTAGTTTTTTTTTTAAACATACATTTTCTGGGTTTTAAACTTACCAACTTTGCAACGTTAATGAAGCACTTTTTTCATCAGTATGACACACTTGGTGGTGATGATGATTTTGGCTCCTTCCCATAAGCACTTGTGTACGCATGCCTAGTCTCAACTCAGAAACACAAAGGGGAGCCCGGAGGAGGGACCCTTTACCATCCTAAGAAGAAGAGGAAATTGATGTTTACGTTGCTGACAGCTAGAATTTTGAAGCCTTTCAAAAATAGGTACCCTGTATGCCCCACATCTTATAGAGAGAAGCCTAATGTCCATTGAAAAATGGAATTCCGGAAAGGTGTGTGACCCACGTGGCTCAGAGACCCTCTTGGAAGCTGTGGCACACTGGAAGGTTTGTAGCTGGGTTTAGGGGAAGAAATGGTTGTGTGTCCTTATTCAGAAGAAATATGGATATCAATATCATAACAACTGATTCCATTTATTTGAGGTAGTTTTGTATAGAGGAGAAGAAAACTAGCTTCCTGGCATTTGACATTTGGCTCAAGTCTTGGCTCTGCCTCTTAGTACCTATGAGACTCTGAGCAAATCACTGAACCTCTCAGGGCCTCAGCTTTATCAACTTTATAACAGGGACATGCTGTTAACCTGTTTCGTATGCTGTGGTGGTTGTAATTTTTCTCTGAGGCAATGCATATAAGATGCATACAAAATGCCTGGCACATGGTTAACTGCTTAGTGCCAGAACGTTAGGTATTCTTACACGTTGTAGACCTTACCTAGCATATTCCTAATGCTTTTTATAACTTTATAATGTAAACCATCAGCCCTATTTTACAGAAAATTGAGGCCCACAAAAGTGGAGCACTGTGTTTTGACTGTGAAGGCATGTGGTGATGCTCCTTCTTTGCTATCTTCCTCGTGGTGATGGCTGCAGTCTGCTGTTGCCCATCTGTAACCAGGCCTGTGAGGCAGAGCAGAAGGGGATTGTGAGCGTTTATTTCCTTCAGATTCGTGTGTTAGGATTCTTAGGCAACTCACAGTTACAGAGAGTGTTCTTAAACTTGTGAAATACATTTTCGGCCCCTTTCAAAGGAAAACATCCTCACTTCCACTTTAACTATTTAACGAACGTTATGTTTGTCATAATGTTACGTAAATATATTCCAGTGTGGAGTAAATGTTTTAGTTTATAGCACTTATGTAGTTACAAATAAGACACATTTACAAATTAAATGCCAACAAAACTATAAAACCAACAAAATTCAAGCAATTACATGAATGTGATAGATGTGTTATTTTGCTGAGAGTTAACTTTCAGTTTTGGGTTTATCCATAGGCAGGATGGATTTTATGTAATCTGTGTCTACCTTTTGATTTCACAATACTAATATATCATAAACATTTGAATATCTGTATTTAATATGGTTCAACCAAAAAGAAGTCTTCTTAAAAATGTTATATTACTTGGTAGTAATAATGTCAAGGTGTTGTTTGATAGTTCCAAATAATAGGTCTTCAGGAATATCAGTTTTAGGTGGGTGTCACTTGATAAACTTGAAAAGCTGTTTTTCCTTCAGAGTCAATATTTAAGTGCACTCTCAGCCTAGTCCTGTCCCTGACCAGCAGTCAGATTTCTTGAGCTCACACTGCTGCAAAAATGTGTTTCATATAAACATCTCTGTGAATTTTAACATTTCTTTGCAATAAACTAAACTTACTGGGTCAACAGGTACGAAGACATAAAATTCTTGCTGTATGGTGTACTTGCCACTGGCAGTCACAGGGCAGAAGAGAGCCCAGCTCACCACATCCCACACCGGGAGTCAGCACTCGTTTTCCGTGGAGGGCTGAATGGCGCCAATATTTTAGGTTCCGCAGGCCTCATGCAGTGTCTGTTGCAACTGCTCAGCTCTGCTGTTACAGCATGAAAACAGCCACAGACGAGACATAAAACTTTATTTAATTTAAACTTAATGTAATTTTCACATGATAATATTCTTTTATTTTTTTCCAACTGTTTACAAATGTAAAAACCATTTACTCTTACTTTTCAGGCCATGCAAAAAACTGGGTGGATGGTCTTTGACTTGAGGGCCTAGTTTGTGGAGGCCTGCCCTAGGTGACAGTGACAGAGCAAAAAGGTGTCCCTTTTTGGCTTTCATTTACGCTGCAGTACAGTGTAGTGACTAAGGCAGTTGCTCTGAAGTGAGACTACCTTCCCGTGGCATATGACCTATTTGTGACTCAGTTCTCTCATCTGGAAAGTAGGGGGAGATTTTTCTTTGCATCTCAAATAGTTGTGGGAGATGAAATAAGAGACTGGATGTATAACATGTAGCACTGAGAAGTAGTTTGTGGCTTTAGCTCTTGTTATTTCTTTAACTGTTATTGAGGTTGTACAGTTTATTATGTGATTGGCCATTTAAAATTTTTATTTATTCTTTTGTGACTTTTACATTTATATCTGTTATTTGTTCTTTACAAAACCTATTTACTTATTGAGGTTATCAACTTATTGTCAGATAGTTTCCAAATCACTTTTCTTCATTTGCTTTCTGTGGTTGTTTTTGTTTTTTAAAAACAGATATCTTTTCTATTTTTTATTTCAATTATTGAAGATAATACATTTATCTTCTCCACTGTTTTTATTTTTATAAAAATATTCTCAATCTAAGGTAAGATGATGTTGACTTATATTTTTATTCTAGTTGTTTTATAATTTTATACTTAACTATTTAACTCTGGAATTTAATTTTATCTATGTCATAAATATCTGAATGTATATTTTTATATAGATTATACAAATTAATTTAGCTTCATTAATTGAATAATTATTTCTTTCCCACTGATATAAATGCCACTTTATCAGACTACATTATGTAGTTGAATGGAATTTGGCCATAAGAAAAATTTTAAAACAAGGCTGTCTATATAACACTGTTCTCTTGTCTTTGGTATTGCTAATTTGGTGTAATAAGAAGCTTTTTTTGTTATTTAAAAAAATTTTAATCTATCTTTTAATTGTTGTAAAAATGTCACATAATATATCATCTTAACTATTTTTAAGTGTACAGTTCAGTAATGTTAAGTATATTTATATTGTTGTGCAACAGATCTCCAGAACTTTTTCATCTTGTAAAATTGAAACTCTATACCCATTAGATAACAACTTCCCACTTCCTCCTTTCCCTAGCTCTGATATCCACCATTCTGCGTTGTTTCTATGAATTTCATTACTTTAGATACCTCATAGAATTGGGGTATTTGTCTTTTGTGTCTGGCTTATTTCACTTAACACAATATACTCCATCCTTAGAACTTAAAAAAAGCCTATTTTTCTTTTTTTGATATCTTGCTAATCCTGGGTGAAGTGGGTGTTTTTAAATCTAATGTCTCTGATCAGATGGGATATGAATATCTTTTATGTGTTTCAGCTTTCATATTTATCTTAAAAGAGTATGCATACATTTTGTAGGAAAAAAATGCTTCAAGAATTCTGTTTTGGACATTCAGATTGTGTATGCTGCTCTTTTATGATAGGACCTTTGGCTGCTCAACAGCCCTCTTCTGGCTCCTTTACTGAATAGTTGCTTATCTGGCCTCCTCCCTGTATCAGGCAGAGTGCCGAATCCGGACATCCCCTAGTTAGCAAACTTGGTTGATTAAAACAAGGGTTAATATATCCCTTTCATTGAATACTTAATTGTCACAACTTTTGCTATGATTTGACATTTTTCATTGGACATGGTTATTCCAGCTTTAAAAAATAATTATGATCTGCCAGAGCAGCAGTTTTCAGCAGCTAAAATTAATAAGAAACAGCATTAAGGGAAAATATTTTTTAAGATGAACAAAACACTTAAAAACACATAAAGAGTTTTAAACCAATCCCATTATGTGCCCAAATTGTTGTCATATGTAAAAAAAAAATCAGTGAACAAATTAATTAGCTTTGAAAAGCAGATATTAAAAATTTTAATTGTGATACAAATTCATAACATAACATCAAATAACCACAAACTAAGAGAAAAAATATCAGTCATAATCAACTACTGTTAACGTTTGATTATATTTCCTTATAAATATGTATGTGTTGATAAATGTAGAATAAAGTGATGCTCTACGTACTATTTTGTAACCTCTCATCTGTTTACTCACTGTTTGTATTCTGAGTTAGTTTGTGGGTTCATGTCTATTGCTCCTTTTTTATTCCATTTAAATGATCTGGTAAAAATGACCTAAATTTTCTTTTCCTTTTTCTTTTTCAATCATTTTTTTTCAACTGTTTCTGTGCACCACTTTCCCTCTTTAGTTTTTTAATCTACCTGGGGTGGGTGTGTGTGTGTGTGTGTGTGTGTGTGTGAAGTGTGAGGCACAACTAAAATCTGATCCTTTCCTTACTTAAAACAATTTACAGAACAGTCTATTTCTTCTCCATTCGTTTGTGATTTTTCTTTGATCATATATGAACCCAGGGCATCAATTACTGCAACATTTAAGTTTGTTTTTCATTGATGTGTCTGTCCATTCTTCTTCCAGTACCACATGATCTCATTTTTGTAGCTTGAAAATAGCTACAATGACTGATAAATTGTACACTCTAATCATTCTTTTTCTTTTTTCATTTCTTTTCTCCTTCCTTCCTTCCTTCCTTCCTTCTTTCTTTCATCAGTGATCTTTTTCTCTCATTTGCTATTCCAGATCACTGATTCTTAAATAGTGTTTTGCATTTGGGAAGTTTTGTCAAAATATACATAATCTGTGTGAATTATATTTGGTAAACCAAGGTGGGACACAGCCATGTACTCTGAGAAAACTCCCTGATGGAACCTGATATGCATCATATTAAGTTAAGAACCACTGTTCAAAGACATTAGCATTGTTCTGTTTCAGCTCTATGCTATCTTGAGATTATTAATGGAATTGCCTTAAACTTATCAATTAATTTTGGGAAACATAGCATCTCTATAGTATTTAGTCTTCTTAAACTGGGTAACAATATGTATTTTCCATTGTTGCATAACAGCATTTATAGCTCTCAGCTACATTGTTCTTGCTATAAAATTTTGTTCTTTCTCTTTGAACCTGGTAGATATATTCATTCTTACATATTTAGGATTTTTTAAAAATTGTGAATGGGCACTTTCTGCCTCTCACTCTAATATTTTCTAATTTGTTTGTGTGGGTATGCAGAAAAAAATTGGGGGGGGAAGGAGGGGAGGAATGTGTATATTACAGGGCAATTTTCTTTACATTGAACTTCATGTTAGTTAAAATGGATCTTTTTTCAGATCACCATGTGGGAATTAAAACAGTAATATGGAAATGGGAAAAGTGAAGCAATGGAAGAATTGACATGATCTAGAGAGAAAAAAGGATTTTTTTTATGAATTGAAGACTATTCATGCCACTTTCTAATTGAGACCTACCTTCTCTCTTTAAATTGCAAATCTTCACCTCTAATTCTTGATCCTTTGCCCAACTCTCTTTTCCCCCATATCACTTGCTATTATCTAACATACTATATAATTTGCATAATTTCCCCCCCTTATTGTCTGTCTCCATTAGAACTGAAGATTCATTGGGCTGGGGTTCTTAGAATATAAACATAACAGCAGAAAATAGCAAGTGTTCTATAAATTTTTTGAACTTCATTTTATTATTTTTAAAAGATTTTATTTATTCATTTTTAGAGAGAGGGGAAGAGAAGGAGAAAGAGAGGGAGAGAAATATCAGTGTGTGGTTGCCTGTTACATGCCCCCTACTGGGGACCTGGCCTACAACCCAGGCACGTGCCCTGACTGGGAATCAAACTGGTAACCCTTTGGTTCATAGCCTGTGCTCCGCTCAATCCACTGAGCTACACCAGCAAGGCTGTTCTATACATTTCAATGGAATGAATAAAATTTTGTACTTGATCTTAGCCAAAAGGCCAAGAAGTGACTGGAATGAATACAATTTTATTTAGGGAAAAAAATCAAGTTTGTTAAGTGTGGATTTTTGAAAACAGTGACATAATTGAGTAAGGGTGAGAAATCTGATTCTACTAAAAAATTTGAAAACTAACCCAAAGGAGAACTTTTCTTCCTAGAAGGAATCTGTGGGTAAAATACACATTATGAAAACCACCTTTCCTCTAAGAGGTAAGTGACTTATACTTGAATACGTGAGGAACAGGGTCTGTTGCCCTTCATTCTCAGGGCTCTGTTTACAATGTGGAGGTCTTTTATTGTCCCTTAGAAGTAGAAAGTGTATTGGTTATACCACTTTTTAAATTTACCTGAGAAAACAGAAGTCATTATAGTCCTCTCTTCATGTTTACAGATAAAATTAACAACAGAGAGAAAAGTTGTTTTGCTAGGTTAGAGATTAACATGGGATAGTTTTGTTCATTTCTTCAGTGGTGCTGAAAATGGAAGGTCCTCTGCCACATTTCTATCTGCCCTTGAGAGAACTGTGGTCATTTCTTCTGCAGACAGATCTGTGTTAATTGTGACTAAAGGCTTGCATGGTATGGTGCCATCTGAGGGTAAGCAGACTAGATATCCTGAAGCACTTCTTGGACTGTACCCTCCCCTCCCCCTATGTAGAAATAGTTCAAAGAAAACTTTCATCACAAAAAATTTGAAAAGGAGACTTGGGAGGATTGTCTTTCATCTGCTCAGCTCCCCACATGTTCTTTGTTTTTTAGGATTCTATTTGTCTTCCCCTTTAATACTGGCATATTGCTCTTTTGCAGTCTCCTTGATTTTGCTCTGTGTTTGTGTTTATATGTTTATATTATGTCTCCTCTTTTAGGTGATAAGACTGTAAGAGGCAGACAGTTAGTCTTCTGTTTCATAATTCTCCAAAAACATTGTGTACACTGTTTTAAACAAGAAGCACTCAATTAATGTTTGCCTTACAGGTAAACAAGAGGGAAAATTAAGGGTTCAGGAAAGAGACTGTAATATTACTCAAATCATATTAAGGAGTCAGAGTAATCAAAACAGGCATTTGGTCTCCCTGGCATTTAGAGTGAAATGAAAACTGGACCCTATATGAATGGACAAAATGAGTTGTGGGACTGCTGAAATAAACTATTGTTATCATTTCCTTCCAAAGCCTGGTCTGTGGCATTTTGTTGCATAGGAAATTCTAGACCTCTGGTGATTTAATCTTGCCAAATTAGAAGCCTACAAAATGAGTCATTCTCATTTTCATTCACTTTGTTTTTACGTGGAAGATTTAATAGACAACCAAATGAATGAAGCTTAGTTTTCCGATGGATGGCAATTTTCTTAGTTTGTCCTTGTCATGGTTCCCATGTAGTATTGTATATGTTGATTCTGTACAGGTTAGCTTTATATTGTGTGTCTGGAGGGAATTCTTTGTGTGAATTTGAATCAGGCATTCCCTGTCTTCAGAGATCTGTTGGTAGCACAAATCTAAAGTCAAAATAGAAGAGAAAGACCTGTTGTGGAAACTTCCTGGACTTGCCATCTGAGACCCTTGGCTTCCATAAAATGAAGCAGTTGAATGAGGTAATCTGTGTAAAGCACACAATCTCAACCCTATTGGATACAATGCCTGTTTTTTTAAAAAAGTATTGTTCAATGACAGTTGTCCCCCTTTTTTCCCCATTACCCTTCCCTGCCCCACCCACCCCCCACAACAATGCCTCTTTTTATAGTATATGTTTTGTGTGCCCTTCTTACTGTCATGCGATGAAATTCACATGTAATATAACCCACCTACATGTATAATTTAAATATATATATAACCCTTAACTATACATGAAAGGGCAATACAAATCAAATAGTTTATAATAAAATAATATGTATGTTAATATGTAAATGCTTAGTGACGATGCCCAGAAGATGTGATGAAGTGTATTGAGGAGTGTACGTGATGGCTGTGAGCGCAGGTGCTGTCTGTTCTATTGGCCACTCAGATACTATGAATGGTGTTGTTGTTGGTAATGTTATTTTTCTAGAATCATGAGCAAATCTTGGCAAAGTTTTGCTCCAAATGAAACAAAATACCGTATTCTTTTGGTTTACAGTTTCATTTTCTAAACATAGAACTTTTGAAACCATGCAAAAATTCCTTTTTGCTTTTGTGTGTGAAATGGAATTAGAGTCTAGGCTCAGATAATCGTGAACAGGTTTATGACCTATGTGGTTCATGGAACGTTTGAATGAGTAGAATGTGGTACAGTACTTTAATAAGAAGTAATGGTTGCACTGCACATTGCCTAATGTCTCTGAAACCCAGCTTGCTAATGCCAGTCTAGGAGCCCTCTCCCCACACCAACCCTCATGACCAGTTTCCTAATCGCCCTCTAGGGGGCAGTACTTCCCCCATGGAAAGCCATTGCTCTAGCGCAGGGTTTCTCAACCTCAGCACTTTTAACATTTTGGGTCAGGGAATTTTTTGTTGGTCAGTGCTGTCGTGTGCATTGGAGGATCTTTAACAGCACCTCTGGTTTCTGCCCACTCCATACAAGTGCACGCCCCTAGTTAAGATGACCTAAAATGGCTCCAGACATTGACACAGGTGTCCTGGGGGGTAAGTGAAATTGCCCCAGATTGAGAAGCACTACTCTGAGAAGCACTAAGCTGTTATTAGTATAATAAAATACTTGTTAATATGGATAAAAACATTGCATACAGCACTAATAGGTATTATTAATTTTTCTGCCAGGTCAGCTAGTAATGGAAGCTTTTCCTTTTGGCATTATTTAGTTGTCTGGCTTTGAGAGGTGGGGAGTATGTACAATACAGGAAGATAAATTTTCTAGTGTGAGAGCATAGAAAATGAGAACTTCAACCAAAGCTGCCACAAGAAGGTCCTTCAATGTGTAGGAATTCACCGAATTACTTTTTGACAAGTTTGACATTAATGTTAAAGGTTACAAAATCAGAATTTTAGTTCTGCAAGAAATATTAGAAATTCAGTTGGTGCCTTCTTATTTTACAGATGAGAAAGGAACTAAATGCTAACGTGGAGTCACAGCTTAACTGTGAACCAGGGCATTAATCCATGTCTTGGGTGTCCCCCACACTGCTCTTTGTACGTTCCAGTGCCTGTCAACCAGGCTCTATTTTAAAAATAGTTTTAGCTTTCTGCAAGCTCTGGCTCTTGATAAGAAATAAAAGACAAAAATAACACTTCTCTCTAAAACCTTGTCTCCATTATGCATGCCAAGAAAAATAAGTGAGGTTAACTATTATATACAGGGACTTGCCTTCATAGATTAAACCCAGGAATATTTTAAGACTAATGTAATAACAACATTTTGATGGTGCTTCTGTAGACTAGGCATTGTTTTAAGAACTGTACCTTTTACAACTTACAACAACTCTATAGAATAGGTACTGTTATTATCATTCATACCCCTTATGTAGGCGAGGTACCAAGAACCGAAGAAATTTGTGGAAAGTCATAGGGTTCCTCAGTGGCTGAGCTGGGATCAGAAGATAGGCCTTCTGCTACCTGTGTCCACGCTCTTGTCCACCAGCTACTGCAGTCCTCCTGCTTCAAGACTTTGTATAGAATGTGGTTAAACTCTGCTTGCAAAATTGATATTCCTAGGAGCTGGATGTTTGGAGAATTTCAAACCTGAACATATTCAAAGCACATTATATTTTCTTCAGAGATTAAACCATTCTTTACCCTTCTCCAACATTCACACCAAAGGTGAACTTGCTCTTTATAGAATTTAAATGCTTCTTTCATCTTGTCTGTATTTGAAGCTCAGTAAAGCAGTACTCTGGCCTGAAGTTCAGAACAGGAAGGAACCAGGATCTGCAATGAAAGGATTATATAAAGTCATCTTCCTTGTTTGTTTCAACCATTGTTAGTCCCTCTGAAGAAACACAGAAGGTTTTGAAATCCTTTATTGCAAAATGAGTTTGAAGTAGTCACAAAGTATGTTGGATTGACAGGTATAACAAAGATGAAAAAATCCAACCCGTATTTCAGAAAGACACTTGAAGGAAAAAAATCTATATTTATTGAGAAGTGTATGCAAACCTTTCAAACATAATATTTTAAAAGTAAAATAGCATCAGGGTTTAGAAATATTTCCAAAGTCAATGTTAGGTTTTTAAGTTCCAGGTAGTAGAAAAGGCAGAATTAATTAAGTTCTATGTTCCCAGCACTCGCTCTTTTTCTCTCTTATTCTCTCTCATTTTATTTATTAGTAGTGATATTGGTGCAGGCAACATGTTAGTTTCTTTTTCCACTTAGTTTTTTTAAAAGTAATTGTGCGTTTGTGAAAATTTTGTGTTAAGTTTTCTTTCTTGCTGCTATATTCTCTATATTGTTGTTTGCAATGATCCTCTAATGAGTGTCTGTTTCCATGTTTTTATTTCCTAGTTGGCGGCACTACTTTTACACCTTCTTGTAGCTTGAAACATACAGGAAAGTTGTACATCAAGGTGTGTTTATGTGAGGGGTGCGAGGGCAGGAAAGGAAGATGCTCAAGTGAAAAGTAAGAAAGTTTTCATTCAGTATGAGCTGGTGTTATATATTACTCAGTTCATTTGCCTTATGAAATGAATATTTAAGTTTGTTTTCATGATCAAAATTGGTTACATATTTGTAGGGCCTAGTTTGAAATGAAAATGTTGATAAGGTTGCCAAATTTTGCAAATAAAATTAAGGACATCTGGCTAAATTGTTTTCGCCTTTATTGAGGTAGAATGACAAATAAAAAATGCATATATTTAAGGTGTACAATGTGATGTTTTGCTGTATATACATTGTAAAATGATCACCAAAATCATGCAAATTAACATATCATCCCCTCATATTGTTACCATTTAGCATGTGTGTGGTGAGAACACTTAAGATCTATCTTCTTAGCAGCTTTCAAGTATATAATATGCCCACAAATCAGAATCTTCTCTAAAAGTAAAAAAAAAAAAAAAAAAAAAATCAGTGCCTGTGTGTAATTGGCTCAGGGTTCAGCAGGGCATTTTATAAGCCTGTCCCAGGGAGCTTTAAGGCACAGCACTAGTAGAGAAAGCAAAGCATGGTCACGGGCCCAGCAGCACCAAGAACTGGTGGGAAAGGCAGACGCTTGGCCCCACCCCAGTCCTGCTGATTGGAATGTTGGGGACATCTCCCCAGAAATTAGTGTTTGTTTTAACAAGTCCCCTGAGTGAATCTAATATACTTTACATTTTGGAATCCCTGCTATTAACAATTGGAACCATTAAAAAAGCTTTTAAAACTTCGTGTTTTAGAGGAGAACTGGTAGATATGTGGGGGACTGATTAAATAAGGAACAGACCAGAGATAAAGCAACCTGTTAAAAGTGTTACCTTTGCGGGATCATGGGAGTAAGAAGGTTGGGCGAAGGAGTAGAGTGATGTATATAGGAATGAAGGGAGATGATAGATTCAGGAGAGATTTCTGAGACAGAATTGGTGGAATTTTGAGTCTGACTGATTGGATTGAGGGGGTTGAAGGAGAGTTGGGTCAAAGAAAATGTGAAATTTCTTTCTGGGTGATTAAAGGGTGTCGTCATTAAAGAAGGCAGAAATGTCCCTAGAAAGTGTAAGCTTGGGGAAAAGATATTAAATATTCGGTACCCTTAAGCATCCAAGAGATGTCTTACCTGGTTCAGAATTTCATTCTAGAACTTTGAAAGCAAATGGGGCTTGGGGTATAGCATTGGGAGTTCACATCATGATATTTACATTTTTAAAATAACTTATTCAAATAATTTATTTTTAAATGTGCATCTCCTTTCATATTAAAATAAAGATGATGAACTTTAAACAAATCTGTAATCTCTTATATTTGGATCATTTACACCAAGTTATTTTTAGTAATTAATAGAATCTGTGGAATGTGTTAGCAAAATTGTAGTAAAACAAAAGTTACTTTTTGTAAATGTACTATCCATTCTTGGGTCAAATGTACACCAAACACATTCATTTTCAGAAAAGGAAACTGGGATGGGGAAAACAAGAATAAATTTCTCATTGCAGCTGATCAAAGAGGCAGTTTTGTGCCGTGATCAAATCTCCAGGTTCCTGGAGCCAGATGGAGTCCCACCCGCTGAAACAGATGTGATGTTGGACCAGTTACTTCCCACTCTCTGTGCTTCACTTCCTTGGGTGTGAAATGGCTAAATTGATGTTACCCACTTTATAGGGTTTTTGTAAGAATTAAATGAGTAAATGCTTGTCAAAGCACTTTGAAAAGTGCTCAGCTTTTAGTTAGCAACTATTAAATGTAAACTTCTATTAATACAGAAAACCATTTTTCTTACTCTCTTACTTATTAGAAAATAAGACTCTCTTTTAGTCTTATTTTCTAAATTGTGCTATCAACAGTTTTTGAGTCTTTATGATATTTATGAACATTGTAGGGAATGATTATAAACCAGAGAATTTTTAGGAGAAAATGTAGAAAAACATAGAAAAAACATAGAGCTTGTAGAAAAATGTACCAAAAACATAGTATAATTTCTGAATAGTTAGAAATTAAAACTTACCTTTCAGTTTAGACACATTCACATTTTTTAGCTGAAAGTTAGGGGTCAGGAGGAACTAGGCTCCAAATTCTTTACAATCTTATGAATCTTATTTCATTAACCCTCCTTCTGAGCATAGTTGGTAGCAAATAACAATTTAATCTGAACAAGAATAAGTAAATTACTACCCTTTTGATCCATAGTTTAAAGGTTGAGAATATATTATAACAATTTCTAAGTTAAAGGTTATATAAAAGAAAGCTACCAAGCAAAGTGTAATTATAATTAGTAATAATAATGATAATTCACAGCTGTTCGATTTGACCCTTACAGGGCAATGAGAAGGAGGTTGCACCTCTGGAAGCAGAACATTTTCTTATTCTTCCATCTGAGATTTGTAAATTAAGGCTGTTCATCACCACTCTTCAATTATTATGATTTGAATGAATTTCATTTCAGGTCTTCCTTTAGTTTACAAATCATTATGGTGGTCTAAAGGCCAGGGAGAAATGCTTCATCTTTAACATTTTGCTTATCTTCCTCAAAATAGTTTTACAATCCACATTTTTCAACCTATTTCCATTGTGGTGGGGAACTGGCAAGTGAGGAATAAATGTAATAGTTCTGGGTATTGCATGTGTGTCCAGGGCCTGTCAGACCCACAGAGTTCTTGCAACTTGGGCTCAAGTCCAGGCAGGTTCCAAATATAGCTAACTCTAGCCTAGCCTACCTGGAGCTCTTGTGTTCTGGGGATGACCTGTGTTTTTGGACAAACTTCCTGGGCTCAACAAAAGGTATTGGAAATATGCCACTGTATGGTCTAAGTGCTTAAATTCAGCCTGCACGAGGCCCCAGTCAGCTTTACTCCTGGAAGGGAGCGAGGAAATCCGTATTCGTGGTACTCCCGCAGGACCAGTGAGTCTTTAGAGGTGGATTTGCGGGCGAGTGAATGGAAATAGGGCTTTACAGAGATAAAAACTAAGGTTGGATATTCTCAAGAAATATTGGGTATTTCCAGTATTTATTTATAGCTCCCCATCTAAAGAACCGGAGTTCTCTAAGTCATGATTTAGCATGTAAAGTGAGTGCCAGAGTAGGGATTCATTAAATGATACATATATTACAGGAATTTCAAGGATGCTGCTGTCATTGTTGACAGATTTGGCACAATAGATTAATTAGCTTTAGATTTAAGAAATACAATTCTTTCACATCTGTGAAATATCTTTTGCTCTTCCTCCTTGTAAAAAATACCGGAGGAACGTCGTATTTCAGTTAACTTGCACTTCCCCAACTTCGATTGACTTCAGTGCCAATCACAGGACCCTAGCTAACAGAAATTACATATTTGGCCAAGATATGAACAGTTACGAAGTCATTTTGTTTTATAATTTAAGCGCATAATTCAGCCTGTTTTAAATTGTTTGTTAACAAAGTGTGGCAATTTATGTATTACAGATAAAAATTTATAATAAGAAACTGCCCACATACTTTATTTGAAGGGTAATTACCCTTCATGTACTCTATAACTCACCAGCTTTGATGAAAGTGGCAGTGAATTATTATGGTCTTTACTTTGTCAGAAAGACTTTAATAACTTCATCATGCCACTAGTGTCTTGAAGTTATGGATTGTATGCAAGACATAATAACTCTGTTTCTCTTTTGATAGAAACTACATTTCTCTTCTCAAGTGGTCAGTAATTCACAGTTAGGAATTCAAAATGGTGACTTTGTTTCTCTAGATTATATTTCTACTAACAACAGCCATGAAATACCTTACTTAAATTTACATAATTTTAAAAATTAGTCATATTAATATAAGTAGAATCTTCACAAACTAATTTTTAAAAATATAGTGGAAATTTTTGGTAACACCACCAAGTAACATAATTACAGTAATGGTAATATCTGTATTATGGGTCAGCTGTATTACAACTGATTTTTATGATGGTATGAAATTAAATATTGTGATGAAGGAGGGTTATAATGTTATTTGAAGCATACTACTTTGTTCTTATTCCATTTGGCTGGAACTCTCCCCATTAAGTAACCATTAAACAGCAAACTAATTGTGGTGTTATTATTAAAATACGTGTGTGTTATCTAGAAGTGAGAGATAAGAGTGTGTTAATAGTTGGAGGGGAACATATCAGCTCCACAAACAGGATGGTTTGGTAGTTAAGTGACCTGATTGTTAACACTCAAGGGCAATAGCCAGGAGGTGTGGGAAAACAGGAAGATTATTTATAGATGATATTGCCAAAGAGCGATGCTCTTTGCTAGGGAAAAGTTGGCTAACACAGGCATTATTGGGAGACATACTTTTAAGTCATAGGTATGAAAAGTACTTTTATTTTAACTTGTTTTTAAAGCATACAGTGAAATAAGATTAAAAGTAGCTGTTTTGCTATTAAAAATTATCTGAAGACTGAATTTAGTGATACTGATTTTTAAAATAATCAAAAGACATGTTTATTGAAAGTTGGAATTTTTAAATTTATTGGGGTGACATTGCTTAATAAGATTATATAGGTTTGAAGTGCAGATTTCTATGGCACATGATCTGCATATTGCACTGTGTGCCTACCACTCAGTCAGATCATCCATCACTGTGTACTTGACCCCCTGTACCCTTCACTACACCCACAACCCCCTCCGCTGTGGTAACCACCACAATGCTCTCTGTGTCTGAGTTTTTGTTTGTTTTTGTGTTTGTTCATTTTTTGCTTTCAGTTTTATATCCCACCTATGAGTGAAATAATATGGTTCTTATCACAGTCCATCCATGTTGTTGCAAATGGCAGTATTTCATTGTTTCTTATGGCTGAGTAGTATTCCATGATATATATGTACCACATCTTCTTTATCATGTCACCTATGAAGGGGCACTTTGGCTCTTTCCATGTCTTGGCCACCATGAATAATGCTACAATGAACAGAGGGGTGCATATAACTTTGCAAATGCATGTTTTGTGGATGTCATTAGACTAAATTTTGAGAAAATAGTTTCCTTTTCTTATATATGATCTTGAGAATTATTTGCCCATATTTAAGTATATTTTCTTTTAGTACCTGATATAATTCTTAGAACATGAAAGATGCTCAATAAATATTTGTTTATTGATAATTGTTTATTCAGGAAATTATAGGCATGATTTCATATGCACAATAATAACCTTAACTGTAACTCATTAAGCCTACTTAAATGCTCAGATAATAGGTAGAAAATAAAACCTTTAAAATGCAGGCAATAAAAATGTAGAGTACAGTATGTTAGAATATGGGAACTAATGTATCTTAGTTATTATAAAACATGCCATGAATTTTCATTGCTGATATAAAACAATAATATTATTTTGAGAAATAGTTTGGCATTTAATAACTTATGAAGTGATCACCTTCATACATCTACTATTCACCTGGCACCGTACATAGTTGTTATAGTATTAGTGACTGTATTCAATATGCTGTACTTTAAATCCCTGTACCTTTTTTTATAATGGGCAATTTGTACATTTTAATCCCCCTTTTTTTACCTAGCCTCCCCCCCCACTCCCTCCCATCTGGCTCTGTAACCATGAATTTGTTTCTATTTTGTTTGTTTATTTTGTTTTTTAGGTTCCACATATAAGTGAAATCACATGGTTTTGTCTTTCTCTGTTTGACTTATTTTACTTAGCATAATATTCTCTAGGTTTATTCAAGTTGTTGAAAATAGCAATATTTCATTTTATGGCTGAGTAATATTCCATTTTATATATATATATATATGACAGCTTTATCTATTCATCTATCAATATAGACACTTGGTTTGCTTCCATATCTTAGATATTGTAAATAATGCTACAATGAACATAGGGGTACATATATCTTTTCAAACTAGTGTTTTGGATTTTTTTTGGATAAACACCCAGCAGTGTTTTTTGGATAAACACCCAGGATTGCTGGGTCATATGGTAGCTATGTTTTTATTGTTTGGGTACTCTCTTTTTTCTTGATGAGTCTGGTTAACGTTTATCAATTTTGTTTATCTTTTCAAAGAAGCAGCTCTTGGTTTCATTGATCTTTTGTATTGTTTTTTTTAGAATATATTTTGTTTATTTTTGCTTTGATCTTTATTATTTCCTTCCTTCTACTCACTTTTGGCTCTGTGTTTTCTTCTTTATCTGGTTCCTTTAGGTGTGAGTTAGATTGTTTATTTGATACTGTTCTCATTATTTTAGGTAGGCCTGTATTGTTACGTATTTCCCTCTTAGAACTGTTTTGACTGTGTCCCATAGATTTGGGGTTGTTGTATTTTGATTTTTATTTGCTTCAAGGTGTTTTTCGATTCCTTCCTTGATATTTCTTTCAACCCATTTATTGTTTAGTGACATGTTATTTGGCCTTCATGTGCTTGTGTGTTTTTCAGTTTTCCTCTTGTAATTGATTCTTGGCTTCATACCATTGTAATCAGAGGAGATGCTTGACATGATGTCAGTCTTCTTAAATGTGTTGAAACTTGTTTTGTGGCCTAATATATAGTCTATCCTAGAAAATATTCTATGTACCTAATCCTCTGATTATCACTGGGGCTATTTGACTATTTATTCTGGGAGTGGATCTGAGTGGTGGGGTGGGAAACTTATTAAATTTTGCAATATTAGGGTATAGATTGCTGCTTCATATGGCTAGTTTTGTCAGGTGGAAAAGTGATGCCATTCTCTTCATTTCTGTGGGCAAAGGGTCAATTTCAGCCTCTTAAAAGAATACTATGATCATTATTCTGAGCAGTGTTATTCTAGTTACCAGAAACTGAGTATCAGCTGTATAAGGAGTTACACACTTTTATTTTTCTGAGTAATTAAGTTTTTCCTGCATTGTTTCTTGAATTATATCTGTTTGTTATGGAATATTGGCAAATGTTAAAAAAGCACAAAAAATGACTATTTTTTAAATCACCCGTTATTTTACTACTCAGAGATGAACACTGACATCATTTATTTGCATGTCAGAAATTGTACTGTTCTTTCTGTCCATCTATGCACACACATGAACAAACAGAGATACAAAATTAGGATACCTAAGATTAGGATTGTAATGATTATTTTATTTTACAGTCTGCAATTCTTTTCACTGATCCTTAAATAGTGAGAATTTTCTCATGACACTAAATATTCTTTTTACAGTTGCTTTCTAAGTAGCTGCATTGCAATTTATTTTGTGCCTATGCCTGTAGTAATCTTCCATTACTGGGATTTTAGATTTCTTTTTTTGCTTTTATAAATGGCTCTATGATGAAACTACTTTTAGATTAATTTCATGATTGTCTGTATTTTTTTTTCTTAAAATAAATCCCCAGAAGTAAAATTAAATAAAAGGGGTATAAATTTTAAAGGCATTTGATACATATGTGCCAAATTGTCCTTCAGAAAGACCATGCAGGTTCATACTTTTATAATAGTCTGTGTGAGAATGCCCATTGCCCCTCCTAGAATTAGGTTTTTGTTTTCTTTTAACAGTCAGTTGAGTAAGTGAAGAATCCCAATCATTTATTTTAATTTGTATTGGCGAGTTCAGCATTTTATGTGATTGTTGAGCATGTATATTTCTACATGTCATGGTTATTTATTTATTTATTTATTGTTCATATTATCATAGGATTTCTATTAGAATTAGAATATGGAACAAGTCAATATCAAATGGCTACTTAAAAGTGGCCATTTCTTATTCAATTTTTTATTTTATTTTATATATTTTTTTGTTTATCACATTACAGTTGGCCTACATTTTCCCCCTTCACCCGCCTCCACCCAGCCCACCCTCCCTGCCGTAATCAGTCCCCTCCTCGTTGTCCACGTCCATGGGTCCTTCATGTGTGTTCTTTGACTAATCCCTTCACCTTCTTTCAATCAGTCCCCACCTCACCCTCCCCTCATAGAGCTGTAGTCTATTCCGTGATCCCATGCCTCTGGTTCTGTTTTGGTTTTTTGGTTATTACTCTATTGTTTATTAGATTCCTTTCATAGGTGAGGTCATATGGTATTTGTCTTTCACCAACTGGCTTATTTCATTTAACATAATAATTCAGTTTCATCTATGCTGTCGCAAAAAGCAGGAATTCCTTTTTCATTTTTGCTGCATAGTATTCCATTATGTAGATATATCACAGTTTTTTTATTTTGTTTTTTTGTCCACTCATCTACTTTTGGGAATGAAGGCTGGTCCAGACCTTGGCTATTGTAAATAGCAGTGCTATGAACATAAGGGTGCATAAATTCTTTTGAATTGGTGTTTCGGTATTCTTCAGATATATTCCCAGCAGTGGCATCACTGGGTCAAGGTTGATTTGACATGTTCCTCTTTTCTATTTGGAAGACTGAGCTATGTGTTAGAGATATTAACCTGATTGTGTGTTGTTTCTTTTGCAACTACAGTAAGTCCTTACTGTTGTCAGTGGCCCTTGGACACTGCGCCTTTAGGTGAAACAACTCGTGGCAAAACCAGCTTTGCCAGAGGCTAATTGATGTAAACAAGAGTTAAGCAGGTGGCACATTTCTGGTCACAAAAACATCACCAAACTTCTAAATAAAGACCCCAGACTCTTCTGATATTAAACATTGACATAATTGTGAGCTATACATACATTTAAGAAAGGTGAATAAAAATAAATAAGAGAATTCTTTATCAACCCATTTATTCCAGTATAGGGTCACAGGTAGCCACAGCTTATCCCTGAATGTCAGGGCACAAGGCAGGCACCCACCTGGGCAGGACCCCATTCCATCACAGGGCGCACTTACAGCCATAACCACACCCAGACTGGGACACTGTAGACATGCCACTTTACCTAATTTCACATCTCTGATATGGGAGGAAACAAGACAACCCAGAGAAAACCTGTGCATACATGGGCAAAACATGCAGATACCACAAAGACAGTAGTAGCCCCAGCTGGGAATCATTTTTTTTTCTTATCAACATTGTAACAAAACAACTTTATTCAAGGACTTACACTTTTTATCCAATAGATTTTTCTGTTTTCAATGTTTTGCCAAATGTTACCAAAGAAAATAATAAAGAGAATTTAAAAACAAATGAAAAACCATTTAGATAGATTACTTAACTTTATATGGGGTTTGTTTCTGAATACAAGATAGATATGGTGGTAAATTCCCTTCCTTTAATACCAGATGAGAAAAACTTACCTGCTATTGAGTTATAAAGCATTCAGCATTCAACCTTAGGATATACAGGGTCCGGCAGAATAACAATATTGAGTGTGGTTGGTAGGGAACATGAATGTCTTGCATGAGATGGACAGCAACTTGAACATTTCACCAAAAATGTCATATGCTGTGCTTGAGTGTGATATTGTTGTGTTACACATTTGCATGCTAAAGATTTTGTAATGAAAGATTTGGTATAGATACCTGGTGCATAAAAAAGGAAGTTATTTGTGTCAGACCCTGTATGTATTGAAAAAATATATGTATTTTTTTCTCCAGATAACTTCACATTGCTTGTTTGTAGGCTTTCATTTACAACATAGTAGGAGTTTCTTAAAGAATAGTGTAGTTATAATGAACACGTTCATTTGGGTCTTCTCCAAGTATTTTTAAAACACTACAGCAGTTGACATTTTTACGAGCAGTATGCAACCATTGAGAGAAGTTGTACCCATGCTAATAAGGTGATAATGATAAATTGACTAATGAGTAGAGTTGTGTTTCTTACAGCAGAGTGAGTATTTGAGCAACTCTCCAATCCTTTTTGCCATGAACAGAAATTAGAGCCATTTTGGTTTGGGATTATCATTTATATTTAAACATAGTGTGAGTGGAATTTAAGAAATTCACTTCAGGCATATGGAACTTAACATTGATATGTGTGTACATGTGGTTTTACGTGTATGTTGGAGGACATGGGAGTGACAAAAATAATGCCATAACGTCATAATGTTGAGAAAAATGCTAAAGATGTATGAAATATTTGTTGTCATAAATTTTTCTCCAGTCAGTAATGATAACAGACATGTGAGAAGACTATAAGGTTATTTTCAGATCAAATACTTACCAAGCTCCAGGAAATGGATGTATTTGTGTAAAAGACCCTTGTCAATTGCACAAGCCTTTTTCTTTATCTGGTTTTCAAGCAATTAACTGTTGAGGTCTCTTTGGTTACATTAGGGATACTGGGTGTGCAGTTTCCTTAAGTTTTCAAAAACGTGATGCGTGGTCACCCGTTTGCCACCAGCTGGCCTTGTGAAGAATTGGAGTTGGGGCTGTATACTAATGTGAAAGGTTGATGGTAAATTTAATTCTTGTAATCTGAAATCTCTTCTAAACACAGGGGCAAACAAAAGTAGGTTTCCAGTTGTAATACAAATAAGTGATAAAATAATTAATTAATAATAAGAATAAACTCTGTCTCAGATACTCACTACAGTAAACATACTTTTGCCCACCCCTATACATTAAAGGTGCTCCCTATTTAAAGGAATCCTACCAGCCATAATTTTTGATTTAAATAGTTATTTAAACATGATTTACTGCTACTGGTTGTCCTCTATTTCTGTCAGACTGAAGCCAGCATAACACAGCACTGACCGTGAAGCCTGGGTCCTACTCAGATGGCAGAGGGGGCAGGACGTCATTCTCAGCGGAGGCCAGGAACGGTCCCAGCCTGCAGCAGAGCAAAGCTGTGATTTCAGCAGGTGGAAAGAATTTTCCTGGAATGATTGGCAGAAGTATAGAGAAGATATTAATATTATTAAATGAGCAGATTCTTCCTAATTTGTATGATTTTTAAATATAGCCTTCTAAGACAAATTTTTGTGGAAAACTGAAGACACTTTGATTAAATATGAAGTTTAGTGAAATTTACAATTATTTGGTTGTTATTCCCCATCAAAAATTATGTGAATAAATTAAATATTATCAGCTGTAAAAATATGTATCTGTTGAACATGTAAAATGTAACTGAAAATTCTGATATTAACTTTTTGCTTGATAACTGTGTGCTTCAAAATCATATTTCGTGAGATTCAAAAGTCCTTTTTCCACTGTGTTGATTTCTTAGGTTATGAGGCTTTTCGCAAAGTTAGATGAGTGTCAGATGGTTCCTCCAGGCAGTGACAAGTAAAAGATGCAGAGAAGTGCCCCGACAGGGAGACGAGTTACCCTGGCCTCATACTTTTTTGTTTCATCTTTCTGCCACTGTCTTTCTCTCTGCACATCTTTAGATAAAACTTGAAACTTGTTACTGAGATTTTTGTGGGAACCAAGTGAGACAAGAAGAACACTTTGAAACTGTTGTCTGGCCCCGACACACTGTACAGATGCTCAGAATTCGAGGACCAGGAACAGTTTGAAAGTGCTTATCGGAGCAACTCTTTACTGCCTTAATTTGTGTGTACAGATTGCCATTAGTGTTCTTGCTGTCTGTTTTGTATCAGACTTGCTAGCTAATTTCCTTGTTTATTAGCTAAGTGATTTTCTTAATGGCCACCATTTTGACAAACAGAGAAATCTTAGCTGCTCTGAGAGGAAAAAACAAAATTTAAAAATCGCGGTGAAACAGATAAGGAGCATCTGTAATCGTGCTGTTGCTGTGTTGTTGGTATGGGAGAAAATCTGGCGATTGACCTTGATTCTTCACTGAAATCACACAAATATGCATAATTTGGCCTTTATCCATAAAGCAAATTGCAACAGTCTCCAGTTAAAGCAGGGATTCAATTTCCTTTGTTTTGGGTGTGGAAAAGGGAGTCTTTTTCAACCTCATTATCAGATGGTTTCGTGAATTTTTTCTTGAAATATTTTAGAATCTTTATTTTGACAGGAGCATTTTGTTTGAATTCATATTTTATTAACCAAGTGTTATTTAGTTTACATTATGCTTGAAGATTTAGAGGCCAGCAAAACTGTGTTTAAAGGAGAAATGTCTTTTTTTAAATAATCAAAGAAAATCCAAAACCCGTTGGTGTCCACACACTCCTCCCCGTCACCCTGCTATGATGTGATGATAGATTTTAGATTAGGGGCCCTGGAAGGGACACTGGGTATGTATATTAGGGAGCCAGTTTAAGGTTGTTGTTTTTTTTTATTTTATTTTTTTCCAGACAAGTTTAGAGTGGAAAGCTGGAAGCCTATAGCTAAGAGTCTGGGGACCTCACTGAGTCTTCATGAAGTCAGCCTCTCTGGGTGCCCGCCATCTATCCGTGTTGGACCCGGGTTTGTGGGTGAATAGTCTACCAGGGGTGTCCAACCTGCAGCCAAAGGGCCGCATGCGGCCCAGGATGGCTATGAATGTTGCCCAACACAAGATTGCAAATTTACTTAAAATCTCTTTTTCCTTACCAGTTTTTGTTAGTGTTTGTGTATTTAATGTGTGACCCAAGACAATTCTTTTCCCACTGTGGCCCAAAACGTTGGACACCCCTGCTAGGACTTACATATACCCTTCTGTGCCTCCACAGCCCGTGAATCTGACATGGTGCCAAAATGTGTATTTATGCATCACTTGTCTCAGAGTTTGGGCAGTGACATTGGGTATTTGTAGTTCCACACAGCAGGAATTCATCTTTTTTTAATTTTATTTTTTTTATCCTCACTCGAGGACATCTTTACATTGCTTTTAGAGAGAGGAAGGGAGAGAGGGAATGGAAGAGGGCGGAGGGGGAGAGAGAGAGAGAGAGAGAGAGAGAGAGAGAGAGAGAGAGAGAGAGAGAGATTAAGGCTGCCGTCTTGTACATGCCCCAACGGGGGATTAAACCTACAACCTGTGTGTCTGCCCTGACTCAGAATCAAATCTGTGACCCATGGGACAATGCTCTAACCAACTGAGCCACATTGGTTGGCCAGGGCAGAGATTCATCTTTTGAGTAAGGCAAGAAAATGTGAGTTTCCTAGAGTTTAAGTAGGAGTCATCTTTGCTCTTGCAAACCTGGCTACTATTGTTACCTCTTTTTGTTTATTTAAGCACGCCACAGTCAGCCAGATGAGAATAGAGAAAATAGTTAAAGAGAAAGCATTTGTCTCTATTTAATCCCTTCATTTGACTCTTTGTACTTTTGCCCCTTTCATTTTCCTTCCTGTGGTTGCCCATCACATTCTGTAAACTGTAAGTTTCTGTCATTGAAATGCAGCTACCTGCTCTCTGCATAACTGTGAGCAAGTTATTAAACATTTTTGTGCCTTCATTTCCTTAGTAAAATGGCAGTAGGCTGTCACCTACCTCATAAAGTTGTTATGAGGGATTAAATGCATTAAAATGTGTCAAGCACTTAGCTCAGTACCTAGTTGTACAAAGTGCTGAGTGACCAGTTATCTTACAATTGTTAATAGAACCTATTGATAGAATAGTGATTGAGAGCCATATGCTGCATTGCCAGATGTCAAAATGTTAACAAGACCGAATTGTGGATTCCTTACATGCAGCAGCACTGGGGCTGCTGTTTTGTTTTTCCTACATGAACACACTTGTAGAGTGTCCTAAAGATACAAAAGCACAGCTGAATCAGTCCCCAGAAGACTACTGAATGGTAAGAGAGACTGTGCTAAGACTCCTAGGAATCATATTGAGTTTGATACTTTCATTAGAAAAGGAGACAATATCCACATAGTGTTGAGCTGGTTGGTTCTTTTATGTATTAATTTCACTCATAGTTGACATAGTGCTTTCTTTATCCAGTGTGAATGTTCTAAATTATATGACTGTCATTAAATTTTATTTATAAATTAATTTCTGGCATAGTGATTATATTTCTATTTGAGACACCATACTTTTAAACATTTAGAATATAACCTCAGTCATTTTGCGAATACTACGTACAGAATGATTTTGAAGGATATTTTATTTTCTAGTATGTATTTTTAGCAGGTAGAGAATGGCTTTCGACCGGCCACATGAGCACACAGAACTGAATGTTAGACAGAATAGTTTTTAAAAACTGCATTTTCATCATGTATAATGAATCACAATAATTCTTTTTGATATTGCCTTGCATATTTTTCCAAGTATTTATTGATAGAGATGTGTCAATTTGGTAGAAGAGAAAATTGTAATGTTAAGTGTTTAGGTCTTAAGAATATTTAAATATATCCAGATAGATAAATACAAGTATTTTAACAAATATAACATATCTGATATATTTACATGTTAAAAGCCATTTATACATGGTATCAGCCTTCCATCTTTCCTATGTCATTTAGCCATTGTTATGAAAAATCACATATTTTAATCCACTCACTTTTCTTCTAAGTAACTTTCATTTTTCTCTTGAAATTTATACAGTATGTTCCATGGCCTATTTTTATATAACCTTTAAGAATTATACATACTAAATAATAGTTCTCAGTTTTTGTGCAAAAATAGATCATGGCACAGAATCTATAAATGATAGAGATTGCTTAGGGCACTAAGATCAGCAATTTTAGATCATTGTCAGTGTTTTATTTCAAGTTAAGTGTTGGCACAAGCAGTTACACAACTGTAGTCTTTGCAGTCGTGTGCTGCATAGTTTGCATATTGAATAATACTCCAATTAAGCTTCCTTGAGTTTTTGAGATAAACATGTGTATGCAACTTGATTAATTGCCGAAGTACCTATGGAGTGGGAAACTTTGAAAAAAAATGACAATTTAAAGAGTTATATTTCCTGCACCGAACATATTATTACTGGCATTTTGCCACTGAACTGTATGATGAGGGAGGGATATTGTTTGTATACTTTGCATTTAAGGCTTAATTTCTGAGGCTGAGTTCCAGTTTTGTTTATTCCCTCAGGTAATTACTGGTTTTCAAGATGCAAAATAAGTGTATCATTGGATATTTTTTAATGATTAAACTTATATTGTAGATGTCCTTTCTTTAAATGTAGACACTAACACATCTTATACATCAAAGTAGTGTGTGATTCTCGTTTGTGGCTAAAGAGTTAATCATCTCTCAGTAATGCTTTGAAGTTAGCTATTTTCCTCATTTTTTCTCCTTAACCCAGCATGGGTTCATGAATAAAACTAACCACTCTGATAGATATAGTGTATTATTGCTTTTGCCTATGGCTCTTGCTAATAAAAATTCAAATTCTGGTTAGTTAGCTGAAGTCAAATCAATGTAGTATATGGCATATTTTTTTCCTGTTACGAAGCCCTCTCACAGAAAACAGGTGGGAAAAAATAGCACAAGGATGGGGAGAAAGGACAGGGCCATGCAGGGTTCAGCACAGAGGAGCTTTTTTGCCTATGTTGTGGTCAGTGTGCAACCTGTACAAGAGTTTTTACTCCTCACTGCCCTAGAATCCTTAAAATTCCTGCCCTGGTCTGTGTGGCTCAATTGGTTGGAGCGTTGTCCTGTAACCAGAGGGTTGCAGGTTTGATTCTTCTTCAGGCCACATGCCTGGGTTGTGGTTTCAATTCCCCTTCTGGGTGCTGATCTCTGGTCTGGGCACATAATGGAAACAACCAATTGTTGCTTCTCTTACATTGATATTTCTCTCCCTTCCTCTGTCTCTCAAAGGCAATGAAAAAAAATGGCCTTGGGAGAGGATAAAAACATCCTTAATATTCCTATTCCTTAGGACTAAATTCCTAAAAATTCTTATTCTTTAGTCAAAGTATATGAATCTTCCGTTTTGTAGATGAAGTAACAATAACAACAATGGCAGTATTTTAATATGGTAAAAGTGTATGAGTGTGTGTGTATTTTAAAATGCAGCTACATACGAATTTATCAGCTGAAGAACAGGTAGGTGATGAGGAATTTGTAGGTAATGGCTAAAACAAGGGGATTCAGACAGTTGCTAAAATTGTCATCTGCTTGCAAGATTACCGAATCACTAAATCAAATAGGAGTTGTCATTTTAAGGACTAGGATGTTTTCCACTAATGTCAACACAGAAAGGAATTGTGCCTAGATGCTTTCTTCAGAAGTGACATGTGAATTTAGAAACCATTGAACATGCCAGAATTAGACTGATGGTTGTATACGAAATTCCACATTGGAACCAGACACTAAATTCATACTTGGCTCAGCTAGAAAGATTCTTGAAGTACAGTTAGGGGAATCAAATAAGGAGTTAACTGAGCAATTTTACACATGCATATCACATTGGGTAGGATAATAGCTTCCGGAGTTAGAACCATCCAGATTTTAAGTATTTAAAGGCTGGTCACTTTGAGCAAATAAATTATTCTTTCTGAGCCTCAGATTTCTAATTATAAAGTAGGGATAGTGATGTTACCTCATTCATATTATTATGAGAAATAATTACCAAATATAAAAAAATAATTAAAACAGTGAACAAAAACTGCCAATGCCAAAGCGTTGGAAATCTGTCACCATTTATATATTTTGCATATAATGGGACACATCATTACACAGGCTCATATTTGGCCCCAGAATCCTGCTCAACACAGAACTCTATGATGTTCCACTATTTTGCAGAGTTGGCAGTCAACATGAAACACATGTGTTCTCCCGCAGCTAACCCAACTCTACCCATCTTCTCTCTATTATGCTGACAATCTCCCTAGTGCAAATATCAACTCAGCTACTTGGAAAAATGGGAAGAGAGAGATAATTTATCAATAATCACAGTGTTCAGGCATGGTGCTGGGTGCTTCACAGAGATTTGTATTGAGTAGATGATTCTCAAATTTACGTTTGCAAGTTTATCCTCTAACTCCAGGGTCCATTCACAAATTCATTTATAATTTAGCTCCTTCACTTAATTGTCTGATAGGTGTCTGTCTATACTTGTTCATTCTTCACTATCTTTCATCCACACTGGGATTTTTTATGTTCCTTGAGCATTTTGAGTTCATTTCTGTCTTGGACTTTCGTTCTTGCTGATCTCTATGCCTGGAAGGCTGTGTCATTTTATTTTATGCATCTTGCTTCTTCTCCTTATTCAAATCTCATTTCTTCTGAGACTGGGGTTTCTCTCTGACAATTGTATCAAGTTATTCCCTTATCTGGACAGTTTCTTATCTCATCATGCTATGATATGTTTCTAAAGATACATGTAAAATTTTATATGTTTCTTTCTTACATATAAAATTGTTATTTATTTAGTTGTTTATTGTTTTCTCTCCCAACACAGAATGCAAGCTCCCTGATTGCAGCAGCCCTGTATGGCTTGTTCAACCCTGCACTCCAAACACCTGAAACTGTGTCTGGCTCAGCTACCTCTAGAGGTATGATTATGATTTCCATACTTTAATAGGTGATAAAAGTGAGGCCCAGGAAAGTGTAGTAGCTTGCCCAAGATCACAGGGATTGGAGGTGGCAGACCTGGGATGTAGAGCCAATGCTGTGCTCTGAAAACCTGTGCGGCAATGCAGTCGGAGGTCAGAGACGGTAATAGGACAGAGGGGGCTGTGTTGAGTGCTTGGAACTTCCTTTGAGTCCCTGCGCTGGCAGCTATTGTTTCTCCAGCATTGTCAGGCAAGAGCTCGTGCTGGTCACTTTATGCTCTAGTATACTTGGCTTATCTCTCTTCCCTTTCCTTTTGACTCAGTGCCCAGGACACGCACTGTTAATGTTTTACAAAAATGCATTCAGTCCCTTACTGCTTGGGAAAAACAAACACTGGATTTTTAAAGAAGCTCCCAAAGGTCTAGAGTGCATGGTTTTGAACCCAGATGGAATTTTCCACCTGGCTTGGGTTCTTTCTTTTTATATCCATGCTGTTTTCTGAGCATTTGTTACCTGACAGTTGCATTTATCATAGCCATATCTTTCTTTTTTGTGACTTTGTGTTAATAACACAGATGATGCTTTGGTTGTACTTGCCCTGTATTGACTCAATAGTTCCACCCCCATGCCTTTTTGTCCCGTCCCCCACTCCCAATGCCATATGTGGTGCTGCAGCTGGGCTATCTATATTGTTTTTAGCCCAACATACTGTAAAACAAAGCAAACAGTCTGGCCATATACATTATTAAAATGTATAACTATGTTTTAGCTTTTGGAAAAAAATGGAAAAGAAGAAACCAGGGCAGTTGATTAAAATTCAATAATCCACTGCATAATAAGTCATACCCAGCAGATTACAGAGGGAGAAGTTACTGATGTACACTTCACTACACTAGGACATTTGGTGTGCTTTGCTGTGTTTGACCTTTTAGAAGCTATTGACATCATTTGGGAACTGCCTGTAAACCTGCCGTAACCAGTTAAACAGAAGGAATCTTAGCGTTGTGGAACTGACTTGATTAATTTAAATCCAAACACACACAGCCCTGCCTGGATGCCCTTTGTGAGACCCTTGCACAAAAGGATTTCATTCAGAAGCATTATAGCCCACATCCTGCTGTCAGACACTTTCAGCTCTGCTGGTCTTCTTAGGCTGCAGGCAGCATCTTTAGCCCCTCTTATGCTTCCTTTTATTTCATGAATACAGTATCGGTGCTGAGATTCAGACAAATGCTCTACATTTCCCTCCAAGTTCTTTCTTTGTATCCTAGGGAAAAGGTATTTTAAAGTTCCACTAATTGAGGGACTAAAATGGGAACTTATCTAAAACTGGCTTCTTTAGAAAAGTATATTAGAACTTAATCCAGTGCATCCTCTGGGAATTGTAATCAAAATTAGAATCATGAAATGTTGAAATAAGTTTTTGATATTAGTGTAAGCCATCATCTATAATACCTTTGACTTTTAGAATAAAAACATTGAACACTTTATAATCCATGTTCAGTTTGGGGAAAACGTTAAAGTTAATTGACTTGTGGGTGAGTTCGGAGTAGTATAGGGATCTAGTTCTGGATTTTTAAATGAAAGCAAAATTAAGATTCTTTAAGGATAAAACTTTGAATAATTTCAGTCTATTATGGTCTGAACTGAGTGGAGTACCCACACATTGGACACTCTGTCGGGCTTAGTTGCAGAAGAAAGCAGGTATTTGTGTGGGGGCAATTTAGAAAATTGCTACAGAATACTTCAGAACACATGAAAATGTCAGACTGAAAAAGACCAACACCCTCATTTTAAACAGCAAAACACCTATGGTCCCCCCTACTTGATTATTCAAGCTCTTAAAAGCCCCTACTTGACCAACTTCTGTTTCTTCATTACCCAATTACAACACCCTTCCAGAATGCAGGCTTTAGAGAAGGTGGTGTAATCCCATTCTCTGTGGTTTTGTTCATTATCATTAATTTTAATAACTACTATTTTAAGGGCTTCTGATGTGCCAGTACTTTGTGCATTATCTTTGTTTTCATAACTACAATATCAGGCATAATTCTCCTTTTGAGAATTAAGAACTGATGTTTAGAAAATACAAGGGTTTGCCAACAGTGCTAGTTACTCTGAATTGGTCAATGGAGCAGAGGAAGCTGCTTCCGTAAGATGTTATTAGCTAATACAGGGAAGAGAAATGGGTAACAAGAGATGTTTCGCGCAAGCCTTGTAAGTGGACTTGAGAATGCTATGGTGAATGAGTATGCCATGGGTCATCGGAAAGAAAGAAAAACTAAGGCTGTTTTGGCCTTACTTCCTCCAATGCAGTGGACGCACTGTGAGGGAATAGGACAGCACCTCCTTTCTGGCTGCCTTTGAAGCAGGAAATGTCTAGGTGAGGAATGAATGGGGGAATCAGGGGAGCTGGAAGCCATGTGACACAAGAGAAAGGACAGCATTATTTTGAGCCTCTGTTTATTCTCATTTCAAAGAGTGAAATTCCAATTTCTCCTTTATCCTACCACCTTTGGTTGATTCAAAACTCATGTAACATAATTTAATCTTAAATACTTTGGAAAATGAAAATAATTAGGGCCTAAAATTTTTCTCATCTATTCAATAAATATTTATCAAGCGAATGCCAAATGTAAGGTATGGTGCTATATGGAGCATAAGAAGCAAATAAAAACTTTGTCTCTACTTCTCAGAAGATTGCAATGAGTAGGAAAATAAGATACATGATAATAACTCAGCAAAAGAATGTTTTGCATGCAGTCTGTAAGGCAGAGAACCCTGGAATTTTTGAGGAGGACTCCATCCCTGACCAAAGGTAGGCATGTGTGGGGTTACAAGAGGAGGAAGCTGTAAGAGCAAAAGCATGGAGGAGGGAAAGTGCCGAGACCTTCTAGAGCATTGGATTGTCTAACTGCTGTAGCTCAGAATGCCCAGAGGTCAGTCTGACAAAGAGGGGCTTATGTTGAAGCTGTGAGATCTCTACTTGATTCAGTGACCCACAGGGGAAGCTGTTTAGGATTGTGGAGTTTCGTGGTAAAGCAATGGTTGTGAAGCCTCATCAAGGACAAAGACACACAGAACAATTCAAGAGGCAAGACACTGAAGTCAAGGGGACCAGAGCATTCTGGGATGACTGTTAGAGGAGATCCAAGCTAGGGGGAAACTGTGGGACTGCAACAAAGAGGAGAAAGATCAGGGAAATCTGGCCACTGACAGGACTTAAAGGTGATGGTGAGTTAGAACTTTTTTGCCATTGGAAGTTCTGTGGTACCTTTTTGTTAAATCAGTACGCATTTATTTTAATTAACAAATTTAAACCCAAATACTAATAAAAAAATACTATATACCACTGTTGTGGGTTTTTTTAATAAGTCAGTCCTTATCATATACTTAACTGGAATTAAGAAAAGTATATCAAGACCAGGGGAGCCAAGAATGTTACTCATCTGGGCTAGGAGGAAGTTCAAGATAAATTATGAGGAAAAGCTAGTTTAAGGTGAAGGGTATTTGCCTTATCTTCAGAAAAGTAATGTGGTCGAGGAGTCAGGCTGACCATGCAGTCTAAACTTCGCTTCAGAAATCCCGGCCAAGTTCCTCTCAGAAGTAGCACTTTAATCCCCATTGCTTCTGAATTGGCCTTACCACTACAATTTCACTGTAGTTTAAGAAACTGGTTAAGCTCAGGACCTTGTTGACCCCCAGGCTTCAATTTAAGGATTGAGGTGGCTACAGGGAAGTTGATGAAATTTATAATACTTTGCCAGTCAAGGGGTTATTTCTTTGGGAAATGTGCTATGTCTCCCCCACCCACCCCCTGGCCTTCTGGCCTTTGTTTCCTTTCAGTTTGATAAATTATATAATTGTTTGGATGTCTGTGAAGCCTTGGGATCCACTGGGAGATAAGTAGATTTTCTGAAGTTTTGGACAGATAAAAGAAGGCATACAGTTACCCAGTAAAAATGTCAGGGCTTGGCGGAGCTAGTGCTGCTGGTACTGGGTAGATTTCGCACCTGTCCCCAGCTCTGTGCAGTGAGTGTCCTGATGTGGGCGTGTACCTCACAGGGCCTCTCTGTGCTACACATGGGAAAGGAGGTGGTGATTTTTGTACAAAGTTATCAATGTGAGAAAGAGTTTATGATCCCTGAGAAGGTGGTGAGGCTGCATGACCAGAAAGTTTCATGGAGTCAGGAGGAAACAGAACACTGACCTGAGCGTGACTCTTGGAGCCACGTTTGTAGATTCAGAGGAGAAGGAAAACTCAATGAAGCCTGGAGTTAGGAAGTGGGGGTTGGGGAAGTTTGGCCCCCTTTATTTCCGAAAGCAAACGTCTTTAACAGGACACTTAATCTGGCCCCCTGCGGCCATTTGTATCTCTGATACTTGATCGCTATTCCTGCTGGTGGTCTTTCACATTCCTTTCAGACTTTATGGTGTCCAGAGACCTTTTGGTTCGGTCTTATTTGTGGATAGGCTCTTTTTAAAATGGTATCTTTAAAAGAAAATCTAACAAACTGGCATTACTGTTGGACTATTTCTTTATGACCATCACACCTCTGGAAAAATCGATAAATCTGCACTCTTTTGTATGTGTGTTGTATAGATAACCTTTATTTCTTTACCCATCTTAATTCTGTTTGGACAGGTGGGTCATCTCCCTAGTAAGTTGTTTGAAACAACCTTGAAATAGTCTGGCTAGTATGTTAGGATCTAGTCCCCTGAACCTGTCATTGGTCTTCCCTGAGAGCAAGTACACCAGGATTGCAAGGTCAGAACACATTTAGATGAATTTCTGTTTTTCAAATTAAATAGTAACTCATATGCATGGTTAAAAAAACCTTTAAAATTTTAAAAGTGTACAACATAAAAATTGGAAGACTCTCCCAATCTGTAATTGAAACTCCCAGAAGTAAATACCCCTAGCAATTGGGTGTGTATCTTCTTGATATTTTCAATACATATTTAAATAAACAAATACATTTACTTTAAAATTTACCTTATGTATGATGCATATGTATGTGTGTATGTATATAGATACTATTTTCACTTATATCATGGCAAATTTTGCATATATATTATTTTCACTTACATCATGACAAAGTTTGCATATTTGGCTTCTCCAGCTCAGGGTGTCAGGAAGATCATGTGAAAGGACAGAAGTAATTTGATTTTTGTTGTAAAGCTTCTTCACTTTACCTAAGTTAGGGGGAACCGAATTATTGTGGTTTTTGTGAGGGAAGACTTTATCATTCTTTCAGAATTCTCCCTCACCTCTGCAGTAGTGAAAAATTCAAATTGTCAGTTAGGTTTAAATTCGGTATAATTTTCCGAATTGTATAGTGTGCCTGTTTTATTCTATTTTACTATTTTTGTAGTATTAGTGTGGTTCATTTGTATGCTTTTTTCCTCACAAGGGAAACATTAAAAGCAGGCTTAGCTTCATCTAAATAGAAGCAGAGATAATAATAGTTTCTTTGAAATAGCTTAGATCTAAATACACAGTACTGAATGACAACCTTCATTTTTTATTGTTAGGACTGTCTTAAAGAGGATCTGCCAAGTTATTTGCTTATCTTTACAATTACAGTATTTGCAGTAGAAAAATTAGACCATAGTATTGTTTAAAAACATGTCAATCCAATATTCATGGAGAAGAAAACAATAGTTTTCATAGTACAGATTATAAGTTATATACATATTAAAGCATTGCATCTGATCAAATAAACATGATATATCATTATAGACTCAGTTTGATGTTGAAACATTGTTATTTTAAACAATTACTTTAAATGTGATATTTTTAAGAGGAGTTATATTCCTGTGAATGTGGATGACAGATGCAGGGCAGGACAGACACTTCAAAGGGGAGATTGAAATTATGTGTAGCTTTGGGGGTTGTTAGAAGTGAAGTAATTCTGCCTGTGATGGAAGAGACTTAATCAAGAAGACTGTGTAGCCGTAAGATGGCAGATTTCTTCTGATTTTATCTGTGTGTCATAATTAGGCATTTTGCTGGAGGTGGTTTCTGGATAAGCAGTGTGTTGGCGAGGCTTTGCTGGAGCTTGGAAATAAATGGAATGGGCAGCTGCCGCCTCCTGGAGAAGTAAATAGAGAGAATCAGTTTTCATTGTTATCAGTACGCTGACCTCCGGAGGCACATATGTGAGCTTTCTTTTTAGAGGGAATCAAGTATTCACCCTCAAGGAAAAGGGTGTTTTTAATGCAATAATATTAATGTTTGTTCAATAAGAAAACCATTTATGAATACTTATACTGTTGCTACCTGTGAGCTTTATTTATTGACTGTGACTTCATCAGAGCTTCAGCTGTGAGAGGACTATTGCTAATGGAATCATGTAGTGACATTTATCATTAAAAAGTCACATCACAATGAATAGATTCAGAATTCATTGAGTCCCCTTGCTCTGTGTCACACTCACCGCGTCTGTGACAACCTTCATTTCCTACTTAGCAAATCCAAGCCTGGTAGCTCCAGCCCCAGGAAGTTGTTAAAGCAATTAAAGGCTTCTGTCTCCCAGCACATTGCTTGGTTACCATAGTATCCTCTGCCTCCAAGTCTCTCCTGATGATGTCAGTATGCATACAGGGGTTGTTCAGAGCATCTACGTGGGGATGATTCATCCTGCAATAAAGCCCCTCTCTCGCTTGCTGGGTTTCCAGTGTGATTTCATACGTCCCTAGAAAAGGAAGGTAAGTGCCTTCTTTTGCATGTCAGAGAATCACTAAATGCCTCTATTATTCTGTTTCAGGTGTGTGAATGGTTCTGTGCTTTCCAAGATACACTACTGACTGAAATCATAATGTGTTGGAGCATTTCGAGCCAATTACCTAGAACAGGCACAGTTTGTACTCAGGGTCTGTATGTGCCTGCACACGTGGGGCAGACATGCAGATAACTGTGAATGCATAGTACAGTGCCTGCTACTCTCCCTGGTTAGCAGCAACAGCTAACACAGCAGAGCTTTTCATTTCAAACTGTTAGAATGATACAAATTTCTTAAAGTACTTTGACAGCTGTTAAAGTACAAATGGGGCTATATTTCAAGTGTGCGAATTACATATATGTTGTTGATATTTTATGTGTTTTACCCAGCTTAAACAATATTAACATTCGAAAGGTCTAAGATGATACTGGAAGATATTATGAGAAAGAAGGGCCAAGTTAGGTTGTGAATTTTTATTTTAAGGAAATTAAAACTTATATTGTAGGACAAAGATTTAGTTATGGGGCAATATGTTTAGTTTAAAGTATAATGATAATCATTATTGCATATTTATTTCACACTTTTAATGTTTCTCACTATGTTATAGTAAAAATAATGCTCCTGTTTTGCAATAAATGAAATTAGTGCTTCATAAAAGTTTTCCACAGAACATAGCTAGGGTTCTTAAGGATAAGCCAGTTGTGTTCAGCTTGATGAAAAGAATATGTAAATCACTTACAACAATCAAATGAATGAGTATTTCCCTTGGAAAGTTTTTTTTCTGTTTCAGTGTTTTTACTCGGGGTGCCTCAGAAATAAACAATAAATGAGGCACACAGGACAGGTTTCTTCCTACCAGCCTACTTCTGAATCTCTGCATTCTGAGAGTTCTACTCATCGGACAGTTCTAGTCATACATTGTTTCTTCTTCTTGATTCCTGAGGGGCTATTTCAGTATATTCTGTGGAGAATGCAATGCTGTGTTTATATGGAAGTGGCAGGTAAAGGCAGTTTCCAATTAATTAATGGATGGATAGCTTTGCAAGGGAAAAAAGAACGAGAATGGAGTGGATGCAGTGTGGAGCTTTCCCATTTCTTTCTGTAGCTGAACCTTTATTCTGTGTAGGAGGTTGACAGATGGCTTTTTTGAGATGTTGGTAAATGGTTTAGACTGTCCATTTCTAGAAAGACATTGATTAACATTGGCATTTTGTTTCCTGTGTTTTTGGAGTCTTCTGGAATGTACCCTGCTGTCCAACTCTGCTTTGCTTTTGTGTGAGATTATATTAGTGGACTGCTGATACTCTTCATTCACCTTGCTATAGTCAGTGAGAAATACAGCTGTGAGAGAGCATAAAAAGAAGGTTAAAATTTTAAATTTAGTTACTTATATGTGAGGATATCTGTCTTATCTTAAATATAATAAATGCTTATTTTGTAAATTTCTCTCTACCCTGAAAACATGCTAAAATCCTTTGATTTTTAATTTATTTTATATAATCATAGTTAATCCTGTTTTTGTGTTTGAAAATTTGCTAGCTAATTGCTATTAAAAATTCCTGAAAAGTAGAGATAACTTATAATACTACCTATTTTAGGTTATGGCAGGTTAAATATTTTAAAAATTGAATCTCTATAAACTGTTTCCACACTTTCTAAAACCCCTTCAGTGAAACACTTTCATAAGGCTTCTGTTGAAAAGAAGACTATATTACATTTCAGGATATATTATATCAGGACTTTCTCTTTGTTGTATTAATGTTTTGGGTGATATAATTTAGTCTATTGAGTAGCTAACTCTGCAATAAAAGAAAATACTTATGAAGCTTTGAACCCTTAAGATAACCATGAAAATATTCTCCTGCTGACTTAACCGATACAAGTAGCAGTTTATGTAGAATGTTCTATAAAGATTACAGTTTCCTTCATGCTTCAGTCAGAAAGTATTTCCAAGCAGTTTTAGGCAGGGTGATTTTAAAAATTGCTTCAGCAGAGTTTTCATTTTGTTTTTATGTCATAATAAGACTGTCTTAAGTTTTACAGATATTTAAACTTATTCCTACTATTAGATGGGAATGCCAGGTCTGCAGACCTGGTGAAGCATGAGATGATGAACTATGACAGAAAAGGGATCACTTTGGCTTAAAGCACCCAACAAATTAGAGGAAGCTGTATAGGGAACATGGACCTGGAAGGAAACAGTTTGTCCAGCGATAGCAGAGAAACTTGAGCTCCGAGGACCTGGTTATGTGCTTTGCCCAGTTTCTGTGTTCATTTCACGGCAGAGTCGGGGCTGGAGCCTGCACTCCCACACCTGCCGGTGGGTTTTCATGTGCAGGGCAGCACACTCCCTAGTTGAGTAATTTTTTCCTCATCAACTTTTCTCCCACACAAGAAGTGGTTGGAGCAATATAATAGCTAGGAAAGTGTATTAGTTTTCTTTTGTTGCTATAACAAATGATTTGCAAACTTGGTGGTTGAAGGAATACAAATTTACTATCTTACAGCTCTGTTGGTTAGAAGCCTGACACAGGTCTCAATGGACTATAAAACCGAAGTATCAGCAGGACTACAGTCCTCTCTGGAGGCCCTAGGGGAGAATCCATTTCCTTGTCTTTTCCAGCTTTTATGGGCCACCTGCATTCCTTGGCCCCTGGCCACCCTCCTTAGTCTTTACAGTGAGGAAGTGCAGGCCGAGTCCTTACGCAGCCATCTCCCTGACTCTGCGCAGCTGGGGACGGTTCTCCACATTAAAGGACTTGGGGGAGTGGACTGGGCCCTTCTGGATAACTCAGAATAATCTTCCCATTTTAAGGTCTTTAATGATATCTACAAAGTTCTTTCTGTCATGTAAAGTAACATATTCACAGGTTCTGGGCATTAGGACACACACATCTTTGGGGACCATTATTCTGCCCACCACAGAAAGATTACAAAATGCATGGTTGATTCCATCAATACTAAATTGGCAAATGGTATATTTTTACTGACAACTATAAATTAAACTGGTGATTGCCAATAGAGACCACGAAATTTTGACCCAATTGGGTGGATGCAGTCTCCCCTATGGACATTAACATACTTCAAGATAGTTAATGAGGTAAAATCAAATTAGAAAGAAATGTTTCGGCAACTCAAATATTCAGAACTCAGGTACAGATGTGAGCCTTATACAGTAACACTATTCTCAGTTTGATATTTTTAGTGAGACACTCACATCAGATGAAGTTAATTAAACAAAACTGATTTGGGATTGTGAAAATTCCATTAGTTAACTCCTATGTGAATGAGCTTGGGTTTCTTTAGAAACTGAAGGGTAATGGCTGGGCCACTAGAGACCCAAATGCAAGATCCAGTAACCCTGAGTTTTGAATAACACTGCCATTCACTGCTCTGGCGTTAAGCCATATGACGCACAAGACCCAGCAGATGAATGTGGCAGGTATGCCCTACACAGTTTCCTAGGGAAGACACAATATATTATTGTAATAAATAATGCTAGACTTGAGGCCAACAGCTGCAAAAATAGTTTCTTTTATTGTTTACATCCTGTGTTTATCATAAATTTGAGCCCCTTCATGGCATATGGGTCCATCCATAGTAAGCATAAGATAATTTATATCTAGTAGTAGTTCCTAAACCTTCTTTGCTAAACACCAGTGGTGAAAGATGCAGAAGAGAAACTGATTTAGCATATTACTTTTGGGCAGAAAGCCTAAAATTATATCTTGCTGTGGTTCTCTCAAGGAAAGGAAATGGAAGGAAAACCAGCTGTTTTTCTGCTTGTATTTCTTTTTATTTTTAGAATCATTTTCCGGAGGACAACTGAACAGTACTGTAGGACCTTTACTTAAAAGACAAGGGCTTGTGGAAGGCACCTTTCTTTGCAAGAAGTAATTATTTTCACATTGATTCTTTTTGGTACTAAAGAAGTACAACAACCTTAGGATTCTTTATGAAAGCAAAATCTGATTTTATGCCATGATGGGATTTATTTGTCAGTCAGAGTATCGTCATTACAAGAAAAGATGTTTTTGGCAAGTTAAAAATTAAGCAGTTAGTTACACAATTTGACAAATGACAAAATAGCTATGCATCTATAGAAACTATCTCTATAAATAAAAATGCATTTAGTTGAAAATTTTTTTCCTTTATACGTACATTAAACTAACTTTAACATTTGGTTTCTTGTGTCTATCAATAGTAGATGTTATTTCAAGTGCTAATATAAAATAATAGAACCCAAACACCTTTCAACATTTTTAATATGTATACAGAATTTTCAATTTAATACTGAATTTCCTCAGCCAAGGTAAATTAGAGTGAATAGAGGTCAAATCTCTGTTTCAAAAAAGAAAAGAGAGAGTGAGAAAGAAAAAAAAAAAGAAACTTCACCAAGCAGCTCCTTTTCTGTAATAGAAGAGACTCTTTAATCTTTAAATCATTTTGAACTGGCTCAGTTGCTTTACTGATCCTTTAACTTCCTTAAAAATTATCTTAAAAGTTTATCTTTGAGAGAAATTGGAGATAAAGGAACTAATGGAGAAGAAGTTTTGAGGTTCTTAATGGTAGTTGGTCTGTGGTATTTGATAAGATGGAAAGAGACTTCAAAAATGAAAAACTTCAAAGACTGTTATGATTTCTAATTGACTGTTTTGGAAATTAGCTCAGAGATTTTAGGTCTAGAGGGTTTTCCCATAATGGAAGTAAAGGTCATCAGCAAGTCCATGAAGGACTAGGACGTAATCCTGTCTTCCTGCACCAAAGGCTCTGCAGTCTTGAGAACCGCCAAAAAGCTCTACTCATTTTGCTCATGGATCTTGCATTCAGTCGATTTCCTTTAACTTATTGTTGCTTTAATTTGTCTTTCATCAATAATTGCAAAAAAAGCAATTACTGAAATTATGAATAAAGTTTTGTTATTTTAACTTGTGGAATCCCCCTATTTCTGCCAGTTTCTGATATTAAAGTGAGATTCTTTAAGTGGACCATTCCCCCGCCCCCCCGCATGAATTTGTTTAAGAGAGCCTGCATTGGCTTGAGGATTAACAGGAATAAAGGGTACCAGCTCTGCAAGCAAAATATGTGGCCTGGAGTAATTAGGTAGAAGAAAGCTCAAGCAGCCATACCCTGAAGAGCATGAAGGCATGGTGACAGATGCTTGTCTTCTGAGGGGTGTTTGCTTTGACCACTGCTTTGTAGGACTATCCAGGAGATGGGAAGGAGTAGACAGAACTGTGCCCTGTGCCTCCCTAGATGACTTTGCAAAAAATGAAAGCCCATGCTGGGAGCTGGAGGTTGGTTCCTGGCATTCAGCCATAGTCTTGCTGGAAAATAGATGCTTTTTCTCCATGACAGGGTACAGGAGAGTGGAGGCAATTAGAGACCATCAGGCAGCCTTCAATATTCATAAGCAAGTGAATGAGCTCACCAACCACAAGATTTTTATACCTTCAAACCTCCCAATAACAAATACCACTAATTTAAGCTCAAAATTTCCCAAGAGTCCTAGGAGAGAAAGTGATAGAGAAATGTGACTCCCCAGTTGGAGTATTAGAGTATGACGGGAGTCATTCGGCATTGTTTTCCTTGCTGCCAAAGGTCAGTCTTGTCCTCTTCAATCAAATTGCAATCTCAGTAATTACTATTGAATGCCCTCGTGTACATGACATACACTAAGCACAATGCAGAATTAATCAAAGGACAATGTAACCTCAGATTCCAGAGTTTCAGTATCTAGGAGCAGAAGTATACATGGAGAATAACTTCCTTATCATTAGATGACTATTATTTTTTAATTTTTATGATAATTTTAGCCAAGTAGCAAATTCTAGTTGGGATTTTATAAATCATTTTATGTGCATTCAACCGAAAAGTAAATTTATCCTAAAATTCTAAATAAACTGATATGTTTTCTTGATGGCAGGCCTACTGTTACCCTGTGAAGCTTTTTATCCCCCCACATCATAGTCCCATAGGCCTGACTTTAAAATTCACATTTCTCTCTCTTGTGTGTTGTTGTAAGTGCCTTTTTCTTTCTTTCTCATACACACAAAACTGCAGCATGCATGCAATCACATGCACAGAGTTAGAGTTACTTTACAATGAATGATTCCTAGCCTGGTCCTCTTTACTCTTGTTACTGTCTTCCTTTAGGCTCCCTGTAACATTTAATCTAAGCATCCAACTCTTGTTTATGGAACACTTACTGAGTGTAAAGCATCGTGCTATGCACTAGAGCTTCTGCCCCTCATTTTCTCCCACTGTAGACCCTCAGTTATACAGTTATCAGTATTTCCTTCTGATGGGTAGAAGGGAGGTCAAATTAAAGGAATGAGTGGGCAGAGGGAAAGGGCATGGTTTGTTATAGAGAGAAGAAACTGAACTTACAATTTGCAAACCAGGGAAAGGGGAACTGAAAACGCACTGAGATTGTGCTGGGAAAGTGGAGTCTTGTTAACTAAACAGGACAAGGTAAAGAAGCAGCACCAGCTCAATTATTCTATTTTATGTGTTTTATCAGGCATTTTATAGTGAGCAAAGTAGATTGCCATGTTTAAACATTGAAACTTCTGTACTAAATTAACCAGTTTATACTTTTTACCTAGTTAATACCCAGGTTTTAAAAACCCCCAAACCTTACATTTCTTTGATATCATTGCAACTACTTCTTCATCCTGCACATTCTCTGGTCACCATTTCTCATTCTTGGCTATTAAACTTTTAAAGTGAAATCCCTACATTCTGTTTAAAAACAGCTTGTGTTTTATGAATGAAAATTAAAGAAGACATTCTTATGCCAAGAATCAACATATATTACACTTGATAATTATCCAGAATTACCTCCTGACATATTAGTTCTATGAGGATTTTTAAATTAGGTTTAACCATTGCTGAAGGCCTGATTGTGCAGAAACAATAGCTTGAAATTTGTCCAGACTTAGTAGAATGTTGAAAATTTGAAGAATAATTGATTTTTATGGTCAGTGTATTTTTTATTATAACATCTCCTGTATTGATTTGGTTTTCAGTTTTTATGGGCTATAGCAGATATCTCATTGGTTATCTGAGCGAAGACTTTTTTTACCTTTGAAGTAATGTCACAGGAATGCAGGAGTTAGTGGTTTTTAACCTTGGTATTTGGCAAAAAGAAGATCATTCTTGATAAAAGCTTTCACTAAGTTATCCAGAAATTTACACTTAAGCTTCCTGACAGCCAGTAATTATCAGATTGCAGTTACTTCTCAGAGGTGTTTACCCTGAGTTGAGGGTTTTTTTCCTATTGATCTGAATCATGAATTAACTCTGATGTTAATCCAGTAGTTTACCACAGAAGTCAGTCTGCCAGCCTGTGTAAAATTACTGTATTGTTGTTAGACCCACATTTTTAATTCTTTGCCACAAAAACAATATTGGGCTTAGAGAATGAAGGCATTCCCTGCTGCAAGGAGCTTACATTACAGTGGGAGCGATGAGATGAGAACTCAAGGACTATGATACCACACTGATACAAACACACCTATTTCTTTGTCCCCCTTTGCAGCAAAACTGCTCAAGTGGTCCATGCATTTGCCTGTGGTACAATTCCTCCTGGTTTCTCTTGAACTCATTCCTTTCAGAACCCACATGTCCACCAAAACTGTTCCTATCAGCATCATGAGTGGCTGTCAGGTCATTGCTGTGGTCAGTTCTCAGTCTTCCTCAGAACTGACTTTGAGTATCATTTGAAACAGTTGATCATTTTCTACTCGAACAAGTACCACACTCTTGTGGTTTTACTTCAGCTTAACTTGCTCTTCTTCCCCATCTTGTTTTTGAGGTCTTCCTCATCTTCTTGACTCTAAAGGTTGGAATATCTAAGGACCCAGTCCTTGCTCCCGGTTTCTCCTCTGTTGAAACTCACTCTCTTTGCGATCCCATGTAGTCTGTTGGCTCTAAGGTACATCTATACACTGACAGTTTCCAAATTCCTATTACTGATCTGACCTCTGTCTTGTAATCTAGACAACTTGAGATGTATTTGATAGGCATTCTAAACACAGTGTGTTCCAAACTCCTGTTCATCCCCCTGTGCCAAACCTCCTTTGTCTACAATCTTCTCCCTGTCCCAGTTATCCCAGAAATAATCCATGAAAACATTTTCGTATGTGTCTTTCCAGGCTCATGTGGGTATGTCTTTATTTTTCAGAACCACTCATGATAACAGTTTCCATATATTATTTTCTTTTCTTTCATATACTATATTCTTCCAAAGACTATTTAAGGGTATACATATATATGATCTAAAACCCTCCTAGACTTCTTAGCTTCCATAACCCTCCATAGTCTTCTTCTCTCATTCAGAGTAAAATTGAGGTCCTAAAACAGCTGGTGCCCATCTGTCCCTTGGACTTTATGTCTACAATGTCCTTATGATAAACCAAACATATTTCCCACTGTGGGTCTTAATATATGCTCTTCCCCAGCCCAGACTCCCTTCCTTCAGGTATCTGCAGGGTTGGCACCTTCACCTCCTTCAGGTCTTTGCTTCTTTGTGAAACCTGTACTGAATGCCCTATTTAGTTATGAGCCTACCCCACCCCACGGTACCCCAACAATCCAACTCCCTTTCTTGCTTTTTTCTTCTTCTTAATACTTATCAACATATAACATAATATATATATTTTCTGGAAAACTAGGTTAATTTAGTATTAGAAAAAAATTAGTGCAAGTCATTACATTAACAGATTAAAGGAGAAAAGTTTGTGATTATTATTTCAAAAGATGGAGAAAAAGCATTTGATTAAATTCAATGCCCATTTAGGATAAAAATTCACAGCCAAGTAAAAATAGAAGGAAACTGTTTTAACCTTGTCATAGACAGCTACAAAAATAAAATACAACTGAACAAAACAAACAAAAACCAAAGCTTTGATGAACAGCACATTTAATGAAATTTTACTTTTTCTCATATATATGTTGTGTGTGTGTGTGTGTATATATATAATTGATTGAATTTATTTTGTCTTTCCCTACCAGAACATAAGTTTCATGAAGGCAGGAACTTTTGTTCTATTCACAGCTATATCACCAGCTCTGAGAACAATGTTAGCACATATTAGGTGATAAGTAACTCTTTGTTGAATGGATGAGAAAATCAATTTATTAGTACTGAAAGTGCTCCCTGGATTGAAGAGAATGACTACAGGTGTTTCAGGAGATAAGGAGATTGCTGCTTCCTATACTTAAATTAGCCAAAAGGAGATATGACTGGGTGGTCAGGGTGGAGCATTGTTAGAGAGGGCCTTAAATCCTAGGCTAAGGGATCTATATTTAATTCAGTGGAAGATAACGAGCCATTGAAATTCTTCAAGCAGAATCACAGCAGATCAAGTGTTACTTTAATCGAGTAGCTGAGAGAATAGATAGGTGGAGAGACAGTTGATTATCTCTGCATAAAAGAATAATTGTTCAGATCATGGAGAGACCAGAGATAGGAAAAGCAGTTGAATGGATAATAATGTATTCATGCAGTTGAAATCTAAGGACTTGCTAGCTGTGAAAGTGAAAGAAGCGAGGAAATCATCCTCTGCTAGAACCTATAGTGTTTGGCAGTTGATTGCGTGTGGGTATGGAGGGACAGGTAGTTAAACATGAGTTTGCTAATCCTCAGTGAAAGAGTTGATAGGGAGATGAAAAGAAATAAAGAAACCTAAAGGAGACAAGTATTAAGAGAAGTTGATGATTTCAGTCTTGGGAAGTGTTTAGCTTAAAGAGAGATGTCCCCTGAATCCTGTAATGTTTCATGTGCATCTCAAGTCCCTTCAATGGTGAGTGCACATTTGGCCCAACTTGGGGGCTTGCTGCCTCTGAATTCATGCTATGAAGGTATCTGGGAAAGGTAATAGAAGGGGGACACTGCTTTTATTTGCCAGTGGAAATCTAGTGACCTCAACTTTAGATTTGAATACTGCAGAAATATTAATTACCCCCAGAGAAGACCAGGCCTAACAATAACATGGCCCATTGCTGAAACAGATATGTCTAGTGTAGAGAACTTCCTCGCTGCTAATTAGGAGTGCTGTGATTGGCATGGTCAGAGCAGTCAATGGACTCAGACTGAATTATTTTAGTCATCTTTACAAAGAAACATAGGGAATGCTATATAAGTTATTTTTATTGTGAAAGTATACTTTCTGCTTCATGCAGTCTTTAAAAACTAAAGTGTGCATGCTATTGCCCATTCAAATGCTCTCTGTTGCTGACATCAAGGAGCCTTAAGTGAAGGTGGTTTAAATGCTTGGCCAGTGTTTGTGGACATCGGAGGTAATCTCACCAATTTCTTCCAGTGATTTAAGGATAGACTCTAATTATTGACATTACCATTGACTTCATGTCTTAGTTTTTATTACTGGTGTCAGTTCTTCATTTAAAGTTATGACTGGTTCTTATAGGTAGCTAATTATGGGATTTTTCACCTAAAACATAAGTTGTAGACAAAACTTGTGAGGCTTATACCAGACTAAATTTTAACCACTTTACAGGAAATAAAGAGTTTTATGGTATTGTTAGCAACCAGCTGTTCCCTGAACTGCCTGATTTGATTCACTCATCAGATTTTTATTGTGAATCACCTATGTGTCAAGTGCTATTTATCTACAAACAAAAATTCGTGTCTTCATGGAGTTTACATTTTAGTGGGAGAAGATCAACATTAAATAAACAAATTAAATATATTGACTATTAGAGAGAATGGTTAGCACTAAGTAGAAAAATAAAAGCAGGAAGTAAAAGTTGGGAGGGATGGGGGCTTGTGTTCGCAGCTTTAGTTTGAATGGTCAGAGATGAATCACTAAGGGCTACAGTTGGACAAAGACCTAAAGGAGGTGACAGATGAAGGAGCGGCCACACTGAGGGCTTCAAGGAGAGTGTTTCAGCCACAGGGAAGAGCAAGGGAACAGGCCTCGGGTGGGGCAGGTGTGTGTCAGATGTGTCTGAGGAACAACCAGGAGGTCAGTGTGGGGTGAATGAGGGTGAGAGTAGCCAGAGACAGGGTCGACAGGTAATGGGAAGCAGGTTGCACAGGATCAGGGGTGTCCAACCTTTTGGCGTCTCTGCACCACACTGGAGGAAGAGTTGTCTTGGGCCACACATTAAATACATTGTGACACATAGTCACAAAAAATCTTATAATGTTTTAAGGAAATTTATGATTTTGTGTTGGGCCGCATTCACAGCCATCCTGGACTGCATGCACCTGTGGACCACAGGTGGGACTCCCCTGGTGAAAGCAGAAACCACTGGAAGGTTTGAGCACAGGAGTAATATGGTCTGATTTGCCTTTCCCAAGGCTCACCTTGTCTGCTTTTTTGAAAGTTTACTTTAAGGGGCCAAGTATGGAAGTGGGGAGATCAGTTGGGAGGAACTCATAATGTTGGTGAGGTGACAGGGACCAGGGAGCAAAGGAGACAAGAGATCACATTCTGAATATGCTTAAAGGTAGAGTGGACGTTTGCTGAAGGACTCGGGTACGAGAGAGAGGACTAAGTGTAGCTGCGAAGATTTTTGGCCTGAACATTGACAGGAAAGAGTGTCTGTATAGCAGATTATGAAACCTCGTGTGAAATGTCTTGATTGCTTTCACTGAAATGTGAGGTAGTTAAATTTGGTTGGCTTCTGGTGCCCTTGAGTCACTTTTTAGTTGCTAAGGGTTATAAATGTCAAAGAATTTACTTTCAGTCACCTGTCACTCCCTCAGATTCTTTTCTTTTTATTCCTAATTTAAAATCCCTCTCTCTCCTATGTAAAGAATCTATTATTTTCTGAAACTTTCATCCATTGCTGTAGTGGATTATTTTTTATTTAATTGAATAATTGGCTACAATTATAAATCTATCGAGTCACGTATATATTTACTTGAATGGAGAAATAAACCTTTAATATAACAATATAAAAATACAATGTATTTCATTCTACTCCAGATTTAGTAATTGGGTCTAATAAATTTTTATATAGAAAACACATTTTCTTTATAAAAACAGTTACAATTTGTTGGAGTAGGAGAAAGGAAAAGGGTGATGTGACTTCTAGTCTTGTAAAAATTTAAAGTAAAAGGCAAAAAAGGAAAAGAAAGCATACCAGCCATTGCAAAGTTTCATTGTCAGTATTAGATTGGTTATTTAGTCCCCCTGATAGGAGGTAATGTTTAATTGAGGATCAAGATTCTTATAATTATAAAGTGGTGGTGATTTTAGGGTTGTAATTGTGATCTTTGAGACCCATTTCAGAAGTTTTGTGGTTTTATAACAATTTGAAAGTGTTTCTTTAAATACACTCAGTTCTGAATTATCCATGCTGATGGAAGTTTGATACTGAATTGATACCTGAATTCCATAGTAAATCTGAAAATTGACTGAAGAGAAGACAAAGTAATTAAAGATGTGACAAAAAAGGTAGCATACACTACCTGTCTTGTCACTACTTATTCTGGGGATACAAATGAGAAATAAAATTATGAGAAAGTAGGTAGCAGTAAATGTGGGGGATAATTTGGATAAGAAAAAAATAAACTGGATTATTTCAGCTGGAAGTAAGTATTTTCTGTAGGAATATATAAACTTTATTATTATTCAGTATAAAAAGAAACATAATTTTTCAATTAATTGTAAAAATAAACCAAACTTCTACAGCCTCACTAAGAGCTGCCATTTCTGTCACATTTTAACACACTTAAACCTTAAACATCTTTCCACCCTATCTCCTCTATTTTTTAAAGATTTTATTTATTTATTTTTAGACGGAGGGAAAGGGAACAAGAGAAACATCAATGTGTGGTTGCCTCTCACGCACTCCCCACCAGGGACCTGGCCCAAAACCCAGGCATGTGCCCTGACTGGGAATTGAACCGGTAAAACTTAGATTTGCAGGCTGGCACTCAATCCACTTAGCCACACCAGCCAGGGTCACCCTCTCTCCTCTTAAAGATACTCACACCTCCCTTTTCCTTTTCCTCCTCCTTCTTCCCCTTCTCTTCGTACCCCTCTTCTCCCTCTCTCCTCTCTCCTTTCACTGCCAAACTGCTACCTAATTCACTTCTCATTCATTCGAACTGCTGCCCTCTTCTTCACTGCTCATTAATTCATTTCAACCTTCTTCCAATCTGGAACTAATCTGTAAAAGTGACCAAGAGCTATTAAATGGCTAAATGTAAAATGCCCTTTTCAGACCATATTCCAAATAACCTCTTGGTACCATTTAACCCTGCAGCTAACCATACCTAAGAGGTAAGTGGGCATGAGGAAACATCACAAACCGTCAATGTCCCAGCCTTTCCCACATGCTGCTTTCCATCAGCTGTGTCCTTCCCCCTCTGTCTTACTTGTTCCAGTGAAAGCCCACTTACCTCTCTGATAGTTCCCCCGAATCCCAAGGGGAAGATTAATTCTTCGCTGCTCTCTGCCACCAGTCATGCACCTTGTTCTTACGCCTTGTTATATGTGTGTCTTTGTTTTGCATTTGGTTTTTCATGCTATTGGCCACTTAGCTAGACTCTGAGATCGTTTGGGCAGAGGCCATCTTTATTCATGTTCATGCTTCAACTCTCAACGTATAATAGGCACTAGTAGTGCTTCTTGGATGAATGAATTTATCTTGTTATGGGGTACATTAAGAGTTTACAATATTTTCATTGTCAATATTTGTGTTTGCTCATACCCCTTGTCAAATTTCAAAACATAACGGAAACTCTGAGATTGGTATGAATCTCTGAATTTCCTCTCTAATCCATGAGGCCAAATATTTAGTGCTGGTGAGAGGGTCGAAGACAAGACTGATGGGAGGATACAAGATGGAAAGACAAAGGAAAGCTCTTTCCCTTCCATCCCTCCCTATGTTTTCTTCTGCTTGCTTTCACTTCTCAGTTGTGGAGGGCTCCTGAAATCCAGCCTCCAGAGTAAAAGGGCCAACTTTGAGGTATATCAGTGCTTTCACATTTTCTGCTCACATACTAATGAGAAAAGGCAAGTCCCAGAGTAAATTCATTTATGAAAATAATTGCAAACAGAAAACAAAATAGAATGACAGCAAAACAACCTAATATCACTTGGGAGAAAAGGAAGTGTGTCACTTGTTAGAAAAGTTCTGGAAGTTCTGGGATTTCTTTTAATAAAATAAAATTTTATAACAATAGGGATATAAGAATGTATTAACAAATGTAATAATATAAGAATATACATAGGTTCATTAGGGAATTTTCTCATTTTATTGAACTTTAGTGGGATTACTCTTAGGTGTCCAAAATATTTGGATAATAATTTGCTTTTCGGATCTTACCTCTTTACTTTTACATATATAATTCCTTGATATACACTAGAATAACCTTCAAGAAAGTGTATAGCACATGGAGCTGCAGTAAAATAGAAATAAATAAGAATATTTTTAGAGGATATTTGTACTGTCATTAGATTTTGTTCTTTTTTTCTTTTTTCTTTTTCTCTTTCTATTTTTTTATTTTAGTTTATTCAGTACAGTTTCTATCCTTTATTCCCATTCCAGCCCGCCCAACCATTTCACCCCTCTTCCCTCCCCTTTCCAACCCCCCTAGTTTTGTCCGTGTGTCTTAATTGACACTGCAATTTTTTTAAGCCAGCACTGTATATGACAATTTTTACTTACATTTATGAAAGAGAGTACATGTTATATCTCTTGTACTCTATGAAAATGTGCAGCTCTGGCAGTTACACTGGATGGTTTTGCTGTAGTAATTAAAACACAGATGGAGCTCATCTCTTTCCCAAGTGTTTGATTGGCAGATACTCTGTGATCAACACTTCCCTCAGCTGAACACATCGGCACCATCTGCCTCCAGGCGGCACGGAGAGGATGGTTGCAATGGAATTTCTTCATCATCGCATGAGCCAGTTTAAATGGAGTATATTCCTTTTGCTGAAGCTATGAAATGATTTATGAAAAATTACATATAATATATAAGGTTTTTGATGACAGTTGGTTTGCAACTTACTGAAATATTCATTAGTAAATTTTTTGAAATCTACCACTCCTTTTCTTTGATGAAGATATGTACAGCATAACAAAATCACTATATCTTAAAAAGTTAAAGTTCTAAATAAATTGAGTGGATGGGGCATTTTGTTTTTAGTGGGACTGTTTGAGATGATTTCAAATCAGGGTCTTGTGTTTTGAATCATTAGTGTCAGCACTACTTACAAGTTAAAATACTTGAGCGTGCTATCTCCTAAACCCAGCACTAAAACACTATAGAAGAATATGCCTAATTTAATTTTTTATATTTATAACTGTTATGAAATTATGATTATGATAGATGGTACTTCTTTATTTAAATATTAAGATAGGAAATGGATAGAAATTTATGTTCATCCAGTTTCAATGCAGATGAGTGAATATGGGTTGATTGTTATGTCAAAAACCATACAGTTAAGACATTGGAAGCACAGAAAAATGACATTTTTAAAAAGCAGAGGGAAAAATAATTATTTCATTGTCCTAGGACTATATTTTGAAATGTATACTAGTGCAAACATACAGTCTAGGTTGGTAAAGAATACACATGTATTATACATAATCACATGAATTTTATACTAAATTACATAATGCAAAACTGATTTGAGTTTCCTCTTTCCTGTCCAAATGGATAAATAATTATGATCACCAAGACGAAAAACATGCTAAGCAGTACTTACGGGGACACTGAATGAATTAGATTATTGCTCACAGAATGTTAGAGCAAAGAATAATGGACTCAGATTAAAAAACATTATGAAAGACCCTGAAATACATTCATTACTTACAGTTCCTGTGGAAACCCACTTATATATAGTGAGGGGCAAGATTGACTTTTGGACTTGGGCAAGAATTTGAAGTTTAAATTTGTAAAGCTAACCACTTAACAGTTGGAGTGAAAAATACACTGAGTTTGGGAGGTGAACAGTAGAAAAGAAGGAAAATAATTATGACTGTGTAGAAATTTATTGTCTTCAATTACCAGATACCTTTAAAGATAAGCATTGAATTAGTCTCTCACTGTGTTTGAATATATAATCACCTCTATTCAAGTGTGGAATTTTTCAAGGTAAGGAGTGGGAGTAGGTAGGAAGAAAAGAGTTAACTTTAGTTATTGAAAATGCATTTTCATTTATGTAGCAAATGTCTACCCTGAGGAGCCTACATTATCATAAGGGGGAGGATGTAAATAATTTCAATAAAACAGACCAGGATAAGTACCATACGCAAAGTGCTGTGGAAGTTCAGAGAAGGGAGTTCTCTAATATTAAGAGGAGCCCAGACCATGTGACCATATGTAGGTTCATTCATTCCAATTCCTCTACTCTAGCATGCACTGTCTTCTTTCCCAACTTTTCTGTGCCCCTTTTATTGTGTCAACATTCCCCACATAGTTTACATTTGCAAACACCCATCATATACATAGATTATCTCCAGAGAACTTTATACAATGTTATTTGGTTAATGACAGCCAACGTTTATTGAGTGCTTACTGTATGTTAGACACTTTTCTCATTTCATCCTCATAGCAAGCCTATGAACAAAGTACTATTATTATTACCCTATTTTGCAAATGAGGAAACTGCCTAAAATGACCCAGCTAATCCAGTAGTGGTGAGATTGGGGTTACTCCAGGCAGAATGGATCCAGACTACTGTTTTCTAGTGCCATTGAAGCCCACCCAGCTCTCAGAACTACCCTGAATGTGAAGAGTAAATGTCCCCTCATCCCTACCCCCTCTGGACTAAACCCAAGGGAAGGGCAGCAGAGGAGACTGAGAAGACAGCCTCATGATGAGAAATTAAATTAAAAAGAGGGAAGAGGAGCTGGGAAGGTCAGGAGCAGTCATGAGAGACGGGGCAGGGAGTGGGCTGCTTGTGCACAGGCACCCGCCTGGCACACAGCCTCCCTGACACGCTCGCCCGCCCGGGCCCCTCCACCACATCCCTGTCTGTGCCTCCACACCCATGTCCAGCACAGAGGCTGATGAGCATCTGAGAGACAACGTGAGGGAAACACTTCTTAACGGAAAGGGAGTTTCATTTTATTAAGTGTTTTTTTTCCAGTTAAAAGGGATTTCGGAGCACCAGGACTAAGTGTTGAATGGGATATGGAAATGTAATCTGCCACTTAAAACATGATCGAAAGCGCGCAGTCCTGAGGGAGCCTGAGTTCCCTTATCTTAGTCCCAGGTTTCACACTAACCTGCTCTGATTCTTTGTTTCCTTTCCTTCCTTCTGAGTAACGTGAGGGATCTGAGCTGAAAGTTCTAGAGTTCCAGCTCTGAAACCAGTTTGTGGTATAAGGACCTTATAGCTATCTGAGCAGACATGAAAAATGTATATAAAAAGTTAAAGACAGGGAAAACTTATATATAATGAAAGAAATAAGAATAGAGATTGTCCATGGGAGTGTGGGGATTGATTGGAGGAAGTTGCCTACTGGTATGGTGTTTACACAGGTATATAACTTGTTAAAATTCACTGAATTATACATTTAAGATGTGCGTTTCATTCAAACACACAGCATGGGAAAAAATTAAATAATGTAATGATGAATATAAAAAATGTATCCCAAATCAGAGTAGAGATTCCAAATAACAAAATCCAAGTAAGGACTGCAGATTCTGGAGAGGTGTGCTACGTCGGGAAGGTGGTCTAGGATAGCCCGAGAGCAGACCCTGCTTTTTGTGTTTATGATAAACCATTGTTTTGTGTCCCTTCACTATTTTTGCTCCTTGAAATATTTATGAGACTATTGATTTTTTTCTGATCTTTTAAAAATTGCATTTTATATTTTTAACATTTAAAAAAATAACTGCTACTATTTCTTCAAATGACCCTCCTTAGTTTTTTTTTTAAATCTGGCAGTTACTGTATGAAGCTCACACATCTCGACAGTTCTTGGCACATAGTTAACACTCCATAAATATGAGTTATATAGACTGTTGTTTATGTCACTATTATGCTGCAGGTTTTTCTGTTTAACCAACGCACTTCCATCTACTCCCACCCTTTTTCTACAGACAGATGATGTGTCTGTGTAGTTTTGATTGTTCCTTTAAAATTTTTCTTTATTTTTAATATAAATTCTTACATTTGGTTAAAATCTTAAACTATTATTTCACTGCCTCCTTTCACTCTGGTGGTCAACTAACTTTATCCATATGTGCCAAAAGTATATTATCACAATAGTGATGTTAAATAAAATTGGTTCTTTTGTTATGTCTATTCCAAACATAAAAAAACAAAAAGTTGTTGGCAGTGCATTATCTGCTGAGTTAGATGACACCAATGTTAGATGCTAATATGATTTAAAATGCATTACACTAATATGTCTTGCATTAAACGAAGTGGGAAGATTGAAGGAGGGGGTAGATGAAGGAACCTGGAATGATGCTCAGCTTAAAAAATAAAGCACTAAGCCTCGAAAGAAGCACAGCTACAGGAGGGCAGCAGTGTCTGTCATGCTCATGCATTTCTTATGTTCTACACAGAACATAAGGTAGAAAACAAGAACATAAGAACACAAGAACCAATTTCATTCACAAAGGCAGGCAATCTAGATTTTTGGGGTTTGAATTCTGGGCCGTGTGGATTTAGTATTGGTTATTTTTGGTCTTCTTCTACCTCAGTTTCCAGATCTCTTAAAGTCTGTGCTCAATGTTACTTGTTTCTAAAACCCAAAAGGCAAAACTGACCCTAGAAAGTGAGGCTGACAACAGAAGGTGGAATGGTGGCGTAGGCATCAGTAATTAGAGTGTGGCAGATAAAACTGAGGTGGACGAGAGACGTAAGCCAAGAGTGTGACCAAGGTTGGGTTCAGGGAGGCTGCTCCTCACTTCCCATACCCAGCAGATAAATTCGTGCTGGACCCACATGCTCAGACAGGTGGGAAGGGGAGAGGAGTTGGGCACAGCAACTTACATGACCACAGTCCTGGCTCCCAGGAGAGCTGCCTGGCTCCAAACTGCCCAAGATGTTTACTTTGACTTGGTTTGATATCTAAAGGTGTCCAATCTAAGAGTTTCGATAGAGCAAGAATAGGCTATGGGCAGTGGCAGTGTCTGAAGTCATGGGGATATAAGGATAGGATCTGACAAATTTATGAAGAGATAAACATGTTTCTAAGGTACTTTGTACAAATTTCAAAATTTTGATTCTTCATGGTATCTTTATGATTCTTTCAGTGGGGTTTAAACCCCAAAATTAATGAATGCCCATTTGGGCGTGACCAGGAAACAAGGCTTCTCTGAAGTGGGGCCCAGTGTCATTTCCTTTTTTAGGGTTCCTGGATTATTAAAATCTAAATGCCACCCAGGCCAGTGTGATTCGGTTGGGCATTGTCCAGCACATCAAAAGGTAATGGGGTTGATTCCCAGTCAGGGAATATGCCTATGTTGCAGGTTTGGTCGACGGTTGGGGCACATGCAGGAGGCATGTGTCTCTCTCAGGGCAATGTTTCTCTCTCTCTTTCTCCCTCCCTTCCCCTTTCTCTAGAATCAGTAAAAGAAAAAAAATTTTAATCTAAATGCCAAAATCAGATTACAAAACTGTAGCATACTATAAGGGTTTACATTTAATTTGTTAAACTCCTCTTAACATAGTCACAAAACACAGTGGCTGGATATGTAATGTAATTTGAGGATAACATTAGAAGTTCCAAATTTAAGGTTCTTCAGCTAGCTAAATCTCTGTTTTCCCACTGCCAACCTTTCACAATCTTTGAATTATGAATATTTAAACTTTTCCAAATGGATGTGATAGAGGTTATATTACAGAATTAAATGTACAATATTGATAAAAAAATTCTCAAAAGTTATTTCTTTGAAATAAAAAAAATTGATGGGGGAAAAGGAGAATGATTAGAGAAGCATTAGCTACTTCAGAATTAAATCTCTTAAATTTAAATTTTTAAAAAATATTTTATTTATCTTTTTAGACAAGGGGAAGGGAGAGAGAAAAAGAACGAAAGAAACATCAGTGTGTGGTTGCCTCTCACTCGCCCCCTACTGGGGACCTGGCCCGTAACCCAGGCATGTGCCCTCACTGGGAATCCAACCAGCAACCCGTTGGTTCATAGGTCAATGCTCAGTCTACTGAGCCACACTGGCCAGGGCTCTTATATTTATAAATTTTATCACTACAGAAGAGTTTTAAAAGTATCAGAAGTTGTTACAGAATACAATAAAATAACAACATTTAATTCACAACATTGAGTTGAAATAGGCCTAAATTGCTACAAAATCTTACTAAACTTTAGGGAATAAAGTTACAAAACAATTAAAAATATTTTAAAAAATTAGGTCAAAACTTAAAGCAATTTTTTTCTCCTAAAATCTTTTAAGTATGTGACCATCATGTAGAACTTGGTGTGGGAAAGAATTAGACTGAAGAACTGAACCAGTGGGTGCGTCAGGCTTTCTGGCACTGGTGAATTGATTCCTGGGGGAGGGCGCTGTGGCAGATGTTAAACTACCGTCAGGGTGAGCCGTTAAGACCAAGTAATCTTAACATACCTGACTAAGAATTAGAGTTTAGATCCTTTCTTTTCCCATGGGCATTTTCCTCTGAGGATGAACATAAAGAAAGAAACTGAAAATGACCCCAAATCAAGCTCTAACCTCCAGTGGTCCCGAGTTTAAATTTACTATAAACCCTCACACCCCATGACAAGTTAACATATTAAAAGACCTAATCTCGTGTATACTTTAGAAATCAGAGTCTGAACTTGTGATGATCCAGTCACGGAAAGGGAACTAACTGTGTCTCAAATAGACTGTGAAAAAGGTAGCAGTTTTGCCCTTTCTCTATTTAGGGAAAAAATACTTATACTTCCATTATTTTATCTTTTCTTTGTGTTTTTCTAGTTTACTAAGCAGTAAGTTAACTTAACACTTTGATTTTATCATTGGAAATAGAAACATTTAAGATGACATTTGGTTTATTAAAACCCCACAAAACTAGCAGATGGTTTAGGGAAGCAGCATTAAGGATGCTACGCAATCCTTAATTCAAGACCATACTTGATGCTGCATCTGGAAGAAGAGCTATGCCAGGAAAAATGCTGCTGAGTTAAAGACGATGTTATTCATGAATATGCAGGAACGAGAGGGACAAGTGTTTCTGAGCACTGTAGTCACATGAAACCAGGCAGGTATTCCAGGGTTCCACAAGCATTTCTAAGTCTGTAATGTTTATTCATATAACATTTTAATAAACCTATGGAGAATATAATTTTATAATGAATACAGCCACAACTTTATGTCTACATTGTTTTATCTTATTTATTCTCTGTATAAGTGGAAGTTTCATTTATAATAGTCACTGGGATAAATAGTCATTGTGTACTTCAGCTGACTCGCCCCAAATATAGACTCTCCAAGTTTTTGTCTTTAAATATTTTCCAACACTTACAACACTAAAAATCTGGGTATAATTAATTAGTACTGTGAAAAACTGATAGCTGGCATCTGCTCACTTTCCCTTATTTAGTGTACTGTTTTTGCTATAGCCACTGTCTTTGAGTTTTTGTGCTTTCTGCTTAATACCAGTTATTTTTTTTTAGTAAGGAAAAGAGGGCTTCATTTTAACACTTGTAAGCTCAGTGTTAAATACAGGTGACAGGTTTCCTGATTAGTTTTATGAGAGTAGAAATAAATCACTTAAAAATTCATGAGCTCTATTGACCTCTGTTTTTTTTAATTAAGAAATGTAAACTCTATGGAATAAAGACTCACTCTAAATAAACATTTGTGTTATAATCCAGGTAGTTAGCATATTGTTGCTAGATCTAAAAGTGTGTGTCCAGATGCCAAATTAGACTTGTCAGGAAATAGGAAATTATGCACTATTGATACAGGTACTGATTTGATGAGAGACCTGTGTGGGCTTCTTAGCATCCCAGAGACTCAGCAGCTGGAGAAGAAGTGCGTTTTCTACAGTACCTCAGTCTGGTGCTCTTCGAGGGCCTGACCTGTAACACATCAGCCTGTTGTGTAAGTTAACAAAAAAAAGAATGAATCTAATTTAAGCCATTTCCTAATATACAAATTAAATGGCTAATAGTTCTATTTTTAAAATCAAACATTTCCTTAGAGAACTTCTGAGAAGAAACCTTGGATGATGGATTTACCTAGAGAGAGGTGATTTTAGATTATATAATACTATTATCTTTCTTTCAACATTTCCAAATTTTAGATCTAAGCTTTGGGTGAGAGATTAAATATTACTCAAATCAGATATATTCATAATAGCTCAGGAGAATAGACTCAGAATTCTGAGAATCATGGACAATCTTAACAGGAACCCAGCCATTTACTGTTTGTGTATGAGATCTAATACTGACTACCAGAGTTCAAGGTCAGCATGCTATGCAGCAAAGGCCATTTAATGTGGAGTCATCAGTCTGTGTGAATTTAGCCAAGTTATGGGGCCTCTCTGAGTCTCAATTTTCCCACAGCTAATAAGAATATATATGGGAAGTATTGCTACTTTCTAGAGTTAGAGTATTGTGAGAAATAAATGAGATTGTTATAAAAGTGATTGGTGCATTGTAAAACCTGGTCTTGAATTCTGGCTCTACCATTTTTTGGCATTGTAGTCTTGGATAAATTAACCCAATAAATTCCTCTCTTTCACAATTTAAAATAAGGATGAGAATACAGTATTTGCAAACCGTTACAGATTAAGAGCTCAGAAATGTTGGTTACAGTTAACACTATTTTTGCTAAATGTCTACAAATATATTGTCATCTGGACATTTAAAATAATGTAATAAAATTTAATTGTGTGTGAATTTATTTAGTGCCCATTCCAATATGTATTTATCTTTACTTGAAAACTTGTTACTCCACACACTTTCTTATAAATAAGAAAAACTTGTAAGCTCAGGATTTATGTAAAGTGAGAAGTTTTCTTCCTAAACAGATAATGCCCTTCTATCTGTAAAGTTTAGCTTTCTGAAGCAAGGGACTTGAGGAAGAATGAATCTCTGGAATTCTTACATTGTTTAGAGTTTGCTTTAATTAATAACAATTTAAATTGTTGAGTTGGATTTGGTATAAAACAAGAGAAGCTGATATGAGTCTATATATCTATTTTTTTTCATTTGAGAGGAAAAACACTTGATGAGGACACTGAGCTGCTGATGTCAACTCTAGAGAGAATGCATTTGAGATGAACAGGGATTGCCTACCCCTTGCAATCCATTTAGAGTCAAGATCAAACCTTTCCTGAGGTAATGGGATTAACACCCTGTTGGGACTGCAGTCCTTAAGGATACAAATTTGTTTCTAAATGTTCTAGCTAGTAATACTGTGCTCTTTGACAGGTTTTACAATGTAACTGACACTCTTGGAATGGAAAATGCAGACCTCAGACCTCTTTCTATCTGCTGCATCAGGAAACTCAAAGACTTTAACAGAAAGTAGTCTAAAAGAAAGTAAAGATCAGTTGCTGATCATCTTTGTTCTTCAATGAGGGCATCACTGAAGGAATGTGTGAGCAATTCTAATTTAGAATACAGTGATATATAGATGCTTTTATAAGCCAGTCAACCATACGTGGAAAATTTTCCTTTTAATGCTTTTAATTTTTATTACTTAAAAAAACTATACTAAGAAATATTTTCAGTTTAAGCATATTGCTTGATAATTAAAAACATTCTGAGTCAGTTAGTTTGGATGAAATTCGGTATAAAAAGAATAGAAGTCAAGAAACTGGTTCTTCCCTTTTCTCTTTGAACAAGCCTTCTGTTACTTCCTTGGAGGAACAATATAGGTATTTGACCTGTTACGATCCTTGGAAAGTGAAACAAGATCAAAATCTTGGTAAAGATGTTTTATGCCAGATTCCTGATCATATGCTAACATTTTATTCTTTTTAATTTTTAATTATATCTTAACATGAATAATGACTAAAAATATAAGCTAATATTACTTTTAGAAAATGTCTATGTATTTGAAATCTACCAAATCTGTTTTCATGAAGCATATTTTTAATAGCTAGCATTCCAATGGAATGTAAAATATAAATTACAATATCTTTTGAAGCTCACTAAGGGTTTAATATAAAAACTACTTCTGCACTACATTGAATAATTTAGATGAAAAAAATATTGCATGGTGAAACTGATGTTTATTGTAATTTTTTCATGGGAAACTCTTTTCAATTTAAAAAAAATGTTCTCTTCATCTTTTGTTCTTCTTGGAAGTCTTATATTGCCTATATATACATTACCTCATCATGATGGCTTCTGGTCATAACTTTGAATACTGGTTGTGTCTGGTCTGTGGAAACCATGGGGTATGCCCTAGGGAACACAGAGTTTGCCTTCAGCACTCCAACCTACTACTCATTCTCTGACTGCCTAGTGTAAGTTACTTTAGCCTCTCTGAGCTTCATTTTCTCATCTGTAAAATGGACTAATAACAGACATCTAGGGCAGTGGCGAGGGTTACATGAGATCGAATCGCATCTGACAATGTCTAGCATATAGAAGATGCTCAGTAAATTTTGTTCTTTAGTTCATGTCCGATGGGAATGGAAATGGAAATGTTTGCGTTTGGGTTTGGCTTGAAACTGAATACATGCTGAAAGCAGCTGTGACCTTATCATTTGTTTGATGGTTGGTCATTGTTTTTTATTAAAAACAAAACAAACAAAAAGCAATGAGGCTATATAATCTCCAAAGTAGTATGATATGGCTCTCTGCCAAGGTTAAAAATATATGACTTAACTGCATTTGCAGATAAGAAATTCCTACCTCAGCCCTGGCTGGTGTGGCTCAGTGGACTGAGCGCTGGCCTGTGGAACAAAAGGTTTCTAGTTCCATTCCCAGTCAGAGCACATGCCTGGGTTGCAGACCAGATCCTCAGTTGGGGGCACGTGAGAGGTAACCAGCCTCTTTCCTGCACTGATGTTTTTCTCCCTCTCTTTCTCCCTCCCCCTCTTTAAAAATAAATAAACAAAAAGTGTGTTTCTTTAAAAACAAAAGTTCTTACCTCATAAGGTTATTTTAAAAGATGTATAACAATTCAAAAATTTAGCACATACGAAATATTCAATAAAAGTAAACTATTGCTAATATAATGATAAAACCCTTGTGACAGAGGTTGCAAAGTGCCATATTTTGCCAAGTATAATGTGCACCCATGTTTTTGGCCCAAAATTCAGGGAAAAAAATGTCATTTTAATTTTATAATTCAATTATTTATTTATTTATATTTAGAAACAAAACTGATTATCATTTTCCAGGGTATTATTTCACATACAGATATCACTAATGCTTTCTAGAGTTATATTTTTAACACATAAGAATAAATAGAAGAACTAAAAACATTTATATAGATATGGAATTAGTACTCCCCATGTATAATGCTTATCCTTATTTTTCCCTAAAAAATTTAGACAATAAAGTGTACATTATTCATGGCAAAATATGGTAACTAAGAAGCCAATGCTTTAAATTTTTATTGGGTTAGCCAAAAAGTCTGTTTAGTTTTTTTCTGTAAAATAAAACACACATTTTTCTTTTTCACCAATAACTTTATTGATTTGGATATTTTGAGTATGTCGGCTATCTCCCACTATTGGCTTCCAGTGGGTGGAGGACAGGGGTGCTGCTAAACATCTTCCAATGCATACAAGGGCACCACAGCAAAGAATTATTTGGCCAATATGTCTGTAGTACCAAGACACTTTGTAAACCATTTTTAACACATTCGATCAGTCACAGCAGCTTCTCTATATGCTGCACAAATCTTTTTTTGCATTTCACTTGCATTTTTTACTTTTCTTGAAATAATAAGGCATAATATGCTGAAAATGTTGCTAATTTTTTTCTATCTTCAATATTAAAATGGCTGCACAAAAGTTCACCAATTTGGATAAGTTTTCTTTAAATGCACGCTGATATGATAGCTGTCACAATACAATCTAACAAAATTGTTTTTGAATGAAGTTAAAAACAACTAAGCACTACTAACACCATCATATGGAAAAAACTAAGTGAACTTTTTGGCCAACCCAGTAGTTCAGAATACAAAGTTCAGAGAAGTAAAACTACTAGTCCAGGGATGGATAATGTTCAATTTCTATATCAGCTCTGGTACGCTGATATTTTTGCTACTGGAAAGCATATATTTGACATTTTTTCAAGATCATTAGATCAAGGCCACACAGCTAGTTTATGGCAGAACCTGGATTAGAACCCAGTTCTTCGTGTTTCTAATTTCATTTTCATTTATCCTGGTCACTTGATTATAAATGTCATGCAAACATTTTTATTGAATATTTTTCACTTAAAGATTTTATTTATTTATTTCTAGAGAGAACAGAAGGGAAGGAGTAAGAGAGGGAGAGAAACATCCATTAGTTGCCTCTCGCTTGTTCCCAACCAGGGACCCAGACGCAACCCAAGCATGTGCCCCAACCAGGAATCGAACTGGAGACCCCCTGGTTCACGGGCCAGCATTCAATCCACTGAGCCACACCAGACAACCTTGAATACTTTTTTAAACTCTGTATTCCATTGCCTAAACATAAAAAGTTAAGATTTTGACATTTTTATTAATATGCAAAAAGTGAAAATTACCTTGTTAAAATATCATGCTTGTTATTCAAGTTTGAAAATGCAGAAAAGGTGTGTGAAAGAGAAATGTACCTTCATATGCATATTTTTAAAGTATGACCCTTCATTACTGAGCTCTTTGTCAAGTATGCCATCAACTTTTTAAAGAACACGTTTCAACATGGATTAAACCTTTGGGGAATTAGCTTGAATTATTTATAGGTAATTGTCAAAACGTGTGTGGAATAGAAACATATTTATCCATAGCTAACAGTAATTGTTTTTATTAGAATGTTATGTGCAATACAACTGTATTTCATACAGTTTTTAAGCCCAGTTGGCATAGTTTGTGTATTTCTCTGGGTAACCTTGTGGCACACAGTAAATATCTGACAGTGATGATGATTCTTTCCCTGTACAGTATTCATTTTAACCAGAAAAAGTTTGCTGCTGCTCTAATGTGGTGCAATTTTTAAAAATATGTTGAGATGCTAAATGAATTCTGTGGTACTCTGTTATAGCAGTATCGTTTTTATAGGAATGAGCCTCTCTCTCCTTTTCCCTCTCCTCTCCCTCCAGTCCTGTGCCGCAGGAAAACACGGAGGCCCCGGCTGATTCAGTCATGGCAGCTCTGCTTCCCTTTGTTTATAAACCTTCTTCCCAGTTTTTCTTTGATGATATTATAAACAGGAATTTATCCTCAACAAATTGAGTACTTATTAATTGAGGATTTCTGCCTTCTGGGAGCTCTTAGGTAGGACAATGTGGATATACAAGAAAGAGTTAAAGTACCAAACTTGTCACGTAAAGGTCAGCGGTGCCACAGGGTATTAGGGAAGGGAAGGAATTGTGGTAGAGATCAAACACTGTGCGAATGACAACTGCACTTTTCTGTTTTTGACGTGGCCGTTGAGATAAAATGGCATACTATGAAAGTATGTTTGATACCAGGTCTCGATAACCTTCATCCTGAAACAGCTACTGTAAAAATCATAGTTTTGCCAGATCTTGTTTGCAAGATTTTTATTTCCTCGTAAAAATTATTTGTATGTGCCTGTGTGTGTGTTTAAATAGTAGATTCATTTGCCATCAATACTTGAAAAGCAACTGGAGACTTGGTTTCTTCACATTCCAATGCATGGAGCCCAGAACTACCCAGGTGAAGGAAGCTGGGTCTCCCACCCCATTACCAGGAGCCCACATCTTCTGAGAAAAGATCATACATTGAGCTGTTGGTGATCATTTGATAAGCTGTTAGAGTTCATAAAAACTCTAAAAAAATACAGACTTTATTTTTATGTGTTTGTGGAAGCAAAATGCAGAGGTACTAGAATCTATTATTTGTTTTTGTGGACTCTTGATACCATATAGGGCAGAGTCAAGAGTGTATGTAATTAATTTAGTGAATGTATTTGATATTAAATGGTTCCCATAATTTGTTTTTTAAAGTTTTCATCAAAGATGGATTTGAAATGTGTTCTTTAATGCTATATTGATATTTTACTAAACAAGGGGTTCTATGGATATGTGTCCTGACTGGTATGGCTCAGTTGGTTGGAGCATTGTTCTGTAAGCCAAAAAGTTGCTGGTTCAATTTCTGGTCAGGGCACATGCCTGGGTGGTGGGCCAGGTCCCTGGTTGGGGGCATGCAAGAGGCAAACAATGGATGTTTCTCTCCCTTTCTTTCTTCCTCTCTCTAAAAATAAATAAATAAAATATTTTTTAAAAAAGTTCCATGAATTTGTTGGAACTCTCCTCAATGTATGCCAGTTTATTGATACACCAAGCATAGTTCAGATTATTTTGTTTTGTGATGATTTTTAAAAAGAGAAAAAAATCTCACTTTTGTTCTTCATTATTTGTGTCATCTTTTCCCCTTCTATTAGCTTCAACCAAGTTCAACAGAGTTTGTTATAAGACAGGGTGGGGCAAAGTAGGTTTGCAGTTGTCTGTATGGAAAATAATATAATTATAAGTTAAATAATAATACAAGAATACACTGTTTTACGTGCTCACAACTGTAAACCCACTTTTGCCCCACCTTTTGTGGTAGTTTTCAGGTAGCTCACATGTGTATATGAAATGATATCCACTTCTCTGTTAATTTAACAAATATTTACTGATGTGCTGCTGTGTGCCAGGCACTGCACTAGGTACTGGGGGGGTACAGTGGTGAGCAAAGCATACCAAAATCCCCCCTCTCATGGAGCTCACAGTCAGACATGAAACAGAGTACTAAGAAAAGTAGGTCATACTGTAATGAGACTGCGTATGTTAGAGCAGGAAAGGGGATGGGGGATTCCAGGGCCATGGGTAGGGTTGCCATTTTAGATTCAACAAAAAAGTGACAATTGAGCAAAGACATGAGGGTAAGAGGGAGAGGAAACCACATGGATACATGGGTGAGAATATTCCAGGCAGAGGAAACAGCAGGTGCAAAGACTTGGAGTTTGGGCATCCTATGTCAAGAAGAGCAAGGGGGCCGATGTGCCTGGAGGACCTTGAACAAGGGAGAGGGTGGAGGGAGCAGCCACCCCTGAGGTGGGGCAGGGGACAGGAAGCCTGCATTTGCAGGGCCTTCCTTGCATGCCAGCTTAAGAACTCTGGCCTTTATTCTGACAGAGATGAGAAGTCCAGGAGGGGTGTTAAGCAGAGGAGTGATATGAACTGCTTTATTTTTAAAGGCTCATTATGATTGCTGTGTACTGAGAGGGGATTGTAAGGCAGTAAGGGCAAAAGCAGGGAGATGAATTAGGAGGCAGTTACAACAATCCAGGCACGAGAAGATGGTGTCTGTCTACTGACTGTGAGTTTAGTGCTGTATGGATTGTAGATGGAGAACAGTGCAAAGGCGCCTTTTGGTTTATTTTCAGTCTCTGAACTTCTTCCCCCTTGTGGTTCAGATCTTGGGTGGAAGGGAAAAAGTCATTACTGGTAATAATGTGAACCTTGCATGTGTGTGATTTTTATAGTTTTCGGAGCTTTCTTATGTGTGTCACTGCATCTGACCCCACACAGCCTGCTTCACGGATATGGTTTCCAGCTTTACAGGATGTGCCCAGAGTTAGGTAGCAGTTCAATGCTCATTTCAGGAGTGTGTATATATATTGGCTTCACCACATATGTACAAACTGGGTAATAACCAATAAACATCTATTCTGGAGGATGGAATTTGGGTTCATTTAAAGAAATATACTCAGTTGCCAGCTCATTAAAGGGCATATCCATCATTGGTGGTGGCTGGGTTGTCAAGCTGAAAAAACTTTATTGTTATTGGAATTGAATCTGTAAATTGTTCAGAGGAAATTCTTTATAAGCAAGAACATTTATGATTTTCTCCTTATAAGTTCATCTTTTCTCTTTGCTGGATTTATATGCCTGAAGATGAAATAGAAAAAAATGTATTAAAACTGGAAGAACCCCCCTAATGTAGGGGGAATTATAATGCCAAAACATATTTAATTTTTGTGGGGCAGTAATACTAGGTACAGTGTTGCCTCATATATGTCAAAATATTTCAGGCAAAGATGGTTTTCATATATGGAATTTAAATAATGAGGCTCATGACATTTTGCTTTTAACCTACAAGATGTATTGAAGAAATTAAAATATTCAAGTTATGCCAAAGGAAATAGCATAAATAACTTTTCTGTGTGATTTAATTTAAATTTAAAATATGTTTTAAGTGTTTCAGAAAAAAGATGAGGGATTGTAGAAATTGCTATATGTTACTGTAGTTGAGAAAGCAGACTGTGTACTTTGCATTCATAAATATATCATGTAACAGCTGTTGCAAAATTTGAATGAAAAAATACCTGAATGGGCAAATATACCATTGTAGTCAAAGGGAATAACATATTACTGGGACTTGAATATGTTCTTGAATCACCATTTGTCTAGGAGATTGAATTTTTGAACAGGAACAGCAGTAAAATGCAAAAATGGTAGATTAATATAGTGATGTTTGTATAAAAATTAAGTACTCAAGATAGGAATTTGAACCTATGGCTTACACAGTAATACTCCATTTTTTCTTACAAATATGATTATTGAACAGATTAATATTTTATGTTGAAAAACCTACTTATTTGAATAAATGCTTAATTATAATATGCCCATATCTCTTTTCACTTTTTGGCTGAGATAACAATATGTGTAAAATGCAATGATGTTCCACCTTTCAGTCTGACAAGCTTTTGCAATATGTAGGCTATGTGGTAAGCACAGCCTTTTCGAAGTGTTCTTTTTGAACTTTTTTGGCAGGGAATGGTTTCTGGGGTGGCTGAGGGACTAGTCCCTGACTGACCTCTGAGCTAAGACAGTGCTTTATAGTTCACTATTCCTATCTTTTTTTTTAATGCGAACTACTCTTTATATCCTTCTCTCTTTTTCCTCTTTTTTTTCTTGTTGATTTAATTTCCCCATTGAAGTGCCTACTATATGCCAAGTACTGCTCTATGGGCTAGAAATGCAGTTTCGTGCTCTCTTGAAACTTACCATCTCAAGAGGAAGGTGAATGATAAATGACTTAAAACAAATGAAAATATTCACTATGAATAGGCCAAGACAGAGCAGTGAGAGCCAGTGCAATATTGTGTTGGGGGTTGAAGAAGGCAGCTCACCTTGAGGGAAGCTGCAACCTGAATGATAATAAAGGGCCATTTTCCCTTCTATCTACCCAGAGTTGAAGCCAACGGCACACTATAGTCTTCTCTGTCCTCAGGGACGTGCCAGACAACAAATGGACTGGCATTCCCTAATATGCCTTTGCTTTCTTACTTCCTTTTAAGATTTCACTAGTTATTGTGTATTTTAGAAGATGTTCTTGAGCCTTTACTATCTCTTGCTTCATCCTTTTTGTACCACACAGCATGTGGTACTTGCTTCTGTTACAGGCCTTGTAATATCACCTTGCAATATTTGTTTTCCATCCCTTTCCAAAATACCACCCCCACCTGCCCCAATAAAAGCCAGGTGAGCTTCATTTATATTCATCTTTGTTTTTCCAGAGGCTAACACAGTGTCAGAAGCAAATAAGTTTCAATAACTGTGCTGTATTAATAAATTGTTTAATCTGATAGTGCTCTTCTGCTAACTTCAATCCACAAATAATACTCTTTTCTAATACCTAAGTGATTAAATGAAGCATGAAATGTAATAGGAAGGGTTAATTTAAGTGACTTAGTGCATTTAAAACTTAGTGCAAATAAAATGTAAAATTACATTAATGATGTTTCTTGTCTTTTACTATTTATATATTTTTCTCAACCAAAGAAAGCAGGATGCTGAACGATATTTAAACTTAAACAGAAGAAGCATAGGAGACATGCAGAGAAACAACATAATTATATATGTGCTTTTAGACTGTAAAGTGAAATTAGGTAAGCCATTTGAAGATCTATGTGATTCATTATAACGCAATCCATTTTGTGGCTGACCTTAAATTACAATGTCACACTGAGAACATGCCATGGCCTGAAGAAACACTTCATGTAGATGGTGTCATCACACATTTATACAAATCCCTATAAGTATTTATAATTTTTTCATGGAAAACATTTTAAACATTTTGAAGCAACATTTAAAAACAAAATTACATTTTGAGTATTTAGTTACGTATGCTTTTATTTCTTTGCCCACCTCTAGGACTGGAAGAAATTGATTATAGTGAGTCCATTCTCACAATTTTAAAACTATTTACCATTTTTTCATTTGTTTTTTTTTAAAGCAAATAAGTATCACTGATTTACAGATCAGCAGTCATCACCTTTAAACATCATGGCATTTTTCACTATTTCTGGTGAAGTCTTTTAAAGTCTACATATGACTTCACTCTTGTTAATTATACCAGTCTCACACAGTGGCCATTATGTTCTTTGGACATGAATTGCTTCCCCCAAAAGAACAGAATTATAAACGCAAATACTTAAGTTTATTTTTTTTTGTGTAAAGAGCAACATTTAAGACCACTTTTATACTGTTCCTTCTGAAATGCTAACTACTAGACAGTGAGAAAATAAATTCAGAAAATATAATAGAAAGAAGGGAAGAAAAGATATGGACATGATTTGATTGTTTTTTTTAACTTTTGTTCATGAGTGTTGGAGAAACTTATTTAAACTCTTAAGGTTTGACTTGAATGATAATTCTTATTATTTAAATGAGAGATGTAGCATTATTGTAATTGTACTCTAAAGGTAGCTGTCTGCTTTCATTTATTGTGAGTTCAGAGGGGTTGGTTCTTTCATAATGACTTTCTGTTCATCATCAGAAAATAAAAATAAGGAGAAAATAGTGTGGAGAGGGCAGATTTGCAGCTTCTGTATTATAGTCAAATTCATTAGTGATAATGCATATATCATGAATGTCCCTTAATTCTTACTTAAAAATCTTGATTAAGACGAGTTTCTGGTTTTTCACCTTGAAATATTTCCTAATATGGAGAGTTGACAGTGATGGATTGATCGATATGTAAGAAGCAGAGGTCTGAAATATACCTCCAACCCCTGAATTTCAGTAGAAATACACCAAAGTATTTGAATTCTCAAGATCTTTAAAGAAAATTTTATTACTTTTTAAATATGATATACAGTCATACCTTGGTCCCAGATGATTGGTCCCAGGACCCCTGTGGATACCAAAATTTGTGAATGTTCAAGTCCTTATATCAAATGGAGTAGTACCTGCATATAACCTATATTTGCATACAGGCTATGGCAGGGTAACCCTGACATCATTTCATTCCTGTGGGTGCAGTGTAGTGCTTGGCACATGGCAAAATCAATTTTTGTATTTTGGAGGTTTGGGGGATTTTTTTTCCTCAAATATTTTTTACCTACAGTTGATTGGATCTGTGGGTATGGATGGCCAACTGTGTATCATGTATAAGCATGTCTAGAGCTTAGATGGTTTGAAGAATGGCTATAAACTCCCGTGGAACCCACCACCCACATCAAGAGGTAGAACCCTGCCGGAATCCCAGAAGTCCTCTGCATGTGAAATTTCATTTACTTTCTATCAAAACGAGTTCCAATTGTTTTCAAAGTTTATATTCAAGGATTTTGTATAGGATCATTGTTTCTCTTCCCCCAAATTTCAGAGATTTATTATTGGAAAGAGTTAAATTCTATAGAAACCCTCTCTATGTGAGAGGTATTTCCATTCCTGGTACATTTGAAATACATTTAGTGGCTGAAAGTAAAAGTGTATATATAGGTAATTGTGCCAGCTGATGCATTTGTTGAATGAGCTATGGGAAGCATTCTTCTTTCTGTCTTTGAACTGCAGAAGCTTAAGATGAAAAGTCATAGAGGTTTGGTTGCATGGGATCGAGAAAAGGTTCTTGGGTTAACACCAATTAAATCCGTCTTTTGTGATGATGTAACAGATCCAGTAGAACTTCAATCAGTCGTTGAAATAGGGTGGAAGGTGGGTACTGGGAGGCAATTTTCGATTAATAAGACATCAGACAAATGATTTAACAATAGCATAACCAGATTTTTCAGAAGAAAAAATGTTCTCTGCCATTCTTGACTAGACACTAGATCTTTAAATATACACCTCAGTGCTCTGCCCAAAAAACACATCACTTTTCTTCATTTTGACAAATACTGCATTATGTCCAAATGTATTTTTTATCCTGATTTCTTACATTGGGACCATTTGTTTGGTTTTGTTTTACTGTATTTTGAGTTATTAACTGCTGAGCAGATAGTTCATTACTGTGAAAAGAATTATAAACATCACTGAAATGGTGCCAGTGATAAAGGAGCACACGGGTGCTGGTTTCTGCAGTTTTGTTTTCTTCTTCCCCTGGGAGAGCTGTTGGCACAATAGAACAATCTGCAATTAGATTACTGGAACAGAAAGGGAGAAGGGAGGGAAATTAAATTAGCCATACAGAAGTCGACACGTATTTTTTTATAAAGAAGAGAAAAAAGCCTGTCACCTTTAAATATAGACATTTATTATAATTAAGGAGTGTTCTACATATTTCCCCTATCAGATTTCATATTAGCTCTCCCACTTCATTCTGTATTTTCATTCTCACGCTCCCTCCTCGTTCACTTTTATGCTGTGTAGCAGATCTGCTTAAAAATCATTGCCGCCAGAGCAAAGCTGCCATCAGCAGAGATGTGACAGTTTGCAAAGAGAGATGTTTTGGCATTCCAAGACACAGGGGACATTACATGTGGCATAAGACAGAGCAGGTCTTCTTTATTTTGACCTATAAAACATAGATGCTATTGTAAAAAAATTACTATATGAAATATTTTCAGCCAGTAGCTTTGGATGATATCAATCCTGAAGGTTTGCACTGTATTTTGTAACTGTATTTGTTTTTGACTCTTCTTCTTAACATTTTGAAAAGAAAACCAAGGGGATTCACTGTACTACATACCAATTTTGGAACACCTTACCTGGCTTCAGAGGCATCTCTGAATGGAGTGTTCTTTTTTCTTATTGGAGCGTATTCTTTAATGTATTAAAGGATCATAGTTTTTATTATCACCAGTGGGGTGAAGAACGAGAACTAATCAATACTTTTTCCATATCTTTTCCTGGGTGTTTTAAAACCTCATCTATATGTTTCTTATCTCTCTTTTACTTTTCCTGGTTGAGATCTCGTCTAGTTTAAGTCTCTCACATCTCATACACACCCATTAAGATATTCTATTTTTCTCTACCATCAGAATATATCTAGGGTCCTACCACAGTAGCCCCTTTCCTCACCCTTATCCATAGTTTCAGTTACCCACTGCCAACCCAATACAAAAATATTAAATGGAAAGTTCCAGAAATAAAACATTTCATAGTTTTAAACTGTGTGCTGTTCTGAGTAGCACAATGAACTGTCCAGCTGTCCTGTCCTGTCCTGCCTGGGATGCACGTCATGTCTTTTCCAGCACACCCACAGTGTACATGCTACCTGCCTCTCACTCACCTAGTAGCCATCTGGGTTATCAGATCAGTTATTAAAGAGAGAGAGACCACATTCGCGTAACTTTTATTATGATATATTATTGCAGTTGTTCTATTTTATTGGTAGTTATTGTTGTTAATCTCTTACTTTGCCTAATGTATAAGTTGAACTTTTTGTATAGGAAAAAACAATATATATAGGGTTTGGTGCTATTCACAGTTTCAGGCACTCACTGGGGGTCTTTGACTGTGACCCCTGTGGATGAGGAGTGACTGCTGCACTTGTTATTTCAACCACCCTGGACAGAACCATCTGGACTATAGCAGAAAATAATAATATAATTATTTTGCTTATACCCTTGCTCCTCTGTTCCCCTCAGTTCGTTCTCAATAAAAGAGCACAAGTGATCATTTAAAAATGGAAATCCAGTCATGTCATTCCTCTCAGTGACTCTCCATTTGACACAGAGCACAACCACAGTTCTTGCAGTGACCCCTTCAGGTGCATTTTCCACTACCTGCCTGACCTTCTCCCCCACCTTGGTTCAACAATGTTTGCCTACATCTCTAACAATGTAGACGTTAGCCCAGCTCTTTCATCTACATGGGGACATCTGCAGATACCCCTGTCCTCACTGCCTGGCCACCGATGAGTCTTGGGCCAGTGTTACCTTTATAGTCTTGTAATGTATCCCATTTTTTAATCTAGATTTAGTATCCTTGATTTCTGTGTGAATCTAAATGTAATTCAGTTTTTCATTAATTTTTAGATGGGGGTGAGGGATGAGAATCGCAGAATAAATGCAGAATACTATCAGGTCAGAAAATAGAGTATGATCCTCTTTTCTGAGTCCAATTGGGCTGCTGTAACAGAAGACCTATGATTAGGTGGCTTATAAAGAACAGAACTTTATTTCTCACAGTTCTGAAAGCCAGGAAGTCCAAGATTAAGCACCAGCAGATTTGGTTTCTGGTGAAAACCCACTTCCCGATTCATAGAGAGCCATCTTCACCTTGCACCCTCACATGGAAGAAGGGTGGGAGAACTCTCCAGGGTCTCTTCTATAAGAACACTAATCCTCACATAGCAAAGCTACCTGTAATAATTCCAAATCCATATTCTTCTCATTACTGGCAAGAAGATTGCAATTGACTTTAAATATTTTAATGTTGTCATAGCAAAGACTTGATTTTTCTCCAAGAAAAAGAAAAGTCGACCAAATTACAGTGTTGGGAGTAGATCTTATGACTCAGCATAAAGAATGTTTAAGTGGTACAGCTGTGAAGACAGAGAGGGCTGCCTAACGGTGTAGTGGATTTTTGGTCTTTTAGGTGTTCTGTACAAGCAGATAATGATGGATTCTTAAACTGTTTGACCTGCCATCTCTAAGAGTCTACAGTTTGGATTCCTACCCTCCAATACCATTACCAAAAGCTGTCGTGATGCAATATCATAATTATTTACTTGTGTTTTAGAGTACTTATTATAAGAATGTAATGTCATATAGCCTATAGAGTTTGCAATACACTATCAATTAAATATACTACCCAAAACTCTTTGAGCTAGGGATTATGATGCCTGGTTTATTTATAAATGAAGAAGCAGATTCAGAGTATATGTTGACTTTCCTGGAACAAAATGCCTGGTAAGTGATGGAACTGGGGGTTGAAACAAGGCCCTTTAAATTCAGTACTCTTTTTACTATTAATACATGGAAATAATCAGTAAAACTGTCAGAAAGTACAGTCTTGGGAAAATATTTCAACTCAAGAAGAAATAGGAAATCAAAAAGGTCTATAACCTTTAAAGAAATTCAGTCAGTTGTTAAAAACTTATTTACCAAAAATCCAAAAGGCCTAAAGATTTTTACTAGAAAGTTCTACGAACAATTCTAATGTTGTATAAACTGAATCTAGAGACTAAAACAGTGTATGCTTCCCAAGTCATTTTATAAGGCTCAGATAACCTTGATGTCAAAACCATTGCAGAGAGTATGATAAGGAAAAGTTAAAGACAAATTCATTTGCAAAATTCGATGCAAAAATCCCAAATAAAATAATGAAAACTGAATCTAGTCATGTATTTAAAACTTGTGTCATGTCCAAAGAAGTTTTATCTAGCTAGTTAGTTAAAGAGTAGACTCAACATCAGAAAATATGTAGGGTAGGTCAAAACAAATGACAACATCTTCCATACATAAGATAGAAGTTAATTTCTATCACAAATTAAAGAGATTTATTTACTTTGGAAAAAAGATGGTTTGGCTTTTCCATATATTTGCCAGGGCCCCAGGCTCCTTCCAGCTCAGCGCTCTTCCATCTTTACAACATAAACCCTGTCCTCATGGTCTAATAGCTGTTCAACCTCCAGCCATCACATGTCACATGCCTCATGGCCAGCAGGATAGAAGGGGCAAAGAAGGGCACACAAACAGGGCTTTCCTACATGGCTTTACCTATGTGCCGCTGAAGCTAGGGCATATTGTTGTTTAACTGAGCAACAATATCGCCAGCTGAAAATTAGGGTTCTTGTTATGAAGGTGAAACAGGAAAAGGGACATTTTAAGGCTAGTGATCTCTGTTACAGGTGGGTATTTTCACTTAATAATTAAGCCAGTTTAATTGTTGGAAGGTTAGAAAAAACATACTCTTTATCTGATTTTACCTTGTCCCTTTCAGTATAGCAGTAGTGTGTCATTAAGCTGTTTTTAAAGGTGATTTGTCATTGTAAATAGTAAACACCCATAATAAGCTTCATTAAAATTCAGTTATTTAGAGTAAAGTTTTCTAATTCTTTCAGGCAACTCACGCTAATAAATTGTACTTAGCATAATTGCTGGGTTAATACTATCTCTTTTTCTATTAAATATTTTTGATTTGCATTTCTTATAGCAGTTGTCCTCTGCCCTTGGAGTAATGGCATGCTATTTATGTATTCTATTTAGATATTCTAGTACTTAGAATATCAAGCCTTGTTTTTTCTACCATCTCTACCTTCTTCACTCTCAAATTCCTACAAGTATACAAACAGAGAGATTGTTGTGTTTCTACTTTGTAGCATAAGGGTAATTATTTTCTTACTATTTAAAAAAAATCAAGCTAAGTACTTACCAGAACATGTACAGTCTGTGGTTTCTCCGTTCTTGAGAATCGGGGTGGTTTTGTTGTGTGTACATAAGACCTAAAGAGCTTTAAAGGTTAAAAGAGAGAGGTGTGGAATTTAGAGGTGTGAAAAAGACACAGAAGAATACATGAAAAATTCTTAACCAAAGTTACTTTACTTAAAGAAATGTAGTTGATATGAGGCACTGTGTGAGGTAGTCTTTTACAATTCATTCCAAGTATTGCTCTGTTGTTTTGTCTTAAACAACAAAAAAATGTAATGAATCATTGCATTGTTTATTAAATCAGTATAATTATGAATGTGGGAAAAGCAAAGAATTCATGTACAGGCTGTTTTGAGTGACTTTTATGAGCAGACATTGAGCCAGACGTAACGTCCCCATTAGATGCGCATAATGATACTAGGATTTGGGTAGTTCCAAAATCTAGAAACATTCTTATTCTACCATCAGGGGCTATTCTAAGGGAGGAGGAGGAGGATGAAAAATTCATCAACATAATACTAAGAAGCAAGCCAAAACAAACACCATGTCAAAACAAAGAGTCTTTCAGCTTGGTCAGTGGTATTGTTGAACAGTGTTCTACTTTCAGACCTGGTATTTTAGAGCAACCACTACATCTTAGGGGCTTGCTCACCTGTGAGCAGATGCATCACCAGATGTGAAATAGTACATGGTAAAACATTTCAATGTTTCTAGAAATGTGGTTTCTTACAGTTAATATGTACATTTAGTGTAATAACTCTTGATATTTTTTCTCCTTGCAAAATTCTATTAAGTCGAGGATGTAGGTCAAAATGGATGCCACAAGGAAATGAACATTTAAATGTAAAAAAAAAAAGAACTTCAATGTAAACCTCACAGTTTATGCAAAAACCTACCTCAGAATGTACCACAGAGTTAAATGTAAAACAAAAGATGAAACTTTTAGAAAAAAAAGCACAGGAGAAAATCTTCAGCACCATAACTAGGTGAAAACTTCTCAGACTTGATACTAAAAGCACAATCTATAATAGAAAAATTGGTAAATTGCACCTCATTAAAACTAAACACTTTTGCTCCACAAAAGACCCTGTGAAGAGGATATGAAGATAAGCTATGAACCGAAAGACATATTTGCAAACCACACATCTGACAATGGCTTTGTATCTAAACTATATAACAAACACTCAAAATTCAACAGTGGACAAACAGATAATGGACAAAAGACATGAATAGACACTATAAAAGATGTACAGATGGCAAAAAAGCACATGAAAAGATGCTTAGCATCATTACCAACTAGGGAAATTAGAGCTCAAATTAAAAGCCCAGTGAGATTTCACTACATATGTATCTTAGAAGCAAAAGTTATAAAATAGTGACAGCCTGTGCATTCCTTATTTGCTTGTTCTCACATTGGAGAACATGGTTTTGATCTAACAGAGATTAATACCCAATAATATCAAGAATCTGGAGAACCGCATTGTTCATATGTTGCTAGTGGGAATCTAAGTGGCAGCCCACTCTGGGAAAGAGTGTGACAGTCTCCCAAAATGACCATCAATCAGCAAATGAGTTCTTGAGCATTTATCCCAGAGAACTAGGAATTTATGTTTGCCCGGAATCCTGTACATGCCTGTTCATTGCAGCATTATTCGCAGAAGCCAAACACTGGAAACAATCTAAATGTCCTTCAAAAGGTGGACGGTTGAGCTGTGGTACATCCCTACCATGAAATGGGACTCAACAGTGAGAAGGAACGAACTATTGATACATGCAGCAACTTGGATGGATCTCGAGGGAATTATGCTGAGTGAAAAAGCCAATCTTGGAAGAATACCAACCATATAATCCTGCTTATATAACATTCTTGAAATGACAATCTTATAAGAGATGAAGAACAGATTTCCTCCTTGTGCTATTGTACTAGTGCAAGGTGCTACTGCAGAGGGGAACCAGTTGAAGGGTATGTGAGATCTCTCTGTATTATTTCTTCTAACTGCATCTGAGTCTACAATGATCTAAAAAAGAAAAACCTAAATAAGAACAAACAAACAAAAAACTAATGGTGTCTTCACCTCAAGGGAAAAGGGACAAAAGTCTCCACAGCATGGTTAAGTAATTTGCCTGGAGTGCCACAGCACACGAGTAGCAGTGCTTAGATTTGAACTCAGATCTCTCTGGCTTCCAGGTTTATGTGCATTTGCAGAGCACATGTCATCTTCCTGGAAAGTCCTGCTCCAGTAAATAGCAGTCATTTTCACATGCAGACTTGGAACCCATTTCTCCAGACTGGTGAAGAAAATTGAGATCGGATTCTGAGTTTTAGTCAAACTCTCCTCAACTTTGTTTTCCAAAAATGGCTGGCAGTGCTTCTCAAACATCACAAGATCGCCTGGGGATCTTGATAAGGCACAGGTTGCAGGCAGTCGAGTGGGGCTTGTGGCTCTGTTTCTAATAAGCTCCCAGGTGATGCTAATGCTGTTATTGGTGGGTTACTCACTGTGCAGTGAGAATAAAAGGAATATCTGTTATGGCTGTTTGCAATTAAGGGGACTTAAAAGAGTACCTTACAACAAATTCTGGGGTGTTGTTTCCTCTCAAGGTTTCCTTGCCAAGTAAGAAGAACAAGTTCACTTTTTTGACTAGACATGCTTTCACTGGGATTATTATAAACAAAAAAAAATTATGGTTGGTGCAGGGGACTCAACTCTTTATTTGGGAAGGAAAAAAATTTGAATGTGGTTAGGCTACTGCACTCTAGTGGCACATGGAATGAGAGGGGAAGGGACCATTGTCAGGGTGAAGGTTCAGCACTAAGCATGGGGGAAGGCCATTGACAGACATTTTAAGTGTGGAAAGAGACAAACTCGAGTCAAAGCATAATGTTAAAGTGGTGCTTTGCGGTCAGCTGTTTATTGTAAATGTAATGTCTACTTTCTACATTCGTGTGTAAGAGAAATCACTGATAAGGAAGTTTATTGTGTTCACAGCCTAGACTGTCATCAGAGCTGACAGCTCTATTTCCACCCATTTACTAAGTATTTGGGGATTTGATTCATCCTGTTATCTAAACCAATTAGCGTCAGAACATTCATAACTTCCATTTATTCAGGGGTATTCATGTTTTCCTTCTGTACTATTGCACAGCACAAAAACATTGTTTCAAAGAATTTTAGGTGCCCTTCTTTCAAAGTCAGTCTTTAATTTTTAATGCTTTTATCAGACTTTATGAAAGGGGCCATGTTTCCTGAGGTAACCAAAGCTTGATGTAGCTTTGTGTTATGATGGGAAATTAATAAGTGACTATGAGAACTGGGGAAATGAAGTGTGAAATTGTTTGGTATTTCCAAGTATGTTTCTTTCGTGATCTATATTTTATCATGTACTAGGTCACATTTGGTGGTACTCACGGGTCACCACACCGTTAAGCTATAGTAGTTTCCTTAAAACATCAGGCCTGAAGGGCATAACCCCATGTGACTTACATCACTGGCCATGCTACAAGACGTATTTCACAGGCTTTCTTCTTAGGACCAACATAGTGCTTTTTTATTTTTCCTCCTCCCTTAGAATAGTCCCTGATGGTGGATGTAATAAAGATATGCAAAGGGGCCCCTGAAAAACTCCTGTTTCTCATTGGTCTTCTGCCTCCGTTCTTGCCCCAACTGCCTCCACTTCAGCCTCCAGGTCATGGCCAAAATGATCTCCAGCACACCTCTAATCCCATCAATTACAGGACAAAGACTAAATACCTGGGCCTGTCTCACAAGGTCCTTCCTGCAGTGGCTCCTGCCCTTCTCTTCAGCCTCTTTTCCCCTCCCCTTCACCCTTCCAGGGTTCCTCAGGCTCAGCACTTAGCTACTTGTCGTTCTTAGAACTCAACTTGCTCCCTGCCTCAAGGCTGACCTATAGCCTATTTCCTCTATTTGAGATGCTCTTTCTCCCCCTGGTGAACACCAGCTGCTTAGCTCAGTTAATTATTTCTTCTGTGAAGTTGTCTGTCTTAGTCAGGGGTGTTTGGTTTCAAGGAATAGAAACCCACTTAGACGATCACAAATAAAAATTTTGTATAAATGAAAGAGCCACTTCATGGACATTCCCAAATGGGACAGGAAATATACTAGGACACTGGGGATAGGACAGTCACGAACCCTGGGTCTCTCACATGGTGTTGCCTGGTTTCTAGTACTCCTCTCTGTGTCTGCTTCATGTTTCTCTTTTATATGCAAAGCCATGTTCTGGCTTCTCTACTCTTTGTCGCTTCCACTTGCTCATGGCTTTACCTTGACTTACCCTGATATCAATTTGGCCTTGATTTTGCATGACTTTTTAACTCAGCTAACATTTCATTTTTCCCAATTTCAAATTCTCAGGGAGAAATAGGGATTGACCCAGTTAAGTAAAGTGGTCAGTTAGTCCTGTTGGGGAGTGAGGTCATACCTTACAATGGGGTACTGCTCTGATTTTACTACTTAGAGATAGTGACCCTTCCACTTTCTCCCAAGTCCCTCCTTACTGGGTTCCTAAACATACAGTTTAACTTAACCTTGCACTCAAAAGTTATAAGATACTCAGATGTTAAGGTCATAGAATCTCACTTCTTATTAAGAAATTCTTCTCCAAATTCTGGGGTTGTTTTCCTTCTCAGGGTTTCCTTGCCAGGTAAGGAGAGCAAGTTCACTTTTTTGACTACATATGCTCTCACTGGGATTACTATAATTTTTGGGGGGGCGGGGTGATGCAGAAGACTCAGTTTTTTTGTTTCTTTGGGAAGAAATTGCAATAAAATGTAAAGGAAAGTTAGATTTTTTTAATCCCTTCTGCTCTGAAAATTTATCTACCTGAGTGAGCTAAAGATAGTACAATTACATTTAGGTTAATATCATTCAGCTCTCTAAACTGCTTCCTAAGACAATTCCAGTGAGAGTGCTTGAGATGATAAGGTGCAAAATTTTTCTAGGAAAACTTATTTAAGTGGAAATATCCTAAAGAAACTCAATTAAAGCTGAAATTGGTCAGAGAATCCTAGAGTTTTTTTCTTTAAATATGACATTCTATAAATTTTTCCATGATGCCCTATTTTGAGAATTTATCTTACAGAACCAGTTCTGTAATAGGGAGAATAAAAACACGGTAATGATTTTCTTGATTACTACCAATGAGAAGTACTGTTTTTTTAAAGGTCTAGTCCAAATATCTTGCATGATCCTCTTCTTGCTTCATACTGGAATTTGCAGAATATAAGCATGATTTCCTACCTGGGGTGTCAGGAGGAGAGTATACCTGAAGAGAAGAATCAGGTAAATTTTTTTTGAATTTTAAAATAGGATCTCTTTCTCTCTTATCACTATCTTCTTTCTCTCTCTCTTCCCTCCCCCTCCCTTTAACCAGGAGCCACAGAACTTGATTGGGCATTACTTTTCCTATCTGGAAGAGGCTAGGGATCCTTCCTGTGTTTGCTGCTTATGATTATTTTGGGGAATAAAGTGAATGTACCTTATAAACTGTTGTGCTTGTGAAAGATGAGACACAGTTGGGGCCTCGTATGTGCAATGAAGGAAAAAAAGATGCTGACATGTGATCGCTGCCCTATTTGCACTTAGCTTTAGAGTCAGGCAAATCTCGGCTCTTTGCCTCAACATTCTGTGTCAAAAGATCTGGAGTATGGCCTGCTGCACTATTTTAAGCAACCCTTGCTGATTCTTGTTATTGGGTAAGTTTGGGAAATACTGACAAAAGACTTCACTCTCATTGCTCTCCTTCATTAATGGAGGATAAAACGAAATGCCTATGTAGATTGTGAAGTATGAATAAGGGAACATCCCTAAAAGTACTCACATGGAAACAACCTAGGTGCCCATCAGTAAATGAATGGATCAAAAAACTATGGTACATTTACACAATGGAATTCTATGCAGCTGAAAGAACGAAGGAGCTCATACCCTTTGCAACAGCATGGATGGAGCTGGAAAGCATTATGCTAAGTGAAATAAGCCAGGCAGTGAAAGACAAATACCATATGATCTCGCCTTTAACAGGAACCTAAACAACAAAACAAAGAAACAAGTAAAATATAACAAAAGACACTGAAATAGAGGACAGGTAGTCAGTGACCAGAGGGGAGAGG
>CM052540.1:130258700-130359490 GCA_028533065.1 Trachops cirrhosus | reverse complement strand
AACAGCATGGATGGAGCTGGAAAGCATTATGCTAAGTGAAATAAGCCAGGCAGTGAAAGACAAATACCATATGATCTCGCCTTTAACAGGAACCTAAACAACAAAACAAAGAAACAAGTAAAATATAACAAAAGACACTGAAATAGAGGACAGGTAGTCAGTGACCAGAGGGGAGAGGGGAGGGAATTTCAGGGGAGAAGGGAAGGGTTTCCAGGAACAAATATAGAGGACACATGGACAAACTAGGGGGGTTGGAAAGTGGAGGGAGGAGGGGAGGAATGGGTGGGTGGGCTGGAATGAGAATAAAGGATAGAAACTGTACTTAATAAACTAAAATAAAAAAAATTTTAAAAAAGTACTCACATGATGCTGGGAACATGATAGGTGCTGAATAAATGGTTCCTATTGCTTTCAATAAAATGAAGAAGTATAATTGATTAGAATCTTAAGGGAAGTCTAAATCAAGTGTCCTGGTACTTCAGAGCAGTAGGAGGAAGACCTTATTTCCATTTGGCAAGGAGAGGATAGGTGTTAACCTGTGCTGGCTCATCACTGAGAGGTGGGGTGTGCAGGCATGGTTGGGGGGAGTAGTGGGCAGGTTCTAGTGTCTTATAGAACATGGTTTCAAATCCTAGCTTTTCTATTTAATTGCTGAGTAACCTGGAACATTTCACTTTACCTCATATGCGTCAGTTTTGTCAATTAGACGGTGAAGGTAATAGTAAAACCTAACTCACCCTTGCTGGGAGGCACTGAGGCACTAAATCACCCATCATTCATTCATTCAACAAGTGTTGAATGAGCACTTGCCAGCTGTCAAGAATTTTTCTGGATGCTAAGGATACAGTGGTGAAAAGGATGAAGCAGAACACCATCATATAGTCAGTGCTCAAGAAATGAGAGTTGTTGTTGTGCTGTAATAAAAAGCCTGCCAGCCCTGTTGTCTAATTTGTATCTTGTTACCATGACACAGATATAAATTACTAAGGCTTTAATTGTTTGGCTGGAGCCCGGGAATAAAATTGTAGGCCTCAGCTAGAAGGGGTGCCAGAGCACCCGTGGGATGTCGTTGACGCCCTCTGTGTGCACAGTTGGCAGCTGTTGGTGCACCGTGAGTTGCACCACTGTGTTTTTCTAGAAGGTGACTGAGTGATCAGTGCCCACTCCAGGCACTATTAAATTCCTCGTGTGAGCCAGGGCTCGTGTTTTGGTGGTGCTTACACTTATAGCCACTGGCCACGGGATATACTAAATTTAACGGGTCCACATTATGTTCCATGTATGTTTTTAAGGCGGGACATTGACTCAGAAGGTGAAGGAGAGGACAGGAGTAATGATTCACCCTTTTGACTTCATTATCATGAAGGATCTAATTAAATTAGTCAGCCACAGTTTGCCAACAACCGGTTTATTACTATCAAGATGAACATGTTAGTGGATTATTGTACTGATTGTTTTGTTCCTAGTCTGTTACTTGTTTATTTTGTATACGTGGCATTTGCAGTATACCAAATCCATGTGAAAGGATTTTGGCAATGTACAAAGAAGCCAGTTACTTCTTGTGGAAGTGTGTTGTAACTGAAACAGTCAAGAAAACCAGGCCTAGTAATAGCTAGCAACAGGAATTTTAAGAGAGTATAAAGACAAAGGCCATTATTACATTTAGAGGGATTGTTCTTGAGCACAAATGTATAATGTCTTCCAAAATCCCAAAGGTGAGAATTAGCACTGGAAACTTTTGTGAAAATTAGTGCTTGTTTGTGCAATGTATTGATGGCGTAGGTGCTGCACTAAAGACATTTAGCACTTTTCTGAATGAGAATTCTCTTTTTGGTTCTATTTTTAGCCATTTAGTTTAGGAAACAGTTTTCTTCACCTTAAAATAGTTTTGGTTTTGGATAGAAATTTAAACACATTTTTATCAAATAAAAGACATTAACATACACAATATTTTCCAGAAAACAATTACTGCCTTCTGAGTAGGTATATGTAAATTAGCTTCTCATTAACAAGTTCTTTGTCAGTTTTCTGTCCCTTCTGTATTTATCAGCTATCATAAGTTATATTTGGATTTACATTGGTTTGTTTTTCAACATTTTAGACAGACAAATATCTAAGTTTACCTTATTGGCATTCAAGTAATAGAATAGTTTCCTGCCTTCTGAGGATAAAAATATTGTGTGGAAGATGAATAAAGTTGTGCAAAATAGTCACTTCTTTGTAATTCTGCAAGGTGATGTACTGCATGACTTTCCTCTGGTCTATCATCCTCTGGTCCATACGAAGCCTTTGCTCCTGCCAGGCCAGGAGGTGGCTGTGAGGGCTCCCCGACCCTTGATCTGCTGCAGGGAATAGCATGTACTCCCGGAGAACTGAAGCCCTCATGGCTTCATGTGTGCTCATGTGCTCTTGGGGTATTGTCTTGCTGTCTTGCTCTGTTCAGACTCGTCCACTGACTTTCAAATTTCAGTGTATCAGCATTGGAAGAGGGTGGGGTGGGGCGGGGGATGGTGACTAGGAGACTATCTGCCTATGTCTGATTTCCCTCATATATGAAAACCCTATGTACCTCCATGACCTCTGAGCATTTTATTCTCATTAGATGTGACTGACGCAAGAAAGTGAAGACCCAACGAAGGAAAGTCAAGCAGGGGCAGATTTATGGGAATACTAGTCAGACTTTGGTCTCAAATGGCACTGAGGGGGTCCTGTTGCTTTGGGGATCTTAACAGTAGGATGAATTGTTATGCATCACATTTAAGGTGATGGGCAAACTTCTCCAAGAACTGGGAATGCCCTGCCTATTATAAAGCGATCAAAACTCCTAAGCCATGGTTTTCAAAATTGATATTCATGCCATCTTCATCAGCAAATACATATTCCAGGGCCGTACCCAAAGCTACTAAATCTGAATCAGTAAATGTGGACTCTGTAATCTTCATTTTAAGTTCCCTGGGTGATTCTAGAGTTTGAACATGGAGATATGAATTGGAGGAATCAAATTTAGGTTTCAGAAGACCCAAATATGACCTGAGACCCGAAGACATCCTAGACTTCCTGCTGGAAACAGCTTTCTGATTTTACCTCTGACCTGGCCCATCTAGACCTGATTAGAGAGGCTTTAATGCAGGGGTGTCAAACTCATTTTCACCAGGGGCCATATCAGCCTCACAGTTGCCTTCAAAGGGCTGAATGTAATTTCAATTCCCTAACAGTTAAGAAGTAGTTACACTTATACAGTCCTAAAATTATTTCAGCTCTTGAGTTATAGTTTCATAAAAATAGATTCTAATTGCATTCTAGGCAGAGGGATCCCTACCGCAACCCTGAACAAATAGCTAAAGCACACATATTTTAAATCTCTAAATATTTCTACAATTTCATTGGAATTAGATAAGCCAAAAAAATTTGGAAGAAGCATATGGAAATGCTTTTGCCAAAAATTAAATGCTTTTGTTTATGCCTTATTAATTGAAAACATTTGTTTTATTTTGAAATATTCACTTATACTTTTAGACTTACATTGACAAAGTTAAATAAAAACTAGCCTTTTTCCTTTGAGACAGTGCGTATGCTAAGATCATAGAATAGTGGAGTTTTGGTGATATTTTAGCAATAAAAACTGCCTTAAAATACCAACAAAAACAAAAGTAATTGCTGCTGCATGTTTAGAGTTAAACATTTGGTTGTCTTCCTAGGCAAGATAAGAATTGAAATACAGGGTGGGGCGAGAGTAGGTTGACAGTTGTGAGTCTGGGAAACACAGTCTATTATTGTATTATTATTTGTTAATTATTGTATTATTTTCCATATGAACAACTATAAGCCTACTTTTGACCTATCCTGTACATTATTTTAAGCATTTATTGGTTATTGAGAAGTGTTTCTTTATACTTTCAAGTTTTTCTTGAAACATGATATAAGAAGAAAGATAAGTCAAAATTTTTGGATTTTTTTGGTGTTATTTGGTTGAATTTTTTAAAGATTTTATGTATTTATTTTTAGAGAGAGGGGAAGGGAGGGAGAAAGAGAGGGAGAGAAATATAATGTGTGGTTGCCTACTGGGGACCAAGCCTGCAACACAGGCATGTGCCCTGACTGGGAATCAAACCAACAAGCCTTTGATTTCCAGGCCAGCCCTCAATCCACTGAGCCACAGCAGCCAGGGCATTTTTTAAGATTCTATCTCCCTTAGCCATATTTTTATCCTATAATTACTGTTTGAGTCTTTAAACACAGCCCTACATAGAAGTACTGATGCTGTGTTAATATGTGTAGTTTGAAAGTGGCCATCAGTTATATGACTGTAATAAAACATGAAAAAATACCAATTGATTCCACAATACAAACTATAGAGAGTAAGAGTCAACAGAATCTTATTGTCATGTACAGATAGACAGAGTCCAGAAAGCAAGTAGTGATTTGGTGGTTTGTGTGTACTGGGCACTTCTCAGGATATAGGATGAGAAAGGGACACGTCATAGGAGTGAATTCTACCTTCCATGAAAGTGGCCTCGATGAGTCTGTGAAGCACCCATCCCTGTCTGCTCCCGACACAGACCCTCTGCCAACACTGCTCTTGTGCACCCGTTACCTGGAGTTCCTGTCACAAGACCTAACACAAATCGTAGCTGCACCACAGAGCCTTTTGAAACTGTCCCAGCCCTCAGGGATCTCCCCTTCCCTCAACATCGTTGTCCTTTATTATTTTTGACATACAATATTTGGTGTATGCTCCCCTTATTACTAGTTTTTTTAAATTACATAATTAATGAATTTTTTATCTCTCACCCAGAAGGCCAGCAAAATGCTTTTCTTATAAAGACACTAGGTTGGAAGTTGAAGAAACTCTGGACTGAGACTGGAGACGTTGTGTCGCTGGCTCTGTTCTGAACTTAGAGGAGGGTCTCTAAGCAGAGCATTGAACCTAACTTTGTTTCTTTCTTCAGCCTATTAAATGAGGAAATGAACGAGACAGTCTCCGATAATCTACTCTAAAATTGTATTTCTGGGACTTCATGTTCAATGTGGCAGATTGTGTGCATGATTTTTATCTCCTTTACCTCCCCAAATCTCTCTAAAATGGATGGAAAAGGAATTTTAAAGGTTATAAACCTGCAAAGAGAAAGAGAATAGGAGAGATTCCACAGCAACTAAGAAATTAATATGTATTTGGAAAGTAGATGACTGATAACAGATTTAGTATAATAGCAGCTTTTTCAGCTAGGTGCCCCGAGAGGCAAGACCCATGGGAAACAGGCTGATTGACCTCAAAGACCACATGAAAGCTCTGAGCCTTGCATGGTACCAGTACCAGGGGAAGTAGGGATGCCGTATGGGGCTAAAACTGGGGATTAATGTGAGAGTCTGCACCAGCCTCCTCCCCCTGCCTTGTTCTCAGAACATCAGCTGCATGTTTCACCCTTTCAGGAGATGGGTAGATTCTTCTTCTCTAGTGAACTGAAAAGCCCTTAGGGTATCAGGGGCACTTAGGGAGATATCTGACTTGAAAGGGATAATTCAAAAAGAATGGAAAAGAAAAAGGAACTTTGCTGGAACAAACAATAGAAAGGAATAGAAAATAGAAAGCTGAAACTAGAATAATAAAAAAAATGTTGAAAGGTAAATTTGAGCTAATCTCTAAAAAAGGATGAAAACAAAACAGAGGCAATAGAAAGGAATGCTAGGAAAATGTGAGGATCATTCCAGCAGATCCAACATGCAAATATAGGAATTCTAAAAAAGATAACAGCTAACTAGAGAAAAGAATTATCAAAGAAAGATATGAGTATTTACCGATAGAGTAGTTCATAAGTCTTCACATTAAAACAGCATAGCAAGATAAATGAGAAGTGTCCAGGAGAATGAATAAGAAAAGAGTCATTTCAGTGCACATCAGTAAAAATTCAGAACAGGAGCTAAAGAGAAATTTTTAAAAGCTTCCAGAGAGTGGAAGCAAAGAGATATCAAGAGAGATCACAGATAAATTGTGAAAAATCAGAATGGTAACTGATTCTTCTACAACAGAATTATAAGAAAGAAGATACAGGAGTAATACCTTTAAAATTCTTAGGAAAAATCATTATCATCTTGTAGATCTAGATACAGACAAATACAATGAAGGATGAAGCTAAAATAAGGTTATTCTGAATATGGTTCAGGAATCATGCTGTAGTTCCTGAGCTCCAGTAAAACAAAACAGGTGTACAAGAAATGTAACAGTAATAGGACAATTACTTGGCTCAATGGAAAACAATAATTATATAACTTTAACAATTTAAATATTGATGTCATGAAAATTGTGATATGTCTGTTGGAAAGCTGGTAGGATGGGAAGCGGAGCATGTAAGAGACTTAAATCCTCTTCTTTCAAATTAAGAAGATAATAACTAGAACTGTGAATCTGTAGGTTGGAACATCAACACGTTTGGAAAAATCAAGTTAAATACCAGAATAGCCTGCTAAAAGAGTGGCATAGGGTTGCATCTCAGGAATAGGAATTTGGGCAGTTGGGCAGAAGACTGCTATTTTCTTTGTAAGAGCTTAGTACTGTTTGACTCTTAACTACAAGTACATACTACTTTGATTTTAAAAATCATTTCTAAATGTCTACTTCCTATTTCTAAAACATGATATATATTCAAAGTTGGTATGTATAATTTTTCTCCAATGGTACTGTGAGACTGGAGAATTGTGTGACATAGGTTCTTTTTCCCATTCATTCTTGTTCTGATTCATTTGCTTAACATTTATTGAATATATTAATGTTAGAACTGGTATGATGAAGCTCTGGTCCAGCAATTTCCATCAGGGCGCCACAAGAATTTTTAAAACATGCAATACCTGACTGTTTAGTCAGGGCACTGACCTCTTCTCCCTTAGATTGTCAAATGAAAAAAAAGACAACAGCCAACACAATAACAGCTGTCTGTTATGAATGAATAAAAATTATACATATTTTTCAGTCAGACCTGCAAAATATTTTATAGAAGGTCTGTTCAAAAAGTATCCAGCCTTGTAATGTGAAAAAATAGAGGTATTTATTGAAGAAGATACAAGATACAAGAAACATTGTACACAGGACAATGATGCCTCAGTCTTTTCAAAGTAGGTAACTTAGGACCTCACACAGTTCTCTCAGTGTTGTTTCCACTGTTTAAAACACTCTGCAAAATCCTTTGTTGGAATTGCCATCAGCTGCCCCATTTTACTTTCCTGAATTTCATTGACAATCTGAAATCTCTTCCTTTTCAAAGGTGATTTTAGTTTTGGAAAAACCCAGAAGTCACAGGGCACCAAATCTGGGCTGTTGGGGGGCTGAGTCACCTGGGTGATTTGATGTTTCACCAAAAAATTCTGCATGAATAGTGATCCATGAGCAAGCATGTTGTCCTGATGAAGCTGCCAGTAACCAGTTGCCCATAGATGTGGCCTTCTGAATAATTCCAATAGTTTCTGTGGAGGAATGTTCAAGCTTAATGCAAAATTTGATGCAGATTCATTGCTCTGCTCGCTCAGTCATTTTGAATGCAACAGCCACACAATACACATGCTCCCTCAATGATGTCTACTGCCCCCACTGACTAGTACAGTGAAGTCATCATTGTTCACGCATGTGCATTCCAGTCTCCTTGATTGCCAGGTTACATCAATGTTGAGCAAACCATTCTCGTTATATTAAAAATGGCTGGATGTTTTCCGGACCGACCTTGTATAAATATTTTTACTTTTTATTTATTTTTTATTGTATTTTTCCATTACCATTTATATCCTCTTCTTTATACCCTCTCCTCTATACCCTCTTCCATCTTCTTCCATCCCTTCCCCCTGCAACCACCACACATTTTTGGTATGCTGCAGAATTCTAGTAATTAGGTTATGTGTGCCATGAGATGATAAAGTCTGAAAACTGCTGCTCTAGTCTCATTGGATTAAAAGAGAGAGAGAGAGAGAGAGCAAGAGAGCTTTTTTCTGACTGGAAATGAATTTGAGGCCTTAGCAAGCACAGTGTATTGGGGAGGAGTAGGCATGGATTGTGCATGGACAGTCACACCCTTTCATTATAACCACCCCTACCTGATGAATAGTTGGATAGCAACTAAATTTGCCCATGAGAGTTATCTGCTACTTCTGTTTTAACTTTCTCTTTTCATGTAAATTGTGGGTAATCTTTATTTTTATTTATTTACTTATTTACTTACTTACTTATTTATTTATTTATTTATTTATATTTTAGAGAGAAACAGAAGGGAGGGAGCAAGGAAGGGAGAGAAGTGAAATATCAATGTATTGTTTCATTTATTTATGCATTTATGAGTTTCTTCTTGTATGTGCCCTGACCAGGTATCCAGCATGCAACCTTGGTATATTGGGACAATGCTCTAACCAACTGAGCTGTCTGGCCAGGGTCTTGGGTAATTTCTAAATTCAAATATCCATAAAGGGGCTGTGTTACCAGACTGAAGAGGTCCAATTTGCCTGCGCACATCAAAGCCCATTTACAAGAACAGAGGTTTGCAGCAAAGAATGTAAGGGCTTATTTTTGGATAGTGGTCTGCACCCAGAGTCACAGCTAATAATCCTCAAAAAACCTGGCTCCCTAATTGCTTCCAGGGGATGAGTTACAGAGGGGGGAAACCATTAATGGTGGTGACTAAGAGAGTCAGGGTCGTGGTCTGTACTGATTGGTCAGAGCTAGGGGAGCAGTAGGTGATCAGTGCATCTGGTCCTGATGCCAGCCATGGTGTTGTTTCATCTGGTTTCACAGTTTTCTGGCCCTGGAGCTGAAAGAAAACTGTGGCCTAGATGTTCTCTCTAGTTTGATTAAAACTCTGTCTCTGTGGTCAACAGACGTGAGGCTTTGTTCCTAAGTTTATTTGATGCTGAACCTTACTGTCCTGAGGGCTTAATGATTAAGGAAGTGGGAAGAGGGAAGGAGGCAGGTGAGTCTGGGTGCTGGATGAAGTCAGTTTGAATCAAATGGAAAGAAAGGATAAAAGTTTGTATGAAAGAAATGAAGCTTCTTTGTGGTTACAGCTGTTTCTTCTCTTGCTCTCTACCTTCCTCAGAGAGTGTCTGGGCTCAGGCTAATGAATAGAGCAGCCTCCCTCTGGGTATCACTGGTCACTGAGTAGAAGAGGTTGGGAGTATTTCTCCAGGTAACACAGAAGGAAAAGAGGGAACCAGTGTGTTGAATTATAGCAATGGCTTTTAAAACTTCAGCTTGTATTCACACATTTCACTTCTGTTCCCCTTTCACTGGTTAAGGAAGTCACATGTGCATTTGGTAGACAATACTACTGACTTCCCTCCTACCTGGGTCAGAAGCTACCAATTATAGGGAACTAAGATGTGTTTCCTTTATAGCAGAGATGGTGCCCTACAAAAACCAGACTCTTGGAAAATTGTCATATGAAGAATAGAGATAAAAGAAATAAATGTAGGGGTAGAAAGAAAAGCAGCAGTAGTCATTGAGTACTGTTGACATAAGAAATGTCCAACCCGTCAAGAAATTTTATGATTTTGAGTCAAACTGATGACAATGATCAGGAGGCAAAATCTGAAAGGATGGGGGAAATGCTCCACAGAATGGCAGCTTTATAGCTTATTTTGTACATTAGAATAAAAAGAGAGCATGTAAGGGGAGGTTTCATAAAATTCATTGGTGGTAGATTAGGGAGGCAGGAGAAAGCAAAGCAGGGGAATCTCTGATACTGGATAGAGTAAAATGGAGAGACACTTATTTTACGTTGGTGGGTATGAGACAGTTAACAACATTTACAGCACATAGAGATGGTATTTGGGGAACAAGATAACAACGCGGGGTTCTGGGGTCTCCTCTTCTCCTCTCGTGTGCTGGGTATCCCCTGAGGGGTCTGAAAAGGATTACTCTGACATTATGTTACCAGTGAAAATGAGTATTTTTGCAGTGTCAAGAGAAAGGAATTTGAAATGACAAAGTGTGGAGAAGTTCAAACGTGGTGGCAAGATTTTATTGGGGTTAAGAAATATAATTCACCATCAGAGATGTGGAGGGCTGACAGGCTGTAGCAGCAACTGCCCTGAAGCTTCCTTTAATCCTCCATATAAGTTATTGTCTTAGTTTAGTAATGATCAAGGTACCATTCAAACCATCCAACCCAATTCTCTGATTCTTCCTGGACTTGAGTCACACCCTCCCCCTAACCAATCCCTTTCTGGGACTGACTGATATTCTGCACCCTTTATCCAATTTGATTACTTTTCCAGTTTCTCCCAAGCTAGGCTCTGTCCCTTTATGTCCCCATGTTGGCTCTTACTGCACATGCCTCAAAAGTAGAAGCATTTCCCCTTGCATGACCTCAACTTTTTTTTTATCCTCACCCAAGGACACATTTTTATTGCTTTTAGAGAGAGAGGAAGGAAGAGAGAAAGGAAGAGAGAGAAACATCGATGCAAGAGAGAGAAGCACTGATGTGAGTGAGAAGCATTGATTGGTTGGCCCCCATATGTGCATGCACTGGGGATCACCCATGTCATACTGGGATGGAACCTGCAACCTAGGTATGCGACCTGACCTGGAGTCAAACCCACAACCTTTCGGTTATGGGATGATGTTCCAGCCAACTGAGTCATACCAGCCAGGGCCCATCTTGACTTTTGTTGTACACATCAAAAAGTTCTGTTACATCATCTGGTTTCTCTGCACATGTGCCCAGAAGATAAATTTTCCTCTCCTTCTCCCTCCAATAAGCTATTACTGGGTTGGCAGCATCCCCAGGGTGGCTGTCTGCCTGCTTGGAGTATTAAGTCTCCTTTCCGATAGTCTCCTCAAGTCTGTAAATGCTGCACCTTCCTAGTAAGCTTAATGTCCTAATATCTGATTCAGCTTCCCAGTTTATTAAGCTTAATATTGGATTTCCTTTGCTTCCTTCATTATTAATAACTAGCTAACAACCTATGCTAGCAATTCCAAGGGTATGTTATCTTAGACACAAAAGAACAATAAACAAGCTTATTTAAGGTAGAGATTGACCTTTGTCAAAGAAGGTACAGGCCTAGGATGTGACCACCAGCCATGACTTGCTTTTAGTTAGGAATTTTTTGTGATCAGACCATCCTATGTGGTTGCTTTTGGTCTCTGGGTTTGTAAGGCTGCCATGCAGGCCTCCCCTAAGCTTGTGAGGTTTACTGTGTGGCCCCTCTTTTTTTCACACTATCATTCAATCTCAATTTCAAATAAGTTAATTTGTGGCGTAAATATAAAGGGACCAGAAATTCTTATTAGCAGGTTCCATTTTGGAAAAGCAAAAGGCAAAATAATGTACTGATTGGATCAATATGGAAGAGTAGGAAAGTAGGATGAAGAGAATCTTAAACTCATTGTTTGGGGAGAACTTTGCTCAGTAGTCAGGTGGACTCTGCTTAGTTGAGAAACAATATTTTATGTGCATAAAAGTGTGATTACTTCTTCTTAAAGTTTTTCTATAATTTTGTTTATGTTCTTAGAAGAAAAATTCAGAAAGTTTCAGGAATGGATGAAATAGTTAGGTGCATGCATATGTGTTTTGATTATGTATGTGAACATGTTGCATAATTAAACTTAAATATTTTAATGATCTCTCATTTGTTATATCTTTGGGGGGTAACTGTAGCTCAGTAAAGAGTATCCTTTCTAGTGTGTCTTGTTTTTACACTACAGTGCCTGTCTTAATGTACTTTTATCTCATTACAGTGTAATACCAATAGTGATTTAAATATCCAAATGAAGGGAAACTTATCACAGTTCTCTTCTCTTTTAGGTAAATTAATACTGTTTAACCCATTTATTTTTTTTATTTTAAAATTAACATTTGGTTAAGATAAAACTTAGTGATAAAAGATGTTGACCTCTTTAATAGCAAGGAAAATATTGATATTTTATAAAAAGATAATGAGACAACTACCAAGTCTAAGAACAAGGAATGAAGAAGGCCATCCAAAGTGTTAATTTCATTTAATCAGAATGAAACATTAGTATTTTTTAGTATCTCAAAACAACTCTGTGACCTTCAGTGCAAGTCAAAGACAGCATGTTAGTGCTATGTTATTATCAATGGAAGAATACATTTCACTTACTTTCTTAACTTCAATATAATTTATAGAATAATTTAAAGTATATTATATTTGAATTAGCAAATTCATATTTAACAATATTATTTAACAATAATATTTAACAATATTATTCTTCCATTTTTGTCATTCAGTTTATCTTTTCTTTAATCAGAGAGGAAGATATCATGAAATACAAGACAAATTCCACCATGTCAAAAGGGCAGTAATTGGTACAATATTTCCCTAGATGTGTACCAGCATGACCAATTTAGAAACTGCCTTCCTGGTTGGTAACCATCCCTGAATTAACAAAGTGGTCATTTGCTGCCATTATGATAGTGGAAATGACCGGCTGGTCAAGTGGGACCATTAATTTTGAATGCATTGATAAAGATATACATTTTTCTGAATATCATATTGAAAGATAACATGTTCAGCTTCTTTTAAGTACATTCTTATATACCTAAGGGCTGGTTATTTTATAGGTCTTTTTTTGTCAATGGAATTTTAAAAGATTTGATGATGACCTTAATGCATTTTAAATAACAGTAAATATGTCCATTCTAAATCCATAACTACTATAACTTTATTAATAGTATATGTACTAACTTAAGGTCCTATTTTTCTATTTGTTTTGTATTTTTATGCAGTCTTTAGGAATATGCCATTTGAAAAGAGATAAATTTGGTGAAATTACTTTTGGTGAAATTACTGGACTAGAAAGAAATTGTTTGCTTTATCAAGAGTTTTGTGTATTGTCATGAGTAGTTGTATCATGGTCCAAGTTTTTTTATCTTCATAATTTCTTCACCATTTGAAAGACAGTGTTAACCTTATGATAATAGAAATTCATTATATTGGACAACAAATTTTCTAAAGATAAAATTTATACATATATATGGCCTTTTAAAATTTCATTTGAAAGCTGAGCAAAAATTCCATTCCAAAAGATGTATCTTCCAGCAAGGCAATTCACAAAATTCCTCTATTTAGGAGTAAATATTCAATTCAATAGAATCAAGTAAATAGTTGTAAAGTTAGTTACTCATACAGCATTTAGTCTCATTTAAATTCCAAGCACCTAGTTGGGTCTACCATTTTATATTTATTTGTCCCTAGAAAACATCTAACTGCTTTTGGAACTTATGTGTATATCATTTACCTCCAACACTGATTTTTTTGGGCAGTTGGTTCTGCAAGCCTCCCTCTGTATAGTTTCTTCAAGTCAGGCAAACAAGTTTGAGGCCAGGATATACAGTACCTCTCAGTGCCAGCATCCAATAATGTTGCCTAATAATTTTGACATAATATTGGTAATTTCCTTAAAATATAAATCCTTACTCATTATTTCTAGAACACATTTCAAATGATTTAGGTTAAGATTTTAGTTACATTTTTGCTGAATGATGACATTCATTTACTGTTTTTTCTCTTATTTTTAGTATTAGGAAGAATATTTAAATTTGGTTCTTTTAGCTCTGTTTCCCCCTTCCCCCTCCCTCTTCAGTTATAATTGTTCAGTGTCTGCCATCTGAAGATGTTGTGGTACTCTGAAACTTTACTTAAAGATGAGATATAGTTAGATTCAGAATGAGCAGTGCAAACTTGAAAGATAAAAGCAAGGTTTTAAAATTTAGCCATTGATACTGTTACCATACTAAAGGAGTCTGTTTGCCTGCATGCATCAAAGCCCGATAAGACATGAATGGGAATTTGCAGCAAAGAAAGTTAGGGTTTATTTTTAGGAGGTGACTCACTCCTGGAATTACAGGTGAATAGTGCTCCAAGTCGTAGCTCCTGGTAACTTCCAGGGGATGGGGTTAAATAGGGGGAAATCATTAATCATGGTGACTAAGGGTATTAGGGTTATGGGCTTTGCTGGTAGATGCTAGGGTAGGAGTAGCTGACCAGCGCATCTGCTCCTGGTGTTAGCCGTGGTGTCACTTCATCTGGTTTCCCAGCTTGTCAGGGCCAGAATCTGATGCACAGCTGAGGCCCAGATGTTCTCTTTAGTTTGATCAAAACTCTGTCTCTGAGGTTAAGGGACCCAGACTGGGAGGCTTTATTCCTTAGGTTATTTGATGCTGATCAGTACCTTATTGTCCTGAGGGCTTAATGCTTAAGGAAGTAGTCACGCAAGGGAGAAGGAAGCAGGTGAGTCAGGGTGCTGGAGGAGGCCAGTCTGAATTAAAAGGAAAGAAAGGAGAAAAGGTCATGTTAGAGAAATGAAGTTTCTGTGCTGTCATACTAAAGCTGAACTTGAAACCCTAACAAGAACTTATATCTCTGTGACACTTTCCTGATTTCAGAATTTGCTCAGATTATTGTGTTTCTCATAGTAGTCCTTTGGCAGTGCATTTATCATTATCCCTTATTTATACAGGGAGAAACCAAAACTCAGAAATATGAAGTGAATCCCTAAATTGGGACTTAGAACTATGATTTCTGATTTCAAGTGCAAGTCTGCACTCTTTCTTTTACACCAGCGTTTCCACCTGTTGGCTCAGAATCCACTGGAGGAGGGAGATTTGATGTGGAGGCTGAGTCACTTGCAAGAAGCCAGCATTGTGTGATTTGAAGCATGTCTTACCCCTATGTGAACTGTTGATTTTAGTTATATGTGGAATAAAATACAGATTCATTTTAAAGTGTTACTGTATCAATAATCATTTATTTATCATTTACGTATTTTCTTAATGAACAAATAACAGATGTATAGCCTCTGTCAAGTGTAACCTGGAGGTTAATAGCTTCTACCTTTAAAATCAGCCAATGTCAATGTCAAGCAAGTTTCTATTCCTTATTTTTCTTTATCCCCCCACCTGAGGACATTTCTTCTTGCTTTCAGAGAGAGAGAGGAAGGGAGAGACAGAGACATCAAGCTAGAGAGAAAAGCACCAATTGATTGCCTCCCATTTGCACCCAGACCAGGGATCTAATATGCAACTCAGGTGTGTGCTCTGCTGGGGAATTAAACTTTTAACCTTTCAGGTACAGAATGATGCTCCAACCAGCTGAGCCACACCAGCCAGAGCTCAAGCCAGTTTCTTAACCTCTTTGGTGCCCCTATTTCTCAAATATAAAATGGAGATATTACTACTTATAGGATGTTGTGAAAATTAAATGAAGTAATACATGAAAAGTATTTAAAATTGCTTCCTGGCATATAGCAAATACTCATTAGTTGTTATATATTATTTTCATTATTAGTAGTGTCAGTATTGTAGTATACAAGTCCATTAAATGTTGTGATTTTAAAAAGCAATTTTTATACTTCAAAATGTGAATCAATTCTTCATACTATATTACCTGTGGGTTTCTTTATTTTGGTTAAAATTGTCAAAAACAATTGGGCTATTTCACATTTTTCTGTGACTGGAAAACTCAACTTTTAGTTGTAACTCAAAGTTAGGGCATGTAGCTACAAAAATGAAGAGATAAAGCAAATAAGGTCAATTCGGCATTCTTGGTCTTCACTCCCCTGGGTGATGCCCCGGGACTGAGCCCGATGTGTTCTCTCCAGCCCGCGGCATCGTGGGTCTCATCCCTTTTTTCAGCTCTCGCTTTCAGTTCCAGGGTGCAGCGCAAATCACTACAGGAACCCTTGTAAAGAAGATTTAAAATTGGGGAAGAGTGAACCAGTCTGTAAGCCCCTTGTTAAAATAAACCACCTTTTCCTAAAATCAGGACAGGAAGAAATAGTTTAATAGTAATGAAATAAACTCACTACCTGTCTGTGCAGCAGTATCAAAGAGTTCTAGCAAACATAAGAATGCTTTGATCTTCTTCAGCCAGAAGAAAATTATGAAGCTCTTCATTGACAGTTCATGGGGAGTTTGGGAACACTGATCAAAGAAAACTATTATTACTATAGACTAGAAATTAAAATATCTAAATACAAAATACTTCAGTACATTGTACTTCTTTCAATTGTGAATTGTGTATTTAAAAATTCAAATGGTCTTTTTATGATTAAGTTGAATTTTATTATATCTTCTGTACTCTAAAATAAGACATTAAAATGTTTTTAAGCAACATTGTTCCCTTTGCTAATGGCTTTGGCATTATATGGTTGAGATGGAATGAGGGGCAGTGGGTAGTGTGTATTCTATGGGATCCCTCTAGGTTACTGTAAACTCAATTGAGCAGAATTATATGAATTAGAGACTACTTTGACATTCTTTCATGATCTTAAAGAAAAATTCCCGTAAGTTATTCCATTATGTAATAGTAATAGTGTTATGTGATTATAGATTCCACTTTAACTACTATAATTATACAGCAGAGACACTTAAAGGAAAGGATAAAAAACTTTTATAATAGAAAGGGGTATGTTTGTGGGCATTTTATTGTAAGAATTTGAACACCTGAAATGGGAAACATGAATATCACTTGAAAATATGCTTATGCTATGGGACAAAATGCTTCTCTGTGAGTAAGTAGCACAAGAGAAAAATAAGTTCAGTGTTATTTTTGAGTGAAAATGTAGACATTTCCTGCAGATTTTTTACTTATCAAGAAAGAAAACCCTTATTTTTGTTAATTGCATGTTCTGGATCTGAGCCAGGTGTCTGTGTAGTTGATAGCTCCTGCCTCTGAACTCATCAGGAGGCATTTAACAAAATATGTATTAAAATACTTAAGGAATAACTCTGCCTAAGGGTGTGGAATTGTAAACAGGAAAAAAATTCCTGCAAAAGAGGACAGCTCATTAAAAATGTGCTGATTAACTGCAAGAAAGACAGAAGGAAAGGCATGCCCCGGCCTTCAGACAACATCCATCTAAGCCCAGTGCCTGGCACGAAGTTACACTTCAATGCAGTACGCTCCCATCCTCCATCCTACACTAACTTCCTCCAAAAAGTGGAAGAAAATAATAGTGCAAAGATCCACAACGGAAACACTACAAAGGTAGTGCAAAAGATCCTCTCATACCTAAATCAGTGGGTCATTTCATGATTCAGACTTACTGATAAAAATAACCATGCCTTTGAAAGTTAGCCAGGTCTTGGATATTAGTTTCAAACTAATTTCTCTAAAACTTCACTGTAAAGGAGGAACAGAGCTTCTTAATTTTTGAAGAAGCAGGATAAGGTTGATGGCCCACATGCCCCGCTCTCCGCACACACTCCACAATAATTGTTAAAGGAGAAGAAAGTGATAGCTGCAGAAGTGCTTTGTGCCCCTCTGAAACTAACGTCTATGTAATGTCCTTAGCTTATAAATAAATAAGATATGTGGGACAAATGAGTAGCATATAGAGGAGCCATTCTCCCTCTCTGATGTCATCAGTAATGGCTAATGAATTCCAGGCCGGTGCTCTAGTCTCCTGAGGACTTCCCAGTGCAGTCTTCAGAACCAAGAGATTTGTGCTGATTGGGACACAGGGATCTGTTCTATCTCACATTAAAATGTGCCAGCACTGAATTTAGATACATGTGTTATGCAGCAACATTTGTATTAGTCAAAGTTGAGAAATTTAATTAAGAATAATGTTTTTTTCCCCATGGAAGTATTTACAGGACTGAGTGATTTGATGACTAATGGACATATGTAAAGGGCATCTGCTACTTACTGACCATAGCAAATAAATAAATAAATAAATTTGTTCCTGCTGGCAAGTCTGTTTTGTTTGTTTGTTTGTTTAGCAGTAGAATCATATGCTGAATATTACCCCTGAGGTTTTTTTTAATATATAGGTACCTAGTCAATTTTGACTTCCAAGGAAAAGACACTTCAGATTGGCTACATGTTAGAAGATGAGCCTGAACTAGTGCTTTTCAACAAGTATACTGCAAGAATTTTTAAAACATGGAATACTTGACTATTTAGTCAGGAATACTGACCGCTTTTCCCTGAGACTGTCAAATAAAAAAAAATGACAATGGCCAACACAACAATAGCTGTCCAATGTGAATGAATCAAAATTATACCTAATTTTTTGTCTGATTGGCAAAAAAATACAATTTTATTTTTTGTGTGCCACAGAATTTTAGTAATTAGTTTGTGTGCCATGAGATGAAAAAGGTTGAAAATTGCTGATCTAAACAAATTCATGTGCAGAAAATGCTGGTCAATTTGGTGTGATTTGCTAATGAAGATGAACAGAGCCTTAACAGAAAAGAAGAAAAAAAAAAAAGCAAAGAAGCAGCAACTTAGTATATCTAAGGGTGGCAAACCCTATGCTACATAAAGGGTGAAGGTTACCTTCTCACATAAAGAAATGCATACCTCCGGGATCACAACACAAAGGATTTTAAGATACAGCTACTAATGTTAATGAGAAAAGATGGCCAAGTATATAAAAACAAAAACAAATGAATAAACTGACAACCACACCTCAGTGCTGAGTGGCTGTTCAAATAACTACTCTGGGCTTCAGGACCTGGGAGCAAATAGGGAGTGGTGGGGACTGTGGCGCTCTGCAGACTGCCGGCCCTATCTATAAAGGAAAGCACTTGTCTCAGCTGATTGTTGCCATGTGAAAATGTGGGTCCAGTGAGGCCAGATTTTACAACTCTTCAAGAGACACTGGACATCTGGGTTTTATGTGAAATCTTCATTTTGAAATGTTTGCTCAGAATTCAAATTCAGGGGAGGAATTGGGAACAATTCTTGCAAGCCAATCCAGACCTACTTTTTGATCATACTTAGACCCTTGTTATAGATCTGTAATTGGTTCTTTCTGAGATATCTAAATGAGTAAAGTTGGTAAGGTTGTAAAGGAAATGTTAATGCTACCTAATACAAGAATTAAAAAAAAACCCAGACAGTTACATTTATGGCTGCATAGTTAAGGGGTTTAACTGCGGTGTCAGATTGCCTGTATTTATATCCTGGTTATGTACTCTGGGAAAGTCACCAAGTCTCTCTGTGTCCAGTTTCCACTTCAGTAAAATGGGAATGACGATGGTACAAATGTCATACAGGTTAGTCAAGATTCCAATCAGTGAATTTGTACATAGTACTTGATTGTAATTGCTTGACAAACATTGTCAATTATTATTTTACAGTAAAATCATATTCAGAGGATTTGCCTTTCATTGTACAATACTGGAAGAAAATAGCCTTTGTCAATGTAGTAAGTCTGTTCTATGTTGAAGAATATGAGTTAAGAGGAAAGATTCTGGAGTCTGCAAGCCAGGATTTGAGTCCTTGCTTTACTGCAACATAACCAGAGGAAGTTCCCTGCTTTTTCAAAACCATAAACTCTTCTTCTTTAAAATGGGAATAATAACCTATACTTCAAAGTCATAAGAACTCAGTGAGGTAATATTCATATAGTCAATGCCTGGCATCTAGTCAATACCTGTTACTTGCTGTAATGATTTCCCCCCAATCTTTAGGAGTTCCATATTTGCAAACCCTCTTTAAGGAGATTTATGTATCATTACATGTATTTGAAGGAAATTATATCACATTTGACTTACAAATTAAGCTTCATCTTAATGGACAATGTTGTAACAGTGACACTCAACCAGGGTGACATTACCTTCCAGAAGACATTTGGCAATGTCTAGAGTCATGTTTGGTTGTCACAGCTGATGGGACAGCAATGGGAGTCTAGTGAGTAGGGTCCAGAGGTACTGCTAAATAGTCTGTAACACACAGGACAGTCCCCTAGCACAAAGAAATATTCAGTCCAAAATGTTGCTAGTGCTGAGCTTGAAAATACCCTTCATTACAGCTATTCAACTACCATAAAATTTAGTTTGTAAACTTCTTGCCAAGCAAAATGGGGAGTTATTTATTTTTTCAAAATATCACCTAACTCAGACATTAACACATAAACTGAAATCTGTAGAATCACTTCAATAAAATATTTTTAAATGTACACACATATATTGTATATACACAAAATCCTATTTTCTTCTGGTTTTAAAAGTAGTATAAGCTTGTGAAAGTTAAAAGACTGCAAAGGCATGTAAATAGAAAGTGACAGTTGCCCCTTTTTTTGCAACTGTCCCCATTGAAAACCATTGGAAATATAATCAGGTTACAGTACTTCAGTTTTTTAAATATATGTGTATACTGTTCTCTAATTTCATTTAAAAAATTAATGTCTTTCTTTTTCTCTTTCTAAACAGTTCAGTCCTAAAGCTGTTATGTAGGGTGGAGCAAGGCAGGCCTTTAGGAGCAGTGACCTAGCCCCGGGTAAGGAGGGCGTCAGGGGGCCTGGCGTGGGTGCTGCAGCCCAAACAAGGTACAGAGGGCACTCGTGTGTGGGGCAGCCCAGGGCAGGGTGTCAGCCAAGGCCAAGTGGGGTGAAGAGCAGGACAGAAAGACCTACTGTGTGGTGTTTTGAGGCTGGATGGGAGAGAAGTCAGAAAGCAAGCAAGTGCTCAAAAGATGATGGGACCTGTGAAAAGGAACAAGAACTAGCTAAAAGGAACCACAACTGAGACCATTTGAGTATCAATGTAAGTAATGTAAACAAAGTTAGTTAACAGCTTAAAACACTTTGAATAAAATAAGAAACCATTAGTCCATTAGGATGGAATAAGTAAATGAATAAAATGAAAGTTTGATGAGGAGTATTTATAATGTCAAAAAAACTCTCCACCAAAATATATTAATTAGGAAGGGAAAAGTGGTAACTTTACAGTGGAAATGCCTGACTTACCACTACCTTTTAATCAAACGACCAAAGTAACATCGTCAGTAATGAGACAAATCACATTGTGTGCCACCTACTAACTTACTGTGGTAGTCAGCTTCCAAGGAGGCGATCTTCATGTCCTAGTAGTATTCATGCCCTTGGTGATCTTTGTCCATGTTGAGAGGGGTTGACCTGGGTAGCCAATATGATATTACACAAATTATGGTATGTGATTTCTGATATTAGTCCTAAAAAACATTGCTCACTCTTGAGGGAGCCAGCTGCCATATTGTAAGGATGCTCAGCCAGTCCTAGAGAGCATGCCATGTGGTGAGGAGATGTTTCTGCCAATCGCCCCCACTAACTTGCCAGCCATGTGAGTGAATCACCTTGCAAGCAAATGCTCCAGCCCCAGTCAAGCCTTCAGATGATTGTAGCCCTCACCAACATCTTGATCGCACCCTCATTAGACCTCCCAGCTCTGCAGCTTCTTTTTTTAATGCACATAAACTATGCAAAATAATGTTTATTATTTTCAACTAGTAACTTTTTAAGGGTAATTTAATATGCAAGAATGGACACTAATACAGATGCAGTGAGAACACAGCATCACTTCTGTGATATTCCTACCAGAGATGCACAGCCTGAATCTAGTCCTGCTGTAACAGAAAACAAACATTAACTAACAAGCATTCTGGAAAATAACTGACCTGCGGTCTTCAATAGAGTCAAGGTCATAAATGTGAAAGACAGACTAAGAAACTGCCCTGGAGTGAAGGAGACTAGAGATATGACAACTTTATATAATACTTAATTCTGAACTGGGTTCTTTTGATATAAGAGCTATTACTGGGATGATTGGCAAAGTTTGGAGACTGAGGATGAGATGGTGGTAATGTGTCACTGTGAGTATCTTTGATGAATTGTGATTATGTAGTGGGATGTCCTTTAGAAAATATACACTAAGGTATTCAGAGATGATAAGGCATCATCAGGTCTGCAAATTACTCTTGGATAAATAAAGAAAACAGTTCTTTGTGCTGTTCTTGCATCCTTTCTGTAAGTTTGAGATTATTGAAACATTTTTAAAAGTATGCAAGAAATATAGAATATGACCTTGCCTATAAAAGTAGACCCATCTATTCCTTTTTTAAAGGGATGTATAGTATGCAGGTTTTGTATCAAAAAAATTTTTTTTACCAATTTATGTTGATGGACATTTAAATTCATTCCAGTTCTTTTCTATTATAAAATCCAGTTCTTTGCTACTATACATATTGTTAGCAAATATCCTTATCAACATGTTTTGTGCCCTTGTTCAATTTTTGCCCAAGAATAAATCCCTGGAGTCAAATTGCTATGTGAATGGATATGCACTCTTTAATCAGTCTAATCATAAGTCATTGTAGAAAACCACATAAAATCTCCTTAATATAAAATTAAATTTATCATTTGGTAGTTATTTTCATTTGTTTTTCCCCCCACTAGAAATTAAGCTTTTTAAGAGTAGAGACTTCATCTGTCTCAATTATTACCATTAAGATAGTCCGAGGCACTCAGTATTATTGATTGCAATAACAGTAATAGCATACATTTATTATATCTCTAGAGCTCTTCTAAGAATACAAATTTATTTATTTCTTGTAACAACTGTATGAGGTAGGTAGTAGGATTATTTCCATTTTGCAGATGAGGAAACTGAGGCAAACAAAGGCTAGACACTTGCTCATTTTTACAAGGCAAGGAAATGGGGGAGCCAGGAGTGCAGGTAGTTTTTCTTCAGTTTATGAGCTCTTAGGTACTATGCTATGCTGGTTTTCTCTTGTTGAGTAAATAAAGCAATGAATGAATAATCAATATATTTATTTGGTTCTTTGACCAATTACAAATTTCAACTTTTTTTCTTTTTTCAAATAAAAATTGAAAGGAATGGACTACTCACTTCATAAAAGCTAAATTAGTTGTATGGTCCTCTTGTACCTGGCTGGACTAAGCTATGTAATAGGACTGCTCCTGGAATTAATAATCATACAGGTATAAACTATAAATTATTCTCACTAAGAATTTATGGATGTATAAACAGAATATTTGCTTTGTGTTACAAATATAATAGTAAATCTGGATCTACAGCTGGAGTCTAGGAGGCAGTACCTATATTACTTTGTCAATTTTTTTAAACACATCCCCTGCCCCCCACCAGGACTCCTATGCCCCTGCCTCCTTCTGCACCCAGAAGGCCCAGGTCCGACTCCCACAGTGGAAATCCAGCCACCCTCCAAGCTCCCCTCAGTAGTCACCTCTTCCATTGAAGACTGTTTTACCTTTCTGTTCTTTCTTTATTTTTCTTTTTATCTCTTTCATATGGGCTTTATTAAGCATTTTACCATAGATTTCCATAAGTCATGTAAAAACATAGTCTCATTCTATTATTGTCAAATCATTTTAAGATCCCCCAAAGAAATACATATGCAAGGCTCAAGACCGAATCTACCTTTCTGTTCTTTCTTACCCTCCTTCTGAATGTTGAAATGATCTTTCCTACCTCAGAACTTCCTGAGTCCTTTTTATTATGCTCTCTTTATACTTCATTATATACCTTCACCTTATATTAATTGTGTCAAGTCCTCATCTCCCATAATAGGCTACACTGTCTTTTAGTTTTATTCATTTTATAAAGTACCAACATATTACAATATTTTGTGCAGACTGTGGAATTAAGTATATGTTTTAATGAGGGAGTAAATTATCTCAGAGAAACATATTTGAGTTCTCAAAATCCTAAATGAGAAGACAACTAAAATTTTTTAATATTATATATTCCAAAATTATCAGGAACTGTAAAATAACAAATGAAATGGTTAGACATGACTTTTTTTGATCTGATAGTTTGTATTTTGTCCCTAGTTTACAAGGCATCAAGAACCAAGCAGCGTAATTAGCTTTCATTCCTGTTAGACCTCCTGCTTTGTTTATGGCTGCAAATACCCACTTTGCTTCCACCTACAACTTCAGTTCCCTTTTCTTTTAGTGGGTGGTTTAGGTACATCAAAGGTAATAAAATCAATCAAAGAGATAAGTGGATTTTTTTTCAAAGGCTAGTACTTAGGGATGTGTTCCTGTTAAAGAATTTTAATACTAAATTTGTTTTCAAGTGTTTGTATGATACCAAATCTCCCTGCCAAATGGAAGAAGGATTGACCTTGAATCCTGCTCTGCATAAAATAATAAAATATTATTCTTTCTCCACATGTATATATTTTTAAAGACCATCAGGGAATGTTAAGTGTTGTCATTAGACAGGATTATACTTGGCTGCTGGTAAAGGCAATAGCATAGCCTTCAGGCCAATCATTTCTATTCCCTGCTAGTTCTTCCTCTTACGGAGGGACTGGGACAAAGCTAAAGGCCTTTTGTTGCTGAAAGCTCAAACAGCAAATCAAAGAGAAAGTTCGAACAGATATCATGTCTTTTAAAAATGTCATTGCTTATGTAAATTAGCTACGGTCCTTGGGTGCTGGTGAGCCCCAAGCATCTTTGGATTGGTTAGATAGCCTATCATGTTTTATTTATATTGGTGGTCTTCTAGAAAGCTTTGACCACGGAGTCCTCACATTTAATTTTAATTTGTGCTTTTTTGTTTTAATTTTGATTTATTTTGTTTATTTTTAGTTAGCTTCACTATCTTGTGATTTCCAGAAGATAATTTGGAACACTTCTATAAGATGTTACCGATTTTTTGTTTTTTACTGTTACCCATCTGGCCATTTAATTTGAGGTTTCCTTATGTTTATAAATTAAAATTAAACTTTAAGAAATCTCTTTCTTTGGAAGTATTTTTATATTGTGAAAGATTTCAAAATAATGCCTTCTGACTACAATGGACAAACTTGACATATAGTCTGAAATATGTTCAGGACAATAATAAAGTCAAAACATTCATATTTGAAAATGTAGCCTAACTGAGTCTCTTCATAAAATGCTGAGATGTTGCACTAGTTCTGCAGGGCCTCTCTTAATATTAATGTTAAGTTCTTGATCATACCCTTTGTAGATGAATTCATTTAGGGGCCAGCTGAGATTCTCCCTGCTGTTTCTAAATGCATTGCATTGTAAATTAACAAACTTTATTCAGGAAAGAATACATTTTTGGAAAGCATACATTATGAGTAAGTCATTATTACTTTGTGTATTAGGCACAGAATTTTTAAATAGGCTTACATTTCATATATCATGATAACTGTAGCTTTTTGGCTGGTTTTGAAATAATCCTGAGAACTTCGGCAATTGCTCTGGTGGTGATCTTTCTCGGCAGGGGGTATTCTTTCTCCTTAGATCTGTAGCTCTGTGATGCATATACATAAAACATGCCTTTGTTCTCAAAATCTCTTTTCTATCTGATTAGTGTTGTATCCAAGTGATTTGTGTCTGCTTCTGTTAGGGTTTTTTCCCTTTTCTTTTGCCCTTAGCCTGTCATTTGTGTGGATAAGTTCGTTTACATTCAACAGAGGTATTAAGTGCATTTTTGATGATAGAAGGGAGTAAAATAGTAAGTAAGGAGAAAAGTGGGGTGGATGAGAGGGAAAGGAGGAAAGAAGGGTAGAAAAAGGAGAGAGTAGGTGTGGGGAGAAAGAGCGAGCAAAACAGGGGCTATGGAGGTTTGTGAAATCTTGGGGGCTGGTGAGGGGGGGTGCAGGGAGATCAACAGACCAGCATTTTCCCCAGGCTTGGGCTCAAGCTTGTGAAACTACGAATGTATTAAAGAACCTCAACTGGGATTTGCTGAGGACAAATGCTGTAATGTGTTAGTCATCCATTATCTGCTTCTATTTTTGCAGGTTCTGAATGATGACTGACGCGGGTTTGTGTGATATCCTTCACAGTCCCTGTCATTGCCGAGTGATAAGGAACCTGCAAGTCTAGCCCCAGCACCAGGGGGAAAAAAAAAAAAAAGCAGCTCTGGAAGAAGGAAAGCTTCCGCTTGCGGACAGGACAAAAGTACCGCCTTCCCAGGGATTTCCGCGTGAAACTAGGGATAAAGACACCTCGTCCCGTCCAGCTCCTCGCTCTCACAGCCGGATGGTGTGTGGCCACCACAGGACACCCGCCGCGCCCCGGCCATGAAGTAGCGGCTGCTGGCTGCGCAGCTGCCCGAGCTCCGGCCACAGCCCAGCGCTGCGCTGCCCGGTCCTCTCCCGGCGGGGCCGGAGCGGCGTGGACATGGCTGGCGTCTGTAGCCTGCTAGTTCTCCTCCTTGTTTTTAATTGCAGCTGTTTGGGTTTCAGAAGCCCACTTTCCGTCTTTAAGAGGTGAGTGTGTGTGTGTGTGTGTGTGTGTGTGTGTGTGTGTGTTAAAACAGGCAGAATGTTGTTTGCGTGGTTGCTGTGCATGCTGTTGATAATTGTAATCACTTTTACGGACTAGAGTGTCGGAGAAATAAATGTAACAGGCTGATTCACTTTGGTGAACCGACTTGGAATTTTAGCACAGTAACTTCTTGTGAAGTCCCTCTTGCAGAAATACCCACTGTGGTGTAGCCAAGCTTCACTTGGCTTTCAAAACTTCAATTAGAAGTTGTGATTTCCAATACAAATCACTCCCTCTTGGGAAGATATTTCAGAAACTACATATCATCGTTTAGATTCGAATGCCTTCCTGTTTTATAATAGCTGGAAGAATAAAATATCAGTATAGGTAACTGGTGGGGAGAAGCAGATCACGGACTGTAATAGCTCACGAGAAAACATTGAGCTGTATACACAGTCCTCATAATTACCATATTAAATATTTATGCACTTGTACATTTGTAATTCACCTCTCAGTCTTCTCCATCCCACCCCCCAACCCCCCAATTCAACTCTCCCTTCTAGCATTATTATTGTCGGTTTTTGTTTCTGGCTAGTAATACTGGACGCTCATTAAATAATTACAAAAATTTTACTGGCTTATACTTAATATTTTTTCCATTAGAAAATTGTCAGTTCTGTGATAATTTCTAATTTATTAATCCAGTATTTTCATTAACTAGAAAAAATGAATATGTTGACAAATTGATGTTGAATTAAGTTTTCAATGTAAGCTGCTTGTTTATTTTGATTATATTTAGTTTACAAGTTGGGTATATATTGCTCATGGACTATAAAGTGCAATTCTGACAATGTTTTAGAATATTATGTAATTGTCACATCTTTTCATCAGGTCTAAATCAATAATCTTTCATTTTACATTCATAGAATTCCTTTATATTTTCTTACTCAAGTTAAGATTCCATTATGTTCTACGATATTGAAATTGTCTTTTTTTTTTAAGGTTTAAAGAAACTACCAGATCATTTTCCAATGAATGTCTTGGTCCCAGTCGACCAGTAACTCCTATTGATTCATCTGATTTTGCATTGGATATTCGGATGCCTGGGGTTACACCTAAACAGGTGAGAGGAATTCTGCATGTCCTTACTCACTTGTTTATGTACAGTTTATAATTAAAGCAAAGAAACTGCATTTATAGCAGCGGTAACTTCTTTAAAAATAGGCAGTCGTTTTCAAGACTCCTCAGGGCTAGAATAATTGAATATTATAAAGAGGAGTAAATCTTTCAAGGTAAATCTTTCAGTTAAATTTCTTTTTTAAAAATTTACTTACACCGTTATTTGAAATGGAACCTTGAAAATTTATGTTTTGAAATTCTCAATGGAATAATAGCCTCTGTACTGGAACATGTAAGTATATATTAAATTATGAAAAATTATTCTAATAAAAGGAAATGATATTGAAAAGCTACACCTAAGAGATTACTTTGTTTAAATACCCTTTTAGCGCAGCCACAAGCTAAGAAATATAACCCTGTGTTTATTAACAACAATTTGAAAAACAACATTTCACACTTTTAAAAGTTAAAAGTACTGTTCATACAGGTGGTTAAGTTTTTTTTAGTACATTCTGCTTGTTTTAAGAGATATATTTTGAAGAAATATTTGCAGAACTCATACAATTGTGACATATAGAGCAGTTTGAGTAGAATTAGGTTGTTGCTAGGGCTTTCCTTATTTTAGGTACACACAAGAAGCTCGAACTGACTTCTCTCGTGTGTGTAAGTGTGGTGTTTCATCAAGCCCCAAAAGGCCAGAATTAATTATGCTTTGCAACCCAGCAGTGCAGGCATTTGTGTATGTCATTAAAAGATAGCCCTTTCCTTTCTAATGGCTGCAGCAATAGGGAGAGACCTGGGTGTTTTAGAACTGCAGTGGCTGATGATTCACGGTTGCAGATAACATTCTACTTTTCTTTTCTTTTAAGTACTGAAAAAATAAAAGTATTCTACTTACTTATTGGAGAGATAGCCTTTGCAATTGATGTGCATAAACTCTAGAAAATACACATAGTCCTCTTTGGGAGGACGAAGGATTGACATTCATTTATTTGAACACCTATGTATAATCTAACCATCTATAATTAACTACTTTCACTACTGTGAAAATTACCCTCACCCCCAACCCCTGCCCATCTTCAAATGACCAGGCAGATGACTCTTCCGTATGTTCAGTTGTTAATGCCCTGGCCTTTAATTCCGTAAGGTCTTTATTTAATATTTAGTTAGAAGACATGTAATGAGACTGGGAATAAGAGAACGACAGTTGCTCACTTATGAAATGTGCTTCTTCTCATCTCTTCTCACTTTTAAAAATGATTTTCCTCCTGTATTTGCTTAAACTGACTTTATATTACTGCTTTTAAAAATAGCCACTAAATGATCCTTAGGACTTTTTTCCCATCAAAAATATCATTATTTTCTCAAATAGTCATTTGTTGTGGTTCATTATTTTTTTATCCTCGTTATTTTACAGTAATAACATTTAAATTATTTAACAGTAATAATCAGTAACTGTGTTGGGGTCAGTATTCTCAGAAAGAGTTCCCAGAGGAATTCATTTAAAATAATGTAGAAGAGCTGCATTTTCATAAAATAAAATGTGTTTACTCATTTTTATAATCTTACAATTATTAAAATAACTCCATGGAAAAAGAACATATACTTAGTAAATTATTGTTGTTTTGTACTGTATGCATTCAGCTTTACCTCGTGCAGTAGAGATGTGCTGGCTCCTTCCATAACAGGTCATTCTTTGTTGCTCCTTCTCCTGAGACCATGTGGTTCCCAGGAGCTATCTATCCAGGACCTGGCGGTGGAGCCCATGAACTAGGATTAGCTGATCATTGCATCTTACTTCCCCTTTCATAGTGAGTGTTTCAGAAGAAGGTATATGACCTAGACCAGTCCTGTCAAATCTTAGGACTTTTGCTGGGAACCCATTTTTCTGTTACATATGAGCCAAAGGTGTGTAGTCAGAGGATTGGCTCCATTTAGAAAGGCAGCCATGCCTGGAATAAAACTAATGCCATAAAAAACAAAGCAGAGAGACTGAAAGAATATAGGTAGCATTTCCACTTTAGGGAGTTTTTAGTTATATTAGCCTTTTTTGTGTCAGCCAAGTTGAGTTGAGTTTTCTCTGACTTGGAACTGAAACTACCTAACTGGATAAGTGATTCACTTGTTTTGCCTGATCAGCTCAGAACAAGTTGTTGAAAGTTTCTGCCAATTCCCCCCGTCACTTTCTATTGACTGTATGCCACAAACCACATGAGTTGATCCGGCTGGCATACAGGCTGTATACCTTATAAGCTTCATGAGAAATGGTAGTTGTACTTCCTAGTTAGTATACTCAGAAAGAATTGGACAAAGAACTCCATACCCTTTTCCTCCTGAATTTGATGTTCTTAGTTTCCTCCTAAATTTGATGTTCTTAGTGAGGAAGACAGAGAACTGTAATTTTGTGAGTGATTTTTATGAAGAAAGCATTCTTTTCTGAAAATGCAAGTGAAACTAAATTTAACACAGATCCTTAAGAGGAAAGGAGATAGATAGACAAGGAAAGAAAAATGAAAAAGTATTAGAGGAAATAAATAAAAGATGGAAGGGAATTAGAAGAGTAGAACAAAAGAAAAAGGAAAGAAATACAAGAAAATAGAATAATCAAGAACAAAAATAAAGGGAAAAAGAAATCAATAGTTATAATGTGAAGAACAGAACCATCAAAGAATTAGAAAAAGAAGAGTAAAGAAATCATAAAAACAAGGAAGACATTAAACAGTTAAATTTGTTTTGTTTTATTTTGTTTTGTTTTGTTTTAATGACAGAAGACCAAGAAGAGCAACAAAATTAAAAGAAAGGCAGGGCTGAGAAGCCGGAACTTGAATTGGTAGTTGAGGCAGACCAAGCTGATTAAAGAGATGTTTTCACTCAATAGATTTTTTTTTAGAAAGTACACCTTAAGTTTTGGCTTATGAAATAAGCCAAATGAAAGATATATCAATTAATTTGATGTAAGTCCTTTCCTTGGGAAACTTGAGATTGTTAGGTAGCCTTGGATAGAGAAACAACATATATAGAGTAGAGGCAGAGAGAACCTTATACTATAGACAGCAGAACTAACGAATTTTGCTGATGAAACACAAGTCTAGATTTGTGTCTTAGCAAATATCAGTCCTGTCAAGCCTTTGAGTTGCAGTCAATTCTGCCATTCCACAGGCTCCAGAGCAACCTTTAAAAATTGGTCCTGTTAAACCTGCTCTAGAGCGTCTGGGGAACGTAGTTTATTGCCTATTGTAATATCAATTTTAATTTCAATATTTAATATCAATATAATTGAAGAGAGCTCACTGTTTCTTCACTGACTTGAAATTAAAAAATAATTTTTGTCTTTGATAAATTTCACATTAATGAATTTTTTTCAGGCTTTGGGAAGATTAGGGAGAAGAGCGATCAGGTTTTGAGTAGCCCAGGGTAGGATCTGGTGTCCAATGGCACTGGCTGCAAATCCAGCAGTCTTGAAGTAGTGGTATCTCCAGACTTCTTTTAGTAGTGTCCCTCCACATTTGATTCCCTTTCTCCCTGGGGACCCCGTAGGCTTTTGCTGTCATCAACTCTAATGTCAACAAACCTAACAATTTGATATGAACTCAGTTCATGATCATAGCAAAATGTTATCATCAATTTGATGTTAACTATTCTATAGGGGGTTGATTTTTAAATAAAATAAATGAGGCATAATTACAATGATTTTTACGTAAGGTGTATTGTCTAAATCTAAGCCAAAACTAGTGGGATAGAATGTAGGCTTTAGGGTCAGGCAGACAGCATTCTTGTTTCAGCTCTTGCTGTGTCAACTCAGGTATGTTTCTTAACCAGCTAGCCCTGTTCCCTCATTCCTAGACAGGATAACAGTAGTATCTATGCAGGATTATTCTGGGTCTAAACAAAGTATGACCAGTGGCGTGTCCCATTCGCCCTCCACATGGTAAGTTCTCAGAAAATGTGAACTCACTATTTTTATGATATGTGTTGAGTAAAATGTGAATGAGCCTTAAGATGAGAAAGAAACTGTCAACCCTTATGCTTTCAGTAATGACTTCATGGAGAAAGTACGATATTGTAATAATTTTGAAGGAGAGGAAAGATAGCTAAATGAAGGAAAAATAAAAAATATGAACCTGGACAAGAGAAACCTGGAGAAAGTAAGCAAGGAAGTAAATCTTTCAGTGTGCTTATTTTTAGGTAGTTATTCCCATTAAATGTCCCTTATGATCAAAGGATAAAAGAACACTGGGAATGGATATGTTTTTCTCAAAGTTCTTATATATCTTTTATACTGCTTAGAAAAGAAGTTATCAAAAGCAGTTTCAGAAGTATGAAGCCTTATTTTTTTGTCAGTTTGAAACCATCATGGATTTCTTCACTTTGCTGAAGACTTGGCATGTTGACCTTCTTTAAAAATGACTCTTTTCTAGTGTAAGCCCTTTCAAATCCTAGGTTTATATAACATTTTATTTATTTGTTACTTGTTCAACTTAGATCCTCTGAAGTCTTCATGTACAGACTTACAAATGAAAACTAACATGTAAAAAACATAATTTTACAAAATTTGGTATTTTCTCCGAATGTTAATAACTTGAAGCCATGTCATTGAATCTTTTGTCCCACTAGGATGTGTTAGACTATCATCAGTGTAGAGTTGTCCTCTCATGTTTTGGGAGCAGTTTGAAACTATAGAGGAATACCCATTCTCCTTTCTCAACCTCTTGCACATTCTTGTCTCATTCTTTATTTGTTTTTTGAAGAGTCACAGATCATGCTTTGAAATCAGAAAGCATCCTTCCCCTGTGTTCCTGGGTACAAATATCTATCGCCAAGAATGCCAGGAAATAGAATACTTCTGAGTTTAAAGATCACAGCAGATAACCCAGAGCAGCAAGTTGAAAAACCTGAAATTATGGTCTTGTTATCACTTATTTTAAAATAATATGAAAGAATGCAATCACTGAAATAAAGCCAGAATGAACAAAAAATTCCTACAAATTTTTTTTCAAAAGCTTCCCACAGTGTTTATCTTGGCTCTTTTCTTAAAAATGAATAATAATTATAAAGTGTTTACTAATATGTTTTAATCTTTTCATTTTCTTAAGAAGGGATTCCCCTTGCCTTGATAGTATATATATAATCATGTAATAAGAACCTAGAACTTAAAGAGTTTTTTAACTGTACCTGTTTAAGAAATAAATTTTAAAATATCAAGCCATAATCATAACATCAGTTATAAACAGCGTTTGCTCAGGATATGTTTATCAAAGAGGTAATATACAGATTAACTGCAGAATGCTGTGATGCCTTATTTTCCTTAAGTTCAGAATACTGATTCAATTAGACTCTTTTCATGTAAAGTCACTTAGTTGAACAGAAGTTTGGCTTTTGGCTGATTCTGAGGATATTATGATATGTTAAATCTATATATTTTAATTCAGTCAATATGAAAAAAAAGTATCTCCAGTTAATGCTTAAAACTCAGGACAAAATTAGCAAGGACACCAGAAAAATATTGCTTTACTGGAATAATTTTTAGTTCTTTGAGGGTTCTGATTTACTTGTTCCTTTCTCGTTAGTTATTAGTATGTAATAATATTGCTTTTTTTCATCATTTTAATCATTGATACCATTGCAGATGTCTCCATTCCACAGCACTCCCCCACTTAACCCTTCTCTCAGCCCCCACTTCCCCTTTCCTCTGGCATCACCATGCTATTGTCTATGCCCATGGGTTATACATATATGTTCTTTGGATAATCCCAATTTTGCACTTAAAAAAATTATGTTGTATTGAGTATGAGAATAAGAAGAAGGATATACCCCACTCTCCCATTTCTCCATTTCCTATCACAGGCTAGCCTGACTCATTACATAAGGGGAAATGATTAACCTGTGAGCATCAGTAGTCTTCTGGGCACCAGTGGTAGGTTCTCTGTGATACTCATTAGAGACACTGCTCTCCCCAAAGAAGCTGAGTGACTGCTGGGAAATGCCCAAAGAAGATCCCCACCTGCTCCAGAGTTTATTATATACCTGGAACCCCTGTGGATTTCCTGACCACTTTTGTGTGGTCAGTGGCCTCATTCCATCCTTTCTTCTCTAGTTGTCTCACCTCTCCACCAGTATACCCTTACCTTCATCTAATTCAATCTGTGCAGTAGGACAAACACAGCAGATGGGTTTGCTTTTGACACAAGTCCGTTTGATTGGGAGTAGCTGCTGGAAGAATTGTAAGGCCATGTGAAAGACAGAAACGGTGGCCCCGGTAGCCAATCCTGCACCAGGGCATTTCTGTTGCTTAGAAAAAAGAGACCATGAATAAAGATTGATTGTATTAAGTCATTGTCTAAAAATGAACATGACTCATGGATTTTAGTGTTTCTTATTCCTCTATTCTTCGTTTTTCCTCCCTTCACAAAAGAAAAAAAAAAAAGGAAAGAAAGGAGCATGGTGATCTTGTTAATGAAGGAGTAAAATCAAGGAATATCCTAACTCTGGACTAGCACTTGCTTTTTATTCAGAAGGACGTAGGCAATGTGTATAAAATTCCATGGTTTGCAAAAAGAGCAACAGAAGAGATTATAATGCTATACCCTGGCCTTTCCACAAACTGAGGAAGTAATATTATCTATTTTACCAATGGAGAAGCTGATTATTAGAAAGGACAGTCATCAGGCCCTTGTTTTGTTTACTTCTCTGTCTCACATTAAATTGGTTTTTCCACTTTCTAATTTGAAAGCTCAGGATTAGTGTCAGTTAAGATTCTACATATCAAATTCTCAACTTGTATTTATTTGTATAATTTCCCCTTGCTTCATCAGCGAGGCTCAATGCTACAAATCAAATAGAAACAACAAGCAAAAAAGTTAAATGGATCTTATAAACAGCAAATTAAAGTTGCATGTAATTCATTGCTGATTGTTTAAATTATGATACCTTATTTTTACTAAAACCTATTTGATGTCCACTTAGGGAAGATAATGTTGAACTACTAATAGTATTTTATTCTGAGAAAAATGTAAATATGTCATGGGTTCAGAGTTGCAAATATACACTTACCTTTGTTTTGCTTCATTAAAAATAAGGAGCAAAAAGGAAAAGGACTCATGGACATGGACAACAGTGTGGTGATAGCAGGGCGGGAAGAGGATAAAAAGGAACTAAATGGTAATGGAAAAATACAATAAAGATTAAAAAAATAAGAAACATAAAGGAGACATTTTCTTTACAATTTTTGATATTTTTGAATTTATACAATACTTAGAGAATATTAGAAGAAGTAACTACAGTATAAGAGACTCCCTTATGATAACTAGTTTTCTCAGTAAGATTTAGAGTTCTATTTTTTGTTTTTTTTCCTAGTAAAATTTTAAAGGAGAAAATATATTTATTGGGTGCTTTAATGTAACAGAGCTATGTTAGGCACTTCATAAACATTGTCTCATTAATTCTCATAAAAACTGGTCAAGGTACTATTATCCCCATTTATTATAAGATTCTGAAACTCAAAGAGATTGAATAGTCTGTCTAGAGCCAAATAGCCAGTAAATAGAAGAACAATGATTTAAATACAGGTTTATTTGAATCTGAAACCCATGCTCATTTTATAATTCTGTTCTGCCAATCTGTTAATGGCCTGTATGTTTCCCAGAGAATGTTACTATATATATTTTATGGTGCTTTTGGCTTTAAATGTGAGGGGTTGTACACACACGTATATCTTTTATTATACATATATTGTAAAATAAAAGCTTCCTTTTGTTAAACAACCAAAATAAAGACTACTGGTTCCATCCTAAATCCTTGAATAACTTTTTACTTATATTTTTTCATGTCCACCCAGAAAGAAATGCTGCTAGTATGAATTCTGGTAAGGTATTCCTAATTTCCTGGCTGTTAAAAGACACCTTGCAATCAACTTAATTTAGTTCAACACAATTTTGAATTGTTCCTGTCTAAATCTAAGCCAGAGATTAGCAAATTATTTCTGAAAATGTCAGATAGTAAATATTTCTGGCTTGAGAGCCATATGGTCCCCGTTGTAACTGCTGCAGTTAGAAAGCAGTCATGGAGGGTATGTAAATGAATGACTTGGCCGTGTTCCAATAAAAAACTTCATTTACTAAAACAGGCAGCCACCCACAGGCTGTAGTTTCCTGATCCCTGATCGAAACCATTGCATATGCCATTTAAGCTAATAAATGGATTTAACCTTTGACCACTCATGTCTATGTCTTTTGACTTATAAAACATAGAGGATAAAAATACCAATGAAAGGTTAATGGCATTTTGATCTTTGTTCCTTAGTTACCTATTCAGTTTTCATAAGTAAATGGTCATAAACAAGACTTTTCTTATTTGGAATATTGTATTTCAGACTTCTCCATCTCAGTAAATGGTAATTCCTGTGTTATAATCCCTGTAGGCCAAATATACTCTATGGAAGTATAGGGATTCTTGGCTCCTCTTCTCATGCCCTCTAAACAATATGCCAGTAAATCCTGTTGTTTCTACCTTCCAAATACATCCAGAATTAATCTTTTCTCACCATACCCATCTTTCAGACTCTGGCCCAAGCAGTGCCCTTTCTTTCCTGGATTATTACAGGGAGACTAACTGGTCTCCCTTGTACCCTTGCATCCCCAGAGCCTGGACTCCATGCAGCAGCCACAAGGATCTGATAAGAACAGAAGTCAATCACCCTTCTCAAACATCCACCCTGAACAACAATTACATTTTTTAAAAGTTTTTAAAAAATAAAAAATAATGTATTAGGTGATATTGATCATATAGTTTTTAAGTGTACAGTTCTATCATACATGATCTGTATATTGCACTGTGTGCCCACCACCCACAGTCAGAGCATCTTCCATCACCATATATTTGGCCCCCTTTACTACTCCTCACCCTCTTTCCTCTGGTAACTACCACACTACTGTCAGTCTCTGTCTATGAGTTCCAGTTCTATATCCCACATATGAATGATATTATATGGTTCTTGGCTTTTTCTGACTGATCTATTTTACTCTGCATAATATTCTCAAGGTCCATCCATGTTATTGCAAGTGGCAGTATTTTGTCTTTCCTTATGGCTGAGTACTATTCCATTGTATATATGTACCACATCTCCCTTATCCAGTGTTCTACTGAAGGACACTTTGGATGTCTCCATGTCTTGGTCACCATGAATAATGCTTCAGAGAAAAAATGTTTTCAAGTTTTTTGGGTAGATACTCAGAAAAGAGATTGCTGGGTCATATGGTAACTCTATTCTTAATTTTTTGAGGAACCTCCATACTATTTCCATAGTGGACATATCAGTTTACATTCCCACCAGCAGTGAATGAGAGTTCCTTTTCCTCCAGCACCTCTCCAACTCTTGTTTTTGCCTGTCTTGTTGATTATAGCCATCTAACAGGTATGAGGTGGTATCCCACTGTAGTTTTGTTTTACATTTTCCCAATAGCTAGTGAATTTGAGTGTCTTTTCATATATCTGATGGCCATTTGTATGTCTTCTTGGGCAAACAGCAGTTCTGACCAGGGGTTAATATCCAATATAAAGAACTCATACAACTCAACAAATCCAATTAAAAAAGGGGCAGAAGATGTGTGCAAATGCCCCTTTAAAAGCTTCTGGTACCCCATTTAAAACCAAAAATTTATACTAATGTTCAAAACCCCTTTTTTCCTGCAATCTTTTCCCACTCTAGTGTCTCTCATCCCTTTTTTATCAGTCATTATAGGTGCAAAACAATTAGAACTCTGTTCCACCACTTGCTGGCTAAATATCTTAGGCAAGATAAGTAAACCTTAGTGAACTTCAGTTTCTTCATCTGCCAAACTTGTGAAACAAAAATTCAAATTTAAGTTGGTTAAAATATAAGTATGGATATTTGGTATATCAAATAGACTCCAAAAGGGAAGTATATGAAGCTTTTGAATATATCAATCAACAGAACAATTTAATATATATTAAACATATAGTAAGTATAATTTAATATCTATGTGGATATAAAATTTTACATTTTGGGAAGAGAATATACATTCTTTTTGAATGCACATAGAACATTTATGAAAATCACATAATGATACTTCAGATTCCTACAATAGCATTGTATAGCCATGATCCTTTGATAATAATCTAATAAAACTAGAAATTAAGCATGAAACGATGTCATAGAAAAATTGTAGCTACTCAGAAATTAAGGACAATTCTTCTATACAACTTCTGAAACAAAGAGAAAGTCAAAAATTGAAATTATATTATCGAGAGTAATGATAAGAAAAATACTTTCTAATGAAACCTGTAAGACACAGCTAGAGCAGTACTCAGAGAAAAATTGATAGCTTAATATACGTTTTTAATGAAAAATAGAATAAAAGTAAATCTACATCAACACTCAACTTAGTAAATGAGGAAAAGAGCAATCAAGTGAATGAAAAGCAAGAATAAGGATAAAAGTTGAAATTAATAAAATAGTTTAAAAATAAAAATGTCTAAATAAAATCAGAAACTTTCTTTGAAACATCATTAAAGTTGATAAACTCATGGCAAGCCTATAAGGATAAAAAAGTTAAAAAAATATACATTATTAAGTATTAGAATATATAAAGAAAAACATTAGACACTATTATGTGAAAATGTATGTGAATAAATTTTATAATCTTGAGGAATGTGTGTAATTTTCTACAAAGTACTTAGCTATCCAAATTGACCTAAGAACTGAACAGACCACTAACTATAGAAGAGATTGGAAAGATAAAAATATTTTAAATGTATACACATATATACATGCACATACATGAACTTTTAAAGTTGACAATTATTTAAGCAAGAAAACATGACAGAAAAGCTAATGTACCAAATATAAAAAAAGGTCCCTCCCACAGACTGAGAAGACAGGCAACCCAAAAGAAAAGCAAATGGAGAATATTAATATTAACAGAATGAATGAAGTCTAACCCTGTTAATAATCATAAAAATTAAACTGAACTAAGAAGCAAAATAGAGACAGACTCATAGATAAAGAACAGGATGACAGCCCTGGGGGTTAGGGGGACTGTGGGCAGATGGTGGGATAGAGCAAAAAAATAGAAAGAATTCAGGACACGGACAACAGTGTGGTGATTGCTGGGTGGGGGGAGGAGTGGATGGAGGTAGAAGGAGATATAAGGGGGATAAATGGTAATGTAAAAAATACAATAAAAATAAACTTAAAAAATTAAAAATTAATTTAAAAAGAAGTACCATTTTTTTTACTTGTGAATATGGCAAGAAATTAAAAAGAGCTGTGATATACAGAGCTTTTAAAGATGAAAACTGAGTAGTCTCAGAAATTGTTGATGAGAGGATGCATTACTACAAGATTTTTTGGAAAGTTATCTTGAGTTGTCTTTTAAAGTAGAATTACTCATATCCTTACAATCATGAGAGATTACTTTGTAGAATATTAAGTAATAAGTGAAAGATTGAGGCATGTCTACATGTCTTGCCCCAAAGTATTTTAACTGTATTAATTAATAACAGCAAACATCAGAGTCATGTTCGAAGGGTGTTCCTATCTTAATAAAAATAAATAATAACAAAACCATACACATGTGTGTCTCTTTGGTTATTTATTTTTGTACAGACATGGAGGAGGTTGGAAGGAAGCACATTAAGTTGTAAAAACTTGTCTCTTGGAAAGTTAGCAATGGAGAAGAATGACAATAGATTTTGGTATATATATGCATATTTATGTTGTTTTATCATTAAAAAGATCATCTATTATTTTATAATTGTTAAAAATTAATAAAGAAATAAACAATATCACTAACAAAAACTGTACCAACTGGAAGAATATTCTGCCTCTCTGATATAAACTTGTAATGTTCTAGCAATTCCTAGAGGGGTTTTCCACACAATGCCTTTGATGAATTTTTAATTCCTATTCCTCTGTTTTGCAACAGTACTATTAAGAGATTCTGATTAATTAAAGAATTTAGGAAATTTTGTACATGTTTAGAAACAAATAGAGCCAGATTTGCAAAGGGTCATTCTTCTAGTACTGTCAACTTGAAGATATTTGTGGAAAACCATCATGCATTTCCACATTAGCAAGAAAAGTGTTTCCCTTTGTATTTACTAGCAAAGGGAAATATACCAGAAAAATATATTTTGTCAGATATAAGTATTGCTATCCCAGCTTTTTTTCATGTCTTTATGCTTGAAATATTTTTTCCTATTGCTTCATTTTCAGTCTGTGTAGATATTTTGTTTTGAGGTGGGTCTCTTGTAGACAACATACATGAAGGTCATGTTTTCTTATCCATTCAGCTACCCTATGCCTTTTGATGGGAGCGTTTAACTCTTTTACATTTATGGTTATCATTGATAGGTACTTGTTCATGGCCATTTTTTTCCTTTGTACCTGTGTTCCACACTTTCTTTCTCTTTTTCTTCATCTTTCTGAAGCAGTCCCTTTAGCATCTCTTGTAATGTTGATTTGGTGGAGATGGATTCTTTTAGCTACTTTTTGTCAGGGAAATTCATTATTTTCCCTTCCACTTTAGAGCCTTGCTGGGTAGAGTACTCTGGGTTTCAGGCCTTTGCTTTTCATTACTTGGAATATTTCTTGCCATTCCCTTCTGGCTTGTAATGTTTCTGTTGAGAAATCAGCAAGTTGACTTACCAGAATTCTTTGTATATTACTAGTTGTTTTTCACTTGCTGCCTTTAAGATTCTCTCTTTGTCTTTAAATTTTGTCATTTTCATTATGATGTGTCTTGGAGTAGGCCTCTTTGGGTTCATCTTGTTTGGGACCCTCTGTGGTTCCTAGACTTGTGTGGCTTTTTTCCTCATCAAGTTAGGGATGCCTTCTGTCATTAGTTTTTCAAATCGGTCTTCTATCCCTTGCTCTTCTTCTCCTTCTGGTATTCCTATGACACAAGTATTATTATGTTTCATGTTGTCCTGATGCTCTCTAAAAGCTCTTTCTTTTTGAGTCTTTTTTCATTTTGTTGCCCTGTCTAGGAGTTTTTTTTTAATACCTTGTCTTTCAGCACTGATTTAATCCTCTGCTTCATCTAACATGCTTTTACTTCCTTCTAGTGTATTCTTCATTTCAGAAATTGTATTCTTCATTTCCTCCTGGCTCTTATTGATAGTTTCTATGTACATTTTCATGATGATGTAGTTTCCAGTAAGTTCTCTGTAGCTTCCATAGAGTTCCATGTAGTTCTCACTGAGATCCTTGAGCATCCTTATAACCATTATTTTGAACTCCATGTCTGATAGGTTGCTTGCCTCAATTTCATTTAGCACTCTTTGTGGGGATTCCTCCTTTCCTTTAGATTGGGTGTTGTTTCTTTGTCTCCCCATTTTCGGTGACTCTTCTTATTTATTTCTGTGTATTAGATTGATTTGCTTTGATTCCCTGTCTTCGTGGTGTGATGACTGTGGTAGGAGATCTGTGGAACTCAGTTGTGCAATCTCATTGATCTCCTGAGCTGGATTTTCTTGGGATACTCTTTATGCCATTCAGTTTTGGTTTTTTGGGGGTCATTCTTTGGCGGGTTCTTCCCTCTGGCTAGCGATCTGAGAGTCATATCACCCACCACGTCATTTATGCTATTGTATAGATGCTGCCAGAACAAAATAATACAACCCAGGAAACAAAACACACTCACATTAATAACCTCCACCCATAATCACAATACCAAGAGCAAATGAGCAAATATTAATAAAGGTGTAAAGAGATTAAAACTATTATAAGAAAGGAAAAAATGAATGTGCCAGATGACTAATTGAAAGAAAAATGATTTTTTGAGGGTAGAGTGAGAAATAATGAGAGTAGGGAATAGAAACAAGGTGAAGAAAGAAAACAGAATTTACATCAAAATTTAAAAAGGGGGGAAGGAAGCAAAGTAGAGCAAGAAAATCTAGTAAGAGGTTTAAAAAAATTAAAAACAATAATGAAAAACATAGGAAGCAAATTGGAGAAAATGATATGCCACAGCAATACTGACAACAATGAGCAAAGATTAATACCAGTGGAATGGGAATAAGGAAAAAAGAAAGAAAAAAGTTGATCAGATGTCTAGAGGAAAGAAAAGTGATTTTGAGAGGATAGAGGGAGAAGATATACTAATAGTGAGGCATGAAAACCACATTAAGAGAGGGAAAAAAAGTAAAATTTAAAATAAAAAAAGAAAGGGCAGAAGGAATGCAAAATGGGGTAGGAGAGGGGGAATGTGTAATTTAAGATTTGAAATACAAAAATAGTGAAGATCTAAGAATAAAATTGAAGAAATGCAACAACCTCCCACCATATCAACAACCAATGAGCAAAGATTGATAAAGGTGGAGAGAGAATAAGGTATTTTAAGAACTGGAAAAAGAATGTGAGATGACTAATGACAACAAAATTGGTTTTGAGAGGCTAGGGAGGGGAGAACTAGTATGAGTGCAAAATAGAAACAAGTTGTAGCCAAAGAAAAAATCCAATTTAAAGCAAAAATAAGAAGAGGAAGGAAGAAGGTAAAGTGGAGTAAGAGAAGGGAAGAGCAAAATACGAGATTTGAAATAAACTAAAATAAAAAATAGTGAAATCACAGACACAAACTTGAAGAAAAAAATGAATGTTAAAAAGCTATGCAGGAGAGAAAATAATTCAAACAATATAGAAGATTGTGTTGGAGTCATCTCAGTAGAATTCAGTGTTTACCAAAGTTTTCCCTTTCTGTATCTGCTCCTGGTAATGTCAAATGTTGTCCTACCTGTTCAAGACTACAAGTGCTCCACTGTCTGTGGCTGTCTCCTTCACATTTGTCTAGACCCCACTGTTCTGCCCTTCCAGCTTCCCACAAGCCCAAGACTCAGGAGTGGTTCATTTGACCCAAGAGCACTGCCAGTACTTTCTCCACCTGCCTCCAGAAGGGGCTTCTGGTGTGATCAGGAGGGTGCATATCCTGTGTCACCTCTTCAGTCTTCTGGGAAGATGGTGGGAGTGTTTCCCTGCCCCCTCAGCATACATCTTGGTCTGTCCCAGATTCTTTCCAATAATGTATGGTTTCTGGTGAATTAGCTGTCCATTTCCTGTGATGGGCCAATCTGTGTAAGAGAGGCAGCTCTTTTCCGCTTGGCATAGACAGTGGCTCTGTCTAAGCACTAAGGCTGGGCAGGGTCCTGAACCCCGCCTGTTGCTCCTGTATCTAATCTCTGCTTTGCTGGTTTCAGGGGATCAGGGCCCAAGGAATAGTGTACCTCATAGTGTCTGGTAGAAAGGGCACTTTTGGAGTTTTTCCTTCTTTCCCCTGTGGATATGTGCCCAGCAGGGGGCTCTTGAGCCTGGCCTCACTGATCTGCAGAGCCTGTAATCCCACAGGTCAGGGTTGAGCATACCCACCTATCTAATGAGGGGACCTGCCTGGCTGCAGCAAATCTCAGGCATTCAGCTTCTGGCTATCCAGGCCCCAGCCTGTTGCTCTCACAGGAGACTCTGCCCAAACTCTCCACTCTGAACAGTATTCTGCTCACCAGCCATGCTGGGCTGGGTCCCACATTGCCTTCAGCATTACTCTATCCCTCTGAGTTCTTTGTTGGCAGAGCTGCTGTGCACGCACACACACACACACACACACACACACACGCACACACACACAGCAGCCCAGGATCCCCTGCCAAGTCCTGCCAAGTCTCACCTTAGGCTTCTCTTTTGAAAAAATTTCTGTGTGGCTCCCTCACTGAACACCTAGCCCAGGGAGGCCTGTTCTCTGCATGCTCCTTTCCCCTCAAAAGCACAACGTCTCTCCTGGTCATGGCTGGCCACAGCCTCCCAGCGCCTATGATAGTTTTAGATAAAAGATTCTTTCTGGATCTCTCTTGGATGGCACTGGAAAGAGTCCCGCAGAGATACTGTCACACAGGGCAGTGGCAGAGTGCACTTGCTGCTGCCTCCTGTGATCCCCAGCCTTGGACAGGCCTGCTCTCACCACACTATTTCTGCAGCCAGCACCACCCTGGCTGCCACTCTGCGCCCCTGGATCTCATAGCTCCTGAACCTGTCTGCCACCTCCTCAGTCAGATTCTGTCCCATTCATTGTTTCCATGGTGCCTAGGGCCAGGGAGGCAATAGCCCCTTTCTCAGTAAGTACCATAGTCTCTGGATCCTTGGTTCCTGGTGGTGGCCAGGTGCATGACCCTCCATGGGGTAGAGGGCACAGAAACATATCTGGGTCCTGAGAAGCGGTCACTCTGGAGACTTCTTCCCCAGGAGGATATTTTAAATTTCTCAGAACAGCTCCCACCCCAAATCTGCACAGTCAGAAGTTCTGGGCTGGGCCGCCTGGGCCATCACTGCTCCTCTAGGAGAGCCGAGACTGCCTGCTCTCCAGTGCCCTGCAGATGCGTGGGTTCTTGCCTACTCAGTCCCAGGCCCTGCACACTCATCTGTGTACACATTCACTCACAAATGCTCTCACTCACTCTCAGCTGGATTTTTGAGTTTATTACTCTGAGGTTTAGCTGCAAGACCAGTTCAGGTTAAGCAAGTGGATAGAGTTTCCTGCTACTCTGCAGCCATTTTGTGTATCTTCAGTTTCTTTCCTCAGTGTCTCATAATTTTCTGAGTAAAGGTCTTTTATATCCTTAGTTAAATTTATTCCCAAGTATTTTATATTATTTATTTTCTGAAAGTATATTTTCTTGATTATCATATTACAGTTTTCCCAATTTCTCCTTCTTTGCACCTCTTACCCAGTATCCCCCCTCCCTCCAGCAATCCTTCCTCATTGGTTTATGTCCATGGGTTGTACTTATAAGTTCTTTGCCTTCTCCATTTCCTATACTATTCTTAACATCCCCTTGTCTATTTTGTACCTATCAATTATGCCTCTTAATCCCTGTATCTTTCCCCCATTTTCCCCATTCTCCTCCTCAGTGTTAAGCCTCCAAGTTATCTCCCTATCTATGATTCTATTCCTGTTCTAGTTGTTTGCTTGGTTTGTTTTTGTTTTTTAGATTTAGTTTTGATAGTTCTCTTTGTTGTCATTTTAATGTTCATAGTTTTGATCTTTTTTATTTTTTAAGGATTTTTTATTTATTTTTAGAGAGAGGAAGGGAGGGAGAAAGAGAGGGAGAGAAACATCAATGTGTGGTCGCCTCTCACGTACCCCCTACTGGGGACCTGGCTTACAACCCAGGCATGAGCCCTGACTAAGAATTGAACCAGCAACCCAGCTGGCACTCAGTCCACTGAGCCACACTATCCAGGGCTGATCTTCTTTTTCTTAAGTAAGTCGCTTTAACATTTCATATAATAAGGGCTTGGTGATGATGAGCTCCATTAGCTTTACCTTGTCTGGGAAACACTTTATCTGCCCTTCCATTCTAAATGATAGCTTTGCTGGATAGAGTAATCTTGGTTATAGGTCCTTGCTTTTCATCACTTTGAATACTCCTTGACTGTCCCTTATAGCCTACAAAGTCTCTTGAGAAATCAGCTGATAGTCTTATGTGAACTCCTTGGCAGGTAACTCTCTGCTCTTTTCTTGCTGCTTTTAAGATTCTTTAACTTGTGGCATTTTAATTATGATGATCTCGGTGTGGTCCTCTCTGGGTCCAACTTGTTTGGGACTCTGTGCCTCCTGGACTTCTATGTCTGTTTCGTTCACCAAATTCGGGAAGGTTTCTTTCATTATTTTTTTCAAATAAGATTTCAGTTTCTTCCTCTTCCTCTTCTCCTTCTGACATCCCCATCATTCAGATTTTGGCATTTTTGGAGATGTCCTAGAATTTTCTTATCCTCTCTCTTTTTTTTTTAATTATGTTTCTTCATTTTGTTCTGATTGACTGTTTATTACTTCCTAATTTCCAAATCATTGATGGACCCTTTCTTCCTTCCCTTCACTGTTGGTTACCTGTGGGTTTTCCTTTATTTCTGTTAGTGTAGCCTTCATTTCTTCCCTTATGCTTTTCCAATACTCAATGAGTTCTTTTAGTATCCTTATCACCAGTGTTTTGAACTCTGAATCTGATAGGTTGACTATCTCCGTTTTGTTTCATTCTGTTTCTGGGGTTTTAGTCTGGTTTTTTTTTATTTTTATTTGGGCCATTTTTTTTGTCTCCTCCATTTGGCATCCTCTCTGCATGTGTCTCTGTGTGTTAGGTAGAGCAGGTTTGACTCCATCTTGATGCACCTGTTAACTTGTATGGGAAGAGCCTTAGGTATTCAACAGGGCAGGGCAACCCACTTTGTTGGTTTGTGGCTCTGTATGTGGGGGAGAGGTCAGAGAGGGTACAATGCTACTGCCTGGCTGCTGGAGTCTTGCTTGGCACTCACACCACCTCCAGTCAGTTCCCCAACTTCCCATATGCAACTGGCACCCCTCTAGCTTTTGCCCTGGTATTGGTTCCCAGGTGAGAGGCATTACGTACATTCTTGGACTGTATGGGCCCCTTAAACAGACTCTCCAGAGAGACTAGCAGTTTCTCCCACCACTATGATTTCACTCCTATCCCCACTGGTTTTTATAGCCAGAAGTTTGAGGCTTTATTTCCCAATGGTGGAATCCTGGGGTGCACAGTCTAGCCTAGGGCTGGGATCGCTCACTCACCAGGTAGCCATCCCTACTTTTATTCACCACACATGAATAAGGGACCGCCTGTTCTGCTGGCCACTGTGGCTGCCTTGCCATTGCCACCTCACCACCACACCGTGCCCTCTCCACTCCAGGTCCCAGTCTCAGCCCCTCCTACCTGTATGGATGAGTATGGCTTTAAAAAAATATGTATATATGGCTCCTTGGTTGTCAGACTTCCATATAGTTCAATTATCTGTTAGTTCTTGGTATTTTTGGTTTTGAGGTTAGTCATGATCTTTCTTGTGCAAGGAGGCAAAGCATGTCTACCTATGCTTCCACCTTGACTGGAAGTCCTTTTATTTTATTTTCTAATGTAATAATAAATGTAATTGTTTTCTTAGTTTTCCTTTCTGATAGTTTATTATTGGTGTATAAAGATGCAACTCACTTATGGATATTTATTTTGTACCCTGCTATTTTAATGAATTCACTTATTAGTTCTGGTAATTTTATAGTAGAATCTGTAGGCTTCTTTATGTACAGTTTCATGTCATCTGGAAAAAAATGACAGTTTTACTTCCTTTGCAGTTTGGATGACTGTGATTCACTGTGTCTGATTGCTGTGGCTAGGACTTCCAGTACTATGCTGAGTACCATTTATGAAAGCAGACATCCCTGTCTCACTCCCAATATTAAGGGAAAACTTGTGATTTTTACTCATGGAGTATGATGTTGGCTATGGGTTTGTCACATATGGCCTTTATTATGTTGAAGTACGTTTGTTTTATCCCCACTTTACTATCATAAGAGTTTTTATCATAAATAGGTGTAGGATTTTATCAAATGCTTTTTTTGGCATCTATTGATATGATCATGTGGTTTTTATCCTTTATTTTATGTGTGTATCACATTTATTGATTTGCAGATATTTTACCAACCTTGCATCCCTGGAATAAATCACACTTGATCATGATGTATGATCTTTTTAATGTATCCCTGGTTTCTGTTTGCTAACGTTTTCTTGAGGATTTTAGCATCCATGTTCAATAGAGATATTGGCTTATAATTTTCTTTCTTTGTTGTGTCTTTATCTGGTTTTGGAATTAGAATAATTCTGTCCTCATAAAATGAGCTTAGGAGTCCTCCCTCATCTTAAGTTGTTTGGAATAGTTTGAAAAGCATAGGTGTTAGTTTTTCTCAAAATGTTTGGTAAAATTTACCTGTGAAGTCATCTGGTCCCAGATTTTTTTGTTGGTAGTTTTTTGATTACTGCTTCAATTTCATTAGTGGTACTTGGTCTATTCAGATTTTCTGATTCTTCCTGATTCAGTTTTGGAAGATTATATGTTTCTAAGAATGACATAGTAGATCAGGTAGATTATCTTCAGAGCATTTCACCCCAGAGCTACAGATATACATTCTCTTCAATTGCACATGGAACATTTTCTAGGATAGACCACATATTAGGACACAGAACAAATCTCAATAACTTTAGGAAGATTGAAATCATATCAAGCATCTTTTCTGACCATAATAGTATGAATCAGAAATCAATCACAAGCCTTGGCTAGCGTATCTCAGTGGATTGAGCGCGGGCTGTGAACCAAAGCATCGCAGGTTCCATTCCCAGTCAGGGCACATGCCTGGGTTGCAGGCCGAGTCCCTAGTGGGGACCACATGAGAGGCAACCACACATTGATGTTTCTCTCTCTCCTCCTTCTCCCTCCCTTCCCCTCTCTAAAAATAAATAAATAATAATAATTTAAAAAAAGAAATCAATCACAAGAAAAAAACTGAAAGACACACAAAAACATGTAGGCTAAATAACATGTTACTAAACAATGAAGGGGCTAACCATAAGACCAAAGAAGAAATAAAAAAAGTCCTGAAACAAATGAAAATGAGAACACAACAACCCAGAATCTGTGGGACATGGCAAAAACAATCCTAAGAGGGAAATTCGTTGCATTATAGGCCTATATCAAGAAATAAGAAAAGTCTCAAATACACAGTCTAACTTTACAATTAAAAGAGCTTAAAAAGAACAATAAATAAAGCCCAAAGTGAGTAGAAGAAAGGATACAATAAAGACCAGAGTAGAAATCAATGAAATAGTCTGAAAAAACAATAAAAAAGATCAATGAAACCAAGAGCTAGTTCTTCAAAAGGTAAACAAGATGGACAAACCTTTATTCAGACTCAGCAAGAAAAAAAGAGAGAGGACCCAAGTAAAATCAGAAATGAAAGAGGAAAAGTAAAAATTGACACCAGAGAAATACAAAGGATTATAAGAGAATATTACAAACGAATGTATGCTAACAAATTGGACACCCTGGATGAAACTGATGAATCCCTAGAAACACACAATCTTCCAAAATTGAATTAATATTTTACTAACCGTGTGCAAGAGGAGCATTTGGAACCATACCACATGCATGTTGCATTCATTAAGCAAAAATGCCGATCATACTCTTTCAAGGCACAGATTGCTTTTCACAGATAATGCATTCTACTTAATCATGTATAAAGGAACAAATCTGATGTGCACATTAAAGGGACAGCTCTACCTTAACATGCAAAATCTATCCCACCCAACACACCTGACAGCATTTTGGAAGAGGAAGGTGTTTAAAAATAGTGAGTACAGTGCTGCTGCACATTGTGTCATCCCCTCTCACCCTCAGCTAATGAAAACATTTGCCATGGCAACACCGATTTACACAGGGCAGGTGATGTGTCTGAGATATTGGAGTGTGTCCTTTCACAGATCTCAGATGTGCACACAGTTAACACTTTAACATTCTTAGTTAATGATTTTAGGTATAACTGAAAAACACTGTACTTATTTTTAAATGTTTTAATTTGGAAATAGAATCCAAAACAAAACAACAAACTCTTAACAAAAACTGACATCGAATTAAGTATAAGCAGAAAAGTACCCTAAAATATTTTACCCTTCACCTTTTGTGGAAATAAAAATTTTTTCATATGGTAAGCTCCACTGAAGTTATGCATTTGCTTCAAAATGAATGATCATTTTGCTTTTATAAAGATGCAAATTCTCTGTTTACCTCAGTATTTCTGCAATTGATGTTATTATAATATTTAGCTTTTCTATTTTAGACGTGTTAAAATATTCATTTTTCCTTAATGTATATTTCATAAATACTAAAGCAGTATTCACAGATATTTTACTGCTGTGGTTTCAGCTTGCCTTAGACTTTGAAGGCAGACACAATAAATGTAAGAAAGAAAATAGACTGGCTGCCTAATAGATAGAAGTATTTAAATGGTGACTGTAATGAGGTCAAACAAGTTTACAATTTAACTAGTTAACTAATAGTTTCTGTATTGTTTTTCTGCTGTCGTAAGCATTCCATAATACAAAATGGAGGAAACTGTGCTCAGGGGTGAGGAAATTAAGTTCCTACCCTAAACAGTTCAGAGTTGAGAGTACAAAATTTATCTTACTCAACCTGAATTCTCGGATTCTGCCAGAGGTTATATATACTTGTCTGTCTTCTACCTACCATGTATTTAATCAGCACCATTAAACTTGTGTCTAGAAACCCATGGCTGTCAGGTGCAAGGGGACTTGAGTCCTTCCATCAATTATGGCAGGAGTCAGTTGAAATAAATAAGGTATTTAATACAGTCACTGCCCACAGTATTCCCTTTTCACTTTGCTTTGTCATGACCAGAAAACCTTCTACAATAACCAAAGAGATTTAAAGTACCACTAAAGCAACTAAAAGCCAAATTTAGCACTATTTTAATGCATTCAAGTCAGCTGCTGTCAGGAGACTCCAAGTTCATTGAAAGACTGTATATCACTTATTTTCCCACTTCCCTTTTTTTCTCAACGTGTATGTATTTCTCAAGATCCAATAATGTCAGTTGTCCAAAATAAGGTTACAAATATATGAATTAAAGATAGTTTTCTTGCATTTATTTTAATAAATCTTCCAGAGCATCTTTATTGTGGTTAAGAAATTTATAGAGAATAGGAATTTGCAAACCTGTGAATCACTCTGTTATGAAGGAAACACAATTAAATTGAGAATGACCTTGTCTCCTCGTTGTGGATGTCAGTTCAGGAAATCATTGACTGAGAGTGAGTTTTTTCTTTGAGATAAATTCAAATCGAGTGACATCTAAATATATCATATATATTAATATTAGTAGACTTAATGTAGGCATATATAAAATTTTTAAGTAATCTGTTGGAGCATTGAAATGTAAACAAGATTGAAATTATGTTTTCAACTCTTGACTTTCTAAATATTAGTCTACCAGAACATTTCCTCCCCTGGGCTTTTATCAAATAACCTTATGTCACCATTGTGACACCAATATAGTTAGTCACTCTAATGTATGTAACCTACTGTGTACTGCAATCAATAAAATAGCCTTGTTAGCTAACTATTATTTACAATATTACTTCCAAGACTTAGAGGAAGCCTGAATTCCCCCATTTTCTACCACACTTAGCCTGTTATTCCCTGATGCCATTGAATTTCTTATGTTATTCTGCCTGTTAAAATTGGTTTGCCCTGCATCTTCACCTATTGAAATCAGATCCCATTCATTAAGTTGCAGAATATGTTTCCCTTTCCCTATGAAACTACCAGATTCCCTGAAACTGATGTGATCTGAGGGCCATGATAATTTGTATCACTTATAGACCTGTTGTATTTTTGCTTACAGTGATTCATTTTCATGTTGTAGATCTCTCACTGAAACCAGAGACTGCATCTTACTCTTTCTTGTGCACGTTTTTGTCAGTTTATACTCTTACTGAGCAAACAATCATCTATATTTCAAAGAAGCCAGCTCATACCTGTGTTGCAGCCAATATAGTATTTACATAGTATTTTGCATTGTGTCTTTACATAGACAGTACTCAGTGAATACTCAGTGATTAATTGATCTTCCATGAATCTATGCCTAGCTCCTCCTGCTCTCGGGTATATGTAGGGAAGCAAGTTGGCTGAGGGCCCATATGATGTAATGAAGGTTGTTTGTCTAGTTAAGGCTATCTTTTTAGTACCTTGCACAGTGCCTAAAATATTTCTTTAGATTAGATAATTATTGGTTGCATTCTTTGGTCAAGGCATAGGCACATTACTAAATAAAGTTGATTAGGAAATTAAATGTCTCCTCTCCTTGGCTAAAATGGTTGGGATCACATTAGACTGTTTACCTTCTTAATGGTCTAAATTCCAGGTGTCTACAATTCTTTTTTACCTTGTCCTTTGAAATGTCTTTCAAATGCATCCCTTTTCTTCTCTGTCATAGTGACACTGGTTTCCTTCTCTCCCTGTGCTTTCTACACTCCCTGACCAGCCTTTGCCCTCACCGTGTTCTTGCTCTCCCTCTGTGTCTGCGCTGGGCAATGCCTTCCCAGCTTCCAGACCTCAACTTAAGCAGCATTTTCACAAAGAAGTTTTTCCTGACCCCTTCTCCTTCCCCCATCCCTCTGGCTCCACCCCACCCCCACCTTTCAGAGAGCTGTCATTGCTCTCATAGCACCGCACGCCTCTTTTCAGAGTGCCCTTCACAACATCAGTTTTACATTTGTTCATATCACTACTCAAGTCATGCCAGTTTCCTCTCCAGACTGCAGACTTTGTGAGGGCAAGAAACATATCTGTCTCTGCTCAGCACTGTATGCTTCCTGTCTAGTCCAGGACCTGGCAATAGTAGAATCAGTATATATTTGAGGGATAGTTAGATATATGGGGCATGTGGCTGGGCGAATGGACAGAATTCCACTGTTTACAGACTTAACCCAAACCAATAGCAGTGCCTCCTGGTTTGTTCCCGGACTGCTGTTGTATCCCCATTGCTCATTCTCAGTTCCATGAGTGTTCTTCCTGAAGGATGACACCCGTGAATTCGTGCCCTGCCCTTCACTCACAGGCCATGACTAATAGCACATCTAAAAAGATCACATCTGAATTCTCATCTTCCAGCCCTTTTCATTATCTGGTTTTATTCATTCTGCCCAGCTCCCTTTCTCAGAACTCTTTAAAGGGTCACCTCGGTGCCTCTTAGTCCACCACATTGTCTCTGCTTTCACCATGGTTCCATCTCTGGGTTTTGTCCAAATGAAGTTTTCAACTACCAGTTCTGGGAGTTGATCTTCCTGTTACTTTGTTTATCTGAATCCACCTTCTACCCAGAGACTCAGCTTCTCTGCTTAGGACCTCTCAGATGCTAAGAGAAGCCTACGGTCACTTCCTGTTTCTGTGGCTCCCATTTTATCATTTTCTAAATATTAAGAAATGCCAAAGCAGGAGTATAAAAACAAGGAAGCATTCTACCTGCCAGATGCTCTCCATTGGCCTCTCCAGATGTACTTCCCACTCTTCTTCAGCCTACTCCTGGCTCCAGGAGACTGACCTTTATGGGCACCACGGACAGACTCTCATGCTCTCTGGCATCCAGTTCCTGCAGTCAGTGGAAGACTGGAAAGAAAGAGGAAGAGCTCGGGGCATTTATTTTCTTGGCTCCTTCTTTGTTGGGCAGCAGGTCGGTAGGGACAGGATTTCTCTCCCTAAGCCATAGCTCCTGTCATCTTCTCCTATGGCTAAAGCAGTTTCTGATTTTAATAACTTCCTCTTCTTTCCTCATACTTTATTATCTTCACCTGAGGGTAGAACATTTTCCCTAAAAGGGATAGGAAGGGGGAGGGGAGAGAGAAATGTGAAAGAGAAAAATCAACTTGGCTGCCTCCTAGTATGAGCCCCTACTGGGGACTGACCCTGCAACCCAGGTATGTACCCTAACTGGGAATCGAACGTTCCAACCAGCTGAGCCACACCAGCCAGGGCTTGCCTCATGTGTCTTTGAGTGGTAACAGCTGCTTCTTTGTAAATTCCTGAAGTGTTTCAAAACCCCATATATGCTTCCCTTAACCTAGCCCACAGCTTTTTCCTTGGTTACTTTCCTCATTTGACCCCTTTATTTGTGTCTTGTTTTCTAAAGTAACTTCGACTGATATATTTTAAATATTAAATATAACAAATTAATACTTTCATTATAGAAATGGTACAGCATAATATACAGTGCCATTCACAAAAATATTACAGGATTTTTAAACTATATTAAAGCTGTGCATTACAAATGGTGGGTTCTAGACACAAGTTGAAGGTTGTAAGTTGTGTTGTTTTTTCCTCCCTGTCTATGTCTCTCACTCTCTGCGTTACCTCATTAGGAGAAAAGTTCCTCTGAGGCTCAGGCTCAGGCCCAGGCAAACAGCCCCCCTCCCCTATGCCCTAACAGCTCCTGCCCAGGACCCAGTCAGCCCTTCTGATCTCTCCCTTCTCTGAACTCCCACCACTCTTCTAGTGCTTAACACAAAGCTTGACACCTCTCTGTTTCCTAATGGGAGTCTTTGTCTCCTCCATTAGATTCTAAAGTTTTTGAAGGAAGATAATTTTTCATACCTATTTTTATGTCCCAGAAACAAACTATAGAGAGAATCAATATGTATTTGTTGTTTGGCATCTTGGTTGGTAGGTTAGTTTTAAAGATTCTTGGAGACAAACTGTATCTTTTTTTATTTTAAACATTTTTTAAAGATTGTATTTATTTATTTTTAGAGAGAGGGGAAGGGAGACAGAAAGAGAGGGAGAGAAACATAATGTGTGAGAGAAACATCGATAAGTTGCCTCTTGTACACCCCCAACCGGGGACCTAGCTTGCAACCCAGGCATGTGCCCTAAACGGGAATTGACCCAGCGAGCTTTCGCTCTGTGGGACGACGCCCAGCCCACTGAGTCACACCGGCCAGGGCTATATTTAACATATTTAAAATGAAAACTTTTACTGTAAACAAGTTGTAAGGCTTGTGTAATGAAACCCCACACACCTATGAAGAATTATTAACTCATGGTTAACTCCTATTTATCAGTATTTACCTACTTTCTTCCTCCTCCACACATACACACACACAACTATTGGGGCATCTACTAGACATCGTTTCATTTAATTTCATATTGTAGTATTTCAGTATGTGTTTTGAAAGATAAATACGTTATTTTTTAAACATAATCACAATCACCATTATTACCTTTATAATATCAAATATGTAGTCAGTGTCAAATTTCTCTGATTGTTAGTTATATTTTTTGAATGTTGGTTTGCTTGCATTAGCATCTGAATGTAGTCTACGTGGTAGATCTTACTGATATGTCTGTTTTAAGAATACTGAGGTTCCCTTTGTCTCTTTTTTTCCTTGTGATTTATTTGCGAAGACAGTGTATTTGTCCTGAAGAGCTGTTTACATTCTAGGTTTTGCTGATTGCATCTAGAGTACCATTTAGCATGTCCCTCTGCCCCTTGTATTTCCTATATTGGTATATCGAAAGGCTTGATTAGATTTAGGCTATAGTTTTTTGGCAAGAAATGTGTAGGTGATGTTATGTGATACCAACAAGAAGCATATAATGTCTAAGTGTCTCTCTTCTTATGATGTTCAACCTTATTAAATTAGGAACTGTGAGTAGATTACTCCATTGTAAAGTTTTTTTAACAGCTTTTCACCTATTGGTTTCTTGCCTAGATTCATTAGAAATTGCTTTTGGTGTGTATTCTAATTGTCATTTCATCTGAATTTGTCAGTGGAAAAAATTCTATTAAAAAAACTCCCCCAAATAAACTATTTGATCACTCTTAAATTTACTTTATATTATTTATACAGTTTATGTTTTATAACTGCTGGCTATAAAAGGTCCAGTTTTCTTATAATGCCTACTAAGGGCCACTAACTATAACAACCTGTTATATAATGATAATTTAGAATTATTTAGTTTTATTGTATTTATCATGCTCTGTGTGTATGTGAGTTTGAGAAAAATAAGAAAATAAAACTTATTTTAAAACATTGAATTTACTTTTTCATTTAGTATTAGGAATTTTCCAATCGGGCTTAAAGAAGGATACCATGCACTGGAGTGCAGTGTTGACATTTATAATGCAAAATGAACTGATGGCAAGTAAAAAAAATGTCTGGAAAATGGGCCTTTATAGTTTCTACAGCTATTTGGTTCATTATAATAATAACTCCATTAACTACCAGTATACCCTAGCAGTTTAGATACAAAAAGAAGACAACCTTTGTAGAGTAGTTCCCCTCCTTGAATTATGAATAATATCTTTCAATGGAAGTTGGAAAATTACAGTGGGATAAATTTGGTTTGATAGCCTTAAAAAACATAAATAAAATTCTTAGTGGAAAAAATGACTCACTGCTCTGGAGCTATTTTGGTAGAAATAGGCCCTTTATGAAAGGTTGTTAGTCATGCAGCATGACAGAATTCAACAAACTAGTTCAACCAACGTTTAGTGCATAGCCAGTTCTTCTTCCAGGTGATCTTTGGGAGCACAAACAAGAATAAATTAAGGCTGCAGTCCCTAAAACACGGTCCAGTGGCGGGACGCAGACTGGCAAACAGGGCACTGTGGTGCAATGCCTTATGTTGAAACAGAAATGTGTATGACCTACAAAGAAAAAGTAAATGGCTGTCCAAAGAATATTTTTATATTTTATTTTATAATCCCTCTTATAAGTTCAAGGCAAAGGATGCATATCTTTTGAAATATTTCCTTTATGAGTTACAAATCTAAGGAAGATGCTATTGGTCATGGAATCACTGAGGGAGTGAAGAGAAGCAAAGTGACTTTGCGCTTGATTATCATAGTTAAATATGTGACTTCATCATTACACATAAGTACTCCAGCCTGTTGTGCCTTTTCTTCACTTCTTTTTTTAAAGAAAAAGTGTCACTTTTCAGAAGTTGCAATTGTCTTCACTTAACCTGGAATTGAATTGGCTGACTTTCTATCTCTTACTTCCCTCAAGGTGGTCAGACTTGCCGAACAGATGGATAAATACAGTTAGTTTCCAGCCATCTGCGCTAAGGGAGAGGAATGTAGGTGTGACGAGTTACTGTTGACAAAAAGATTCAAAAACCTGCTTTTCATCAAGGGTCCCCAAATATGGGAAACAGTATAGTTTCCCTTCACATACTGCCCTGTAACCAGGAAGCCAGAGAGGATCCCACCACTATCACCACCTACTGAGCCTAGGTAATTAATTACACACTATTATTAGTATGCTCCTTTTTGTTTCCTCTTAAATGTAAGTATGTGAACGCTCTAAGACAGAGATGTTCCATCACCAACATACTTTTTTTCTTCATCATTTGCTAGTACACAGTGGTAATTCCGAAAGAGGAGGCCTTGCCAGGAAAGTAGCTCCCATATCAGCTACTTGGCATCGAGAGTCTTGTCATCATCAGCCACAATGTCATTATAGTTTAAAAATGCAAATAGGATTCTGGGATAAAGCAACTGAAGGATAAAATTCATATGAAAAGGGATGCTGTATAAAACCCTAATTAGGCAGCATCTGTAATACAGGTTTCAGTTCAGCCTGCCTTTCTTTTCTTTTTTCTTCTGAGATCAGTGACAGCTTTAGCATCATCTCTGTCAGTTCAGCCTTTCTTAAACTGAGTTTATTGCCACCAAAAGGAAGAAAGCGGTGCATACAAGATTCAACAAATATTTATAGAGCTCCTACTATGTGCCAGATATTATTGTAAATGTATAGGATGCTAGCAGACATTTCTATAACAAGATTATTTTCTGGATTAGGATAAACAACCCAAAAGTTCTTAGGAATGGAGCTTAGCTTAATGGTAAGGACAAGAGTGGTGCCTTTTACAGAATGCTCTTTTAGAGTCATTTAAGAATGTTTTAACATAAAATCTTCACTGTAACTATTTCTTCCAGAGCCTAATAAAAATAAACATAAATGTACAACATAGTTTTTAATGTATATGGTAAGAGAAAATCTTAACAAAGAAAATAAAACTAGGGTAGAATCCATATAAAGGTGAGAGCTTATGGAATTTTATCTGTAATTAAGGGTCTTAAGTTCTGGTTTCAGAGAGATAAATTTTTTAAACCTGAGTTTTTTGCTCCAGAAAATCATCTGTGCTTTGGCATAGTTTTTCTTTGCTTTTCATTATACACTAGGTTGAAAGTAGACCACTGAGTCACTATAAACTTAAAATTCGTGTATTAAAATTAATTTGTGCCCTGATCAGTGTGACGCAGCTGGAGCATCTTCCTGTAAACCAACAAACTGTGGGTTCATTTCCCAGGCAGGGCACATGCCTGGGTTGTGGGCTGGTCCCCGGTAGCAGTTTGATTCTGTTTTCTATCTGAATCAATTCAAAGAAAACTTTAAAAAATATTTTTTCGATTGCTTTCTTCCTCTCAGTGTAGCTCAAAGTCTTGTCAAAGAGAACTGATCACTTTCTGTACTTTTCTCTTGTTGGTCTGGCAGAACCACTGCCAGTTCCTGAGATTTCCACCAGTTATTTGCAGAACTTAAGTTATTTAAACCCAAAGTGAATATTATGGGAAAATGCAAGGCTTCGTGGATCCTCCATGTTTTTTCTGGATTGGATTTAAAATGTGTATAATCTGGGTTAGTAGAGAGATGACTACCTACTTTTCAAACAGGCACAAAGTAACAATTGCCATCCTGAGATGGCTCCACTGCTCTGGTTATTTAACAAGAGAAAAGTTACCCGAGACTACACTACACACAATATAATATTTCTATGGCTTATGGCTATATACAGAGAACAACAAATTGTGAACGGCCACAGAAATAAGCAAAAGGACCATATCCAAGAGAAACTGGGTCGTGTTGTCTATCTGTACACCTATTTGTGGTACCACATTGAATAGTCTCTGTAAGAAAGATAGTCTGCAGGGATTCTTTAAGCCCAAACAATAAAAAGGGCAGTGAGGATATTATCCAGTCTAGTGTTCCACACTAGAATCTGAATGGTACCTCTGGTTTCCCAAAACAAAAATTACTGGTTTCATGTGCACAGTTTTCACATGTAATGGTGTACAGATGGTTGTGTTTGTCCCACATTGATTTAAATGAGCAGTTGATGTTATTAACTACTTATTCCATGGAAACCACTGTATCTCTGTCTTACAAATGACTATATCAAAGTAAACAACACTCTTTTCTTAAATGTAAACAAGGTTTTATGGTTACTGCCTGCATGAGGACTCAGTTAAAATGGATAATAATAGAATATAATAGCAGTTCTTTACTAATAGGCACCTTTTTTTCATTTCTAGCATGCTATCTTCTTTCATCAGGAAAATGTGCATTTTTGGATAGTGCCCACAGCAGCAGTAGAGGGGCATCAGCAATATCCTGCCCCTCTTCGTTCAGATTTGGCTGATGAGCCATAGCAGGTCACACTGGGAGATGTGGCTACGTAGGTTCACATTGTATGTCTCCCTTTTTGTGCATCTGAGCATTATGTTAGCAGTTTGGATCTGCAGTATTTTATAGATACTCCCCTGGCACCAAGCTCAGGTACAGTGTTCTTCCCAGAGAGAGAAAAAGAGGGTTCATGATGATGATATATGGAAAATTGTGAAAGGTTGTGCAGGTAGTTTGGGTTGAATTATAGACGCATCCTGTCTAGGACAGTGTGTTTGAAAGAAGGAACTACTATAATGTGCAGTAAGGTGCTGTTTTTTTGTCTTCAGAATGTGTTACAGAGAAACATTGATCTGAGTTATGTATATGTTTTCAAATAGCTTTACTTTTCAGAATCAAAATAATGACAATTAGATAGGTGTGGCTCTAGTCTAGCTTTTTGCAGTTTGTCAACAAGCTTTCGTGATATGTTTTCAGGTGCTGTTGGAAATTTATGGAGGACTTGAACTAAAACTTCTCGTTAAATTTTGCATATCTTTGACTTCTTTATTTCTCCCATTAATCAAGTAAACAACTAAAATTGTGTCTAAGAACTGACATTTTCTTTTCAAAGATTAAAGGGCTTTGAAAAATAGCTTTTTAATATCCATCTTCCCATAATGGAAAGAGAAGTACTTTAGTGAACTGGGTTCAAGTTCCATTTCATCAATTTCCAGAATTTTTTAAAAAATCACAAACAAGTTACTTGCCTTCTTGAACTTGAGTTTTTCCATCTTTAAAATAGTGTCTGTAATACCTACCTTGTGGCATTATCATGGGAAATAACTATGATGAAAATCTTCCAGGATGAAGTAGGAGGCACAGTCAATGTTCTCCCTTTTACAAGGTGTCAATTGCTAAGTACTGACGTAGTTTAAATGTTTTCTTTCTTTTTTTTTTGTATTGTTGAATGACAGAGGTTGTGTGGTCATATTTACTTAATCGGGTCATTGTTGAATAGTGTTCCTGGTGTTCATCTTGCAAAAAAGAAAAAATACAATGGATCATTTACACATATTAGTGATGTAATGATTTCATTACTTTGAGAACTGTATCATTCTAGTTTTCTTCCTATCATTGCCTCAGGATGCTTTTTTAAAAAGTGTTTCTCAAACCCAAGGTTGGTTGGTGGTTGTTAACTATGTGTTTACACATTATTATTGTCTTAAAATCTTAAACCAACTGCTTACAGCGTGGAATTTAAATTATTTATTCATGGTGATGTTCCATAGAAATTAATCTATTGATAAGCTTATAATACTTTGGCAAAGGCCATTGTCCTGTCCATTCTTCAACAGGTTATATACCGTATTTTTAAAAAGTTGTTTATTTTTTTATGAAGAATCTTAAATTTTGTTTAAAATATAGGATTTAGTCTCATAAGAAAACAGGTATAAATGTGAAAAGACTCCAGAATCATAAGGTAGCTAGAATATAAAATCTAAATTTTAACAAAAATCTAACAATTTTTAAAAATGTTTAAGTTAATGGCAAGAAAGTGGCAGGAAAGATACATAATTGTCTCTAGTAGTCTTTTTAAAAAGATTTTATTTATTTATTTTTAAACAGAGAGGAAGGGAGGGAGAAATAAAGAGACAGGAGAAACATTAATGTGTGGTTGCCTCTCGCACACCCCCTACTAGGGACCTGGCTTGCAACCCAGTCATGTGTCCTAACTGGTAATCAAACCAGCAACACTTTGGTTCTCAGGCCAGCACTCAATCCACTGAGCCACACCAGCCAGGTCTAATAGTCTTAAAGGCATGCAATCAGAGACTTTTATTTCTAACTCTGACACCACCTACCTTAGTGACATTAAGCAGATCAAAAACCTTTATGCAAATTAGTTCCCATTTCTGTAAAAAAAAATGCAGTGCCTGTTAAACCTACTCAGCGCATAATTGGGAGAAGAAAACGAACAAAAAGAGTGCTTACTCACACTCAGCCAGCCAGCCTGAGGGAGACAAAACTCAGCCCTGCATCATCTTTTCGAGTTGGGCTTTCCAGTTGCACCATGTAAACAACCCTGAGGGGTGTATCTTCTTTACATGGATCTTGAGTTCTCAACTTAATTCTAAGTCGAATCTAGACTGTGGTACCAGAATACTCCAGACCAAAATCACTAAAACCTTTTACAGTTACAGAGAAAAGAATAACTTACCTTTTAGCTATTCTCTGTTCTATTGAACTGTGGTCTTCAGAGCTTTCAGTTGAAGGCTCATTATTGATTTGATCCACACTGTATTTTTTAAATGTACTTATTTTTTAAAAAACATTTTACCTTTTTGTGGTAACAGGATTATTCTTTATTTTGAGAAATGGGTCATAAGTAAAATCCTAAATCAGAGTATGATGGTGCATAGTAGACCATTGCTACAATGTCTAATAGAAACTTCATTCTCCCAAAATAATTTTGCAGGATACTAGTTATCCTGCAGAGGATCTCCTTTATGCTTTCTTCTTCTTTTTCTTCTCCTTTTTCAAACTTACTTTAACATAACAGGAAAGAAACCATTGAAATCTGAACATTTTTATTAATAGGGAAGTTATAAACCAATAAATACAAATTCTTAGAAGAATACGAATCCCAAGTTATTCTACCATTGTTAAATTGCTCAACTGATGATAAGAGCAAGAATTACAATATGGATCAGATCAAATTTCAGTATAAATAGTAGTTTTCTTTATTTTGTATATTTAACCATTCTTGTGCTTAGTAGTTTTTCCTTTTGTCAAAAGAATCAACTTGCTGAATTTCACATTTGTATTTATGCCTATAACTTGTTTATTTACAAAACAGCTTGAGGTAGCTTATAATAAAATCAGAGATAAAATAAAACCAAAACCTATCAGTCCAAATTTAAAAGAATTTTTGTTTTGGTTTGTCTCTAAGTCAATTGTTCGCATTGCTTTGAATGATCTGTAATGCCTTAGAAAGACTTCTGATGTTCGGATCTCAGCTTCTGTACTTGTTAAGTGTCAGAGATAAACTAGGTGGACACTATGTAAAGTGGTAAGGATAGATTTCTTCAATAGTGATTATCAATAGGGAAGGGGGCCCAATTTGAACTGAACTCAACTTGCTAAAATAAAAGACAGACCTTTTAAAGGCTGGACATGTTAAGAGAAAGGCACTGTGGGGTGTTGGTGGGGCTTGTCCATGTGACAAGGCCATCTGGGTTTGTTGATTGGCACTTACTCAGAAGAAAAACAAGCTTCTCAATCTGTATGACAGGAATCAGTGATGTAAGTTAGAGCAAGGCTTTCAGTGGCTAAGAATCCCAGCAGAATTACTCCTTGAATGTGAGAAGACAGTTCCTGGTAGAAGATTTAGATCTCACAGAGACAGAGAAAAGATTAGTTGCAAGCTTTCTTAAGAAACTGTGCTAAGAGGAAGTTCAGAAGTTTGTCTCCCTATTGTGAGGTTTTGGTTAGGAGAGACAGTAAAGTTGCTTAACCTTGGTTTGCTTCAGTTTCCTCATCTCTAAAATGGGGATGATAAATATTACTGATATCATAGGAATGTGTTATAAGGATTAAAAGTTAATACATATGAAGTGCTTGGAACAGTGCTGGCACATACTCAGCTCTTAATGTTATTATTCTTAGTACCTTTAAAATGGAGTTCATAATAGCATCTATCTACCATATTGGATTGTTTAATTTAGTAAATGATACAATACAAGTAGAAGATTTAGAATCATACCTGGCATATTGTAAACATTCAATAACTGTTGGATAGAAATAGCAATAGTAGCAACAGCAGCTATAGTAGCCACTAAATGTCTTGAGTAGTGATTTACTCATAGCTAAAGATGAACAAATAAAAAAATCTTTATCTTATTATTTTTTGTTAGAACAGAGTAGAAATATTTTTTAAATGAGTAACTCAAAGGTTGGAGAAGTATTTATGAGCAATTTTGTACATGACTGTGAGATCTTTGAGCATTATTTTGCCAATATACTTCATGAGTTTTGGATACACAGTTCACATCTCCAGCATTTCTGTGGCTTAATCTCCTTACCATGAAACCTTCAACATTTCCCGGTACATTTTCTTCTTAGTAAAGTAAGAGGGAATGGAAATAACTATAAAACCCTTTAAGAAATGAAACAGTGTGCTTAGGTGATCAAAATGGCATGTACAGAAGGAAAAATGAAGACTGAATCATATTTCTGTAATTTTTCAACTTGTTCTGTAATTATAACAACTTGTTTGATTATAACAACTTGATATGTATTTGAACCTCCTTGAATCCCATCACAGAAGTAAGAGATACAAATTCCGTAATTTTTGGCCCTAACCAGTAGGTTTAGAGAAATCTAAATGATCTCTGTTCATATTTGTGTAGTCTCTGGATCCAGCCCTGTGCAATAATAATTCATGAAGTATGAATTATTAAATGAGTTGTCTCTATTTACATTGGGTATATTGTCAACCATAGGACACCTCACTGAACATGGACTTCCATTAAGGAAGTGGTATGCATAGATGAACAGGAGCTCATTCTCTTTAAATTGCAATTTTTATCACTAAAAATTCTTGGTGTTAATATATTTGATAGCAGAAAAGTAACCATTTAGATAAAAGACCAATAACTGGAAAAGATAGAATAATTGAGTTAATGTTAATTTGTTCAATAAACTACACAGAATTTCAAAGTAAGAAAGAATAACCAAATGTAATATTATATTTTAAGACCAACTTTTACTCTTCATACATCTCTAATTAATATTTTGAGGAATTGTTAAGTGATTCAGGAAATTAAATCCTTAATTATGCAAATAGCAAACATAGTCAAAACAAACTCCTACCATTTTAAAATCAAATGCAATTAATTGTTTCACTCTTCATATAAGCTTCTAAAATGTTGTCTTTTAACTGACATGTTAGAAATATTACTCATGATGGATGGCTTTATAAATAGGATTTGAAGAGTCTTAAAAACTTTTAGAGTACCTAAGTACTAGAGTTAGCCCCTCCACTAACCTGGCATCCAGCGTGCAGCAGGCAACTGTACCTGACTGGTCCACTAGTTCTTTTTCAGTCATAAAGCTCATTCTTTGATTAGTATATTATTTCTTTTTTACTAGCAGCAGTTTAATTTGTATCTTATATCTCTCTTTCTTTAATAGTCTGATACATATTTCTGCATGTCAATGCGTTTGCCAACGGATGAGGAAGCCTTCGTGAGTAAGTAATGATCGCATGGGGGGCATGGTTGGCAGATGAAGGGAGGGCAAGCTATTTGAAATCAGTGAAAGGTTCTCTTTGATGGGTATGAGTGTATTAATCTTTTACTGTCAGTTTCTAAAATGCATCTATCATGCCTAATGCAGAAACAAACTAGAACTAGCCACTGAGAGATAAGATTACAAACCATATCTGGAGAGATTCATGCGTAATAGTAGTTAAGGGGTTGCATGCAGATGTCAATGGCTGCCAATACCATGTGGTCCCATTTGTACAGTATTGGCTTTCTGTCTGTGGCTGGATGCTTAATTCTGCTCCACTCAACAGACTGTTTATTTACTTGCTGGGTCATGCTGTAAATCGAATGCACTTAAAATCAGCTTTGGAGAATGTAATATTTTGCCTGTCAGACAGGTAGCTGGATAGGAAGGAAGGAAGGAGAGACTGAGAGAAGAGAAGGACGGATGGTTGGAGGACGGAAGGCCCCTTGTTCCTGTTGTCTATATCACAGAATAAGGGGACTCTTAAATGGCAGGCCCTTCCCTAACTGGATCTTTGAGTCAGATCGGAAAAAGTGACAGAGCACCATCTGTTTTCATCTAGGTTGTTTTAATTTAAACTTCCCTTATGGCAGACTTTTAACTATTTAGGGAAGAGATGTGATTGGCAGATCATTCATGGATCTGTTTTTTTTTTTTCTCTTGCTTCACTTTTCTGGTTTGAAATGTTGATTTTGGAAAGAAAGCAATGATAATGAGAGTTGTATTTTGTTCCCTTGGAACTGATCTTCAAGTGGGCTGTCTGAAACAGCTACATGGGGATTATGCCGTGTATATTGTAGCCTTGGGGCCGTCTGAGGATGAATTGCCACGAGGTGTTTCCCATGGGAATATACATTATAGACCTGTAAATCCAGAGCAATGCACACTTATTATTTTTTCCACACACTTTGGTGGTAATCACAACAGAAAATACACCTATAACAATACCCTCTAAACAAAATTGCCTCGGTAGTTTAAATTTCTAAAGATGAAAGTCAGACCTTGAGAAATTGAGCATTGCTGATTTTTGTTACTTTGTGTAATAATTGAACATTACCAAGAAAATAAGAAAGGCGGTATTCTCAGATCCTGAACTATGAAGACAGGAAAATAATTTTTCCTCTAAGTTCCTAACAAAAAGTTCCTAACATTTGAGCAATACCAAATGTGATTTAGAATATAAATTTATCATTAAAATGTCAACATTAAAGACTTCCTCAGTTTCATATCCACATGATTGGAAACCAAGGAGAAAATAATAATTACTCATAAAAGATTTTATATGTTTTTATTTTTTACTAATTTTATGTTTTCTTTGTCCAAGTTCAGAGATAGTTTTGTTTCCTCCTGTTTCACAGTTGCTTTAAATGGGAGGCCACTCTGCCACTCTGTGTTCAAGTGAAGGTCGTGTTTCACAACAGTACTACAAGTCTCACGTTGACAGGTTACGGGTTTGTTTCTGGAGGTTGGGAGTAGTGTATGGTTTCAGAGCTGGTGACTGTAAGGACGATAATACATATCCTGGAATGTATTACTGGTCCCAATATAAATGTTTACTTTCTTGTAATTTAAAATTGGAAAGTATAAGTGAATATATTCAGTCGAGAAAAATATTCACAGGAGACACATAAAGGGCTATATGAGAACCAGGGTACTAAACATTTCTGCATTTTATTGGACAACTCTCATTCTAAGACTCAGCTGTCCCCAGTTCTAAGGTTCTTAACAGATCTTATAAGATTAATAACTAATTTCAGTATTTCTTCTCTTTATTGCTGGGAGGATTATATGCATACTAAAGATTCTGTCACCTTTGCAAAACAGCTGTTTCATTTTCAGTGTGACTCCTTTGCTGTGCTACCCCAAGGCATTTTGTGGTTACCATCATTCGCATAATCCAGCAACCACAGAAATTTAGGTGTAGGTAAATTAGAAATGGAAAATTGAAAACCAATGAGAAGTACCAAAAATTATTTACATAAGGAATTAGGTAAGGGAAGTTTGGCATCTCATTAATTCTTAGGACAACCCTGAAGTTAGTCCCATTCTATAGGAGAGAAACAGGAACATCGGTGATTCTGATTTAATCAGGTGCTAGGACAATACTTTGTATGGAATCCCTGTTTATATAACCAGCCCACCACCAGCTGTTGTTTATGCAGAGCCTGCCAGACACTAAGTTGCTGGAAGCTAAGATGGTTAAGCCATTTTACTGAAGAGGAAACAGAGTCAGAGAGGTTAGGAACATGCCCAAGCTTTTTACTAGCTATGTGATACCCTCCTTGTATGCCATTTGAATCCTAACAGATACGGGTGTGGGGGTAGTGGAACAGAGAAGAAAGAAAAGAAGTTACCAAGTGGATAGATAGAGCTGAAATAGAGCCATAGCATATCTCTGTCTTCCCACATCAAATACTATTATTCTTTCATTCTTTTACCTTCATTCTGTACTGGAAACACTCCAGTCAGTTTTGCCAAAAAGTAAGTAAACCTCAACCCAGCTTACAAAAGAAAACCCAATACACATGAAATTTTAAAAATTTGCAGAAGGAAAAAAGCTTGGATGTCTAGGTTGTATGTTGAGAGAGTGATCATACATAGCTTTTCCAGACTCCCAAAGTGAAAGTTTAGCAGGGGTAACCAAAGCTTTTTCACAAATGGTCTTTTTGTGGGTTATCCCAAATTCTAGGGTGCAGGGTGGCTTCTCATAGGATTATGTATGGTTGGAAATGAAGACTGTAAAGGCCTATAATATTTTACTCTTTCCTTCAGACACTTTTATTATTTTATACCTTCTGCGTTTGTTATCTATGCCTTTTAAATGTTTGAATGTCAGCAGGGTATGTGCCTCAGGGTGTATAGGCTTGTTCAATATGGGAGTGAACTCTAAAAAAGTGTCTTGTTTGGCCATTTTCTAAGGTACAATATTGAATAGTAGCCAATTTACCTTTCTGCCTTAAATTATACTCTTGTGTGAATATAAAGAAATAAGTGTTTTTAAAGAAAAGTTGCTATTTATAAACTCAGCAAACTTTTGCAATTCTGCGCTGTGCCAGTTGGTGGGCTAGGTGATGGTGATGTGAGCCGTGACACAGACCCGAGGAAACCCCAGCCTGGCAGAATTCCGCAGACAAGACTACAGATGCTGGAACATCTGAAAAGGACTCTCTCCTTTTGCTTTTCAGATTTCTGAACAAAATAACAAAAGGAAGAATATAATTTGGATTGCATTTTTGGACTAAAACACAGTCTCTTTATGGTGTTAAAAGCCAAAGTTGCATTTGAATAAATCATAAGTTGGGCTTTCTGCTTGTGTGGCTAATTAGGTTACTCATTTTAGACACACATACTTTTTAATTTTGAGAAAATCCCATCACAATTCTCGTGGAATTTATATGTGCATATGCCTGTCATATTTACATATGAGCATACACAACACTTGATGTGTTTATTTGCTGTATTGAATTATTAAATGCAAATTAAAGTAGGTGTTTGGGGACATACTAGAATGAATATAAATATAATTTTTATATTTTGAACAAAGTCTTAGCTCTCCCTAGAGCATTGCTTTTGTTTATTGTTTTAATAAGAAATCCCAGAATTGGAATGGGTGAAGGCATGGTAAGATCTGCATTTGACCACTAAACTGTGATGCTGTCTAAAAGGTGTTTTACAGACACTCAGAAGAATTGGCTCTGACAGCAGCCCACTCAGCCAAGAAATTTGACTGTCATCTTCATCCACTTGCTTTCGCTCACATGGATGACCAGTAAATAAATGTGTCTTTTCCTTAGTGAGTGATGGCAGGCCCCTATCTGCCAACATGCACTAGACAAATGAGATAGGAGCCATTGAATTTAGAAATAGATGAAATTAATCTAATGATTCATTGCTTTTCATTTTCTTTGGACACTGCCTTGAATGTAGAACAATTTCTACTGCAGATTCGCACAGACTTGAATATTTCCAAATGTGACCTTTCTTAAACAGAGCGAACATTAAGGTGATGTTGGGATATTTCAAAACCCAAAGAAACAACCTAATTTTGATCAAGTTTATGGTTTACTACATAGTGAGACTATAAGGATCAAGTCCTGACAGTTACAGTGCTCATATTACCACATTTTATGGCTTTGACAACAGTAAATAAAAGTGTGTGTGTGTGTACATGTGTGTAAGTCCCCATCCCACCACTTTGTCACCTTTTTGCTTCCAAACAGTTGACTGCATATCCTTTCCTTTCTCTCCCACTTAGGATTTTCTCTGACAAGAATAATGTAGTTTCTGTCTTCCACATGACCATTGGGTAACTTCCAGCAGGCACCCTAGGAAGGTGTTCTAATTTCATAGTGACAGCTACTTGGAGAGAGCTCAGATAGCACAAGTAAGATACACTGTATGAGGGTCTCTGATGAGTGGACAAAACTGATTTGCTTGGCCATAATCATGAAGGAGAAGCTGCTGCTACAGGCCCTGTCTCGGGGTGTTTCCTAAATGTCCTCTATCCTGTGGTCACCTAAAAAAATACCCATGTTTCCAACATGCCCTGCAATGAACCTCAGGGTTTCTCAGGTAATAAAAAAGGGAGGGGGAGGAGAGCAATCATGTTATTATATTTTATAAAGCTGAGATTTAGGAATGTCTTTAATTAGATAAGTCTACAAATTATTAAATAAAACTGATGGATGTTACCTAGAATTAGTGTGGTGATGATTCCACAATATATAAAACTATCAAATCATTATGTTGCACACCTGAAACAATTATAATGTTATATGTCAATTATATCTCAATAAATAAATGAATATACACCAACACACAAAATAACTGATATGTGGACAGCGTTGCTTTAATGCAGTAATGTTAAAATGCCACTACACCACACCCCCAGTAAAATGGCCAATTCAGAAAGCCTGGGTTTGAATTGGAATCGAGGTGTAAATGTCCTGCAGTGGCAAGGGGTTTGTGGTATTTTGAGAGCATTCTGAAGTAGGTATTTCAGCTATTTCACTGGAAGTGGCTTCTTCAAAGATAAGTATTAATTTTTCTAGTTAGAGAAAATTCCTTGAGAGAGATAGGCAAGATTTGATCTGGGTCTGGGAAGGGGATCTGTTTGGATCTGCAGACGGAGTGTGGGGGAGAACATTCCAGCAGCCAGTGGTATCAACAGTGAAGGAGTGACTTGGGCACAAGGGTGAGCCTCACTCCTTGCTGGCTGCATGGCTGAGGACAAGTTGCTCAGCTCTCCCTCCTCAGGCTCATCTGCATGAGGAAAAAGGACCAGACTCCTGTGGTCTCTGTGAGAGGTAAATGAGCCCGGCATAGGGTAAGCCCTCAGTAAATGCGAGTGGTTATGGCTATCACGGGAGGTGGACTGCCTGGTGAGAATGCAGAATGGAGGCTGGGGCTGTAGTGCTAGAAATGTGGTGGGCTAGGAGGCTGGTGCGATGTTATGCGTGGCCTGAAAAGGCAAGGAGGAGGATATGTATTTGATTCAGGAAGAAATTAATAGGGGACTGTTATAGGAATAATGTTACAAAAACTGAGCTTAATGAAGCTTATGCTATTTTATCTTGCATAGCCTGACTGATAAAGTGTATGTGTTGATTGTTTAGTTGGTTCTGGCATAGACCACAAAGTTCAATTTTAAAAGATGTATCATCTAGAAGTTTAATGCTTTTTTGTGCTAACTTCCTTTATTCAGAGGGATCCATCATTGTCTATTCTAGTGAGCATTAATGACAATTTCTTTATTAAATTTTCTGATGAAAATGCTCAAGCAGAAGGACTTTAGTTTAGTGTAGAATTGCTCTGTGGCTATTCAGGAAGCGGGCAGAAGATAACATAATGTGCCATTGCTGTGGGTTTTTAACATGCTGCCCAATGGACTGTGCCGCTGAGAGCTTTACGTTGCTCTGAGCCTCTTGGCTCAACTGCAAGATGATGAACATTAAGGTTGATCATATCTTACACTTCAATTACAACTTAGAGCATAATCTTCAGTTCCTATGAACAGTTTTTGAAGTATAATCTTTATTTGTTGGAACTAAAGAAATGTTTACGGGAGTGATACTAAAATGTGGGGACCTGCAATTTTTTAAAAATTACGACAACTCTTTTACATCATTGTTTCTTGAACCTCACGCCTCTCTGTTCTCTCAATATTGAAACAACTCTAAAGGAACAACTAAATTTTACCTTTAGAGACTCTTTTTATATATTTATTTAAAAGAAAACTCGTTTTTACTATTTGTCCTGTGCGTTTAAAAAAAAAAAAAACAAAACAAGGCAGTCCAAGTTAACTAAGGGGAATTGACTGAACTCCCAATATGCTCACATAATACAATATATGCAGCCACTACAAAGGTTGGTTATAGTCAGAGTCACCTGTTACTTATCTGCGAAACTTTTCAAAGATACACTTGCCTAGAACGCCCTCTGGAGATTTAAATGAAACATTGGGATGAAGGAAGGGGCAGGACTGATCTAGCATTGACCCTGGGCATCTGCATTTTGAACAAACACCATAGATAATACTGATACACAGAACCAAGTGAAAAGTACTGTTGACAAAAATTGTTTCATAAATAAACTATTTATTGTGTAGAATATGATTGCACTTGCAGGAAAAAAGAAACAGAGTCAACAGTAATTACCTCTAGTGATATATCCAGACTGCAATTCTAGAATGCCTAAGTTTTGGAGATCCAAACTTGCATTTGCATATCAGTTATTTTTTATTCAATAGGTTAATTATCCATAGTGTTCCTGCACAGTGTGTCTTCAGCTGAAGAGGGTGTTCCTCCCTTGTCAGTGGTAATACAGAGTGGGCTGTCTGTACATGAGTCTCTCCTAATCGGCGTTCCTCCAATTGGCTGCGTGTGTTCTTGAAGTCTTTCTACGTCCTGGGTCTGGCAGATAAATGTCAAAATTTGACATGCAGGCCTGGGTTTCCTCTTGGAAAGGAAAAATAGCCAAGTGCTAAATGAAATTCTGTGTTAGGTCATATTCTAAGTGTACGTTATGGCCCTGATTGTAGTCTCATGTTAGCCAAAAGAGGCCATAAATCCCCCAAAACCTCAGGCAGTTAAAACAAATTTTGCCTAGAATTCCAGAAAATAGACCTAGCTGTCTCTTTGCTCAATATGTCACTCACACACATACTTTCGAGTCCTTCATTTCAGATGGCATTCACCTTTGAGTAATTCTTCATCGTGTTTCCTTTAATTGATGTGCATGAGACACTATTTCTGGAGTCTTAGTCATTCAGAAGATTTTAGGTCCCAGGACTTATTCACACTTATTTGCCTACAAAATTTTCCCTGATCTTATACATCAGGCCACCTGAACTGTTAACAGCCATTGAGACTCAGGTACCATTTCCACTTAAGCAACTGTCACCTTATTATTGAGTTAGAAGAGTTGGTGGCACTGTAAACCTTATCAGATATAACATTCCCTTGCATTCTCACAGGGCTATGTTTTTGCCTGTGTGTAACCACCCAAGGCTGCCTTTGTTTATTCTCCTCTCAGAATTGCACGGTGAGATGCAGTTGTTTTCATTATTATCCTCTAGCTCTGTTCCCCTTGGAGTCTTTATTTCTTTGGTGTATGATGGGACAAAAAAGAAAGAAGGGGGAGTTTCTTTTAAGATCTGATTTAAAAATAGCTCTCCATATTCTGTTTTTTGTAGTGTTGAAATCTGCAGCCTACTCCCTGGACTTCATTGTTATTTACTCGGGGCGGGCCTTGTTTTGCACAGCCAGATGTAGTAAGTGGTAATGGAGGAAACTCTGGAAATGAACCTGTCAGTCAGTCTTTTCCGAGTTGACCCCTCCCCACCACCGGTAACAAGCCCTTCAGTGAGATTGTCCAAGTCCTGCTTTTATTTTATGGTATCTACTGTTTGTTTTACATTTATGTTTTGATATGACATTCCTTTTTGCTGAAGGTATTTCTCATTTCAACTTGCAATGAATTGAACTGTGAGCTATAACAATACGAATACTTCATTATACTCTTTCTTTAGGATATGAAAAAGTTGGTCAGTTGCTTGTTTTTACTGTGTACTAATAGTTTACTCTGCATTTAAATTAGACCTTGAGTTTCTGAAAAAATGTATGAGTCAGTGAGAGTGTTTATGAAAGGGAACTCTAAGGAAGTTTGTTTTACTACCACTTAAAGATACTGAATTTTTTCTGTGGGGGAGGAAGAAACTTTCCTCTACCAGGGTATCCAACCCCCATGAAGCCCAGGATGCCTGCGAATGCAGCCCAACACAAAATCATAGATTTACTTAAAACATTATGAGATTTGTGTGTGTGTGATTACATGACACAGTGTATTTAATGTGTGGCCCAGGCAACTCTTCTTCTTCCAATGTGGCCCAGAGATGCCAAAAGACTGGACACCCCTGCTCCTATCAAGGCACAAGGTTTTTTTTTTCTGATCAAATAATCAAATAGACATGAGACAGATTAACAAGAAAATAACCAAATTTAATTGTATACATATGTATGGTAACCCCACATACGAGAATCAGAGAGGGAAGTTGCATGCATGAGAGGTTCAGAGACAGAGAGGGAAATTGGGTATATAAGGCATTCTGAGCCAGGGATGAGCTAATGCAGCTTGGGGCTTCAGAAGGTAATTGCAGGGAGAGCACGTGTTCAGTAATTACTAGTTTGCCCTGCCATACAGATACGCAAAAGCCATTTTTGGTTATAACTCTCATCGTGGGCCAGACTCCTAATTTAAATTCTTCTAGATAGTTAAGGGGGGAACAGAAGTTTCTTTGAGCCTGCAGGGTCTCAGTTGCCTTAGCTCAAAATAATTCCCACACCACTGAGGCACATCTCAGAGAGACTCATTTGGAAGCCCTCCCTGCATATCTCATTATAGAAATTAAATTAAATACATACCTAGTAAGTACTTCCTAAAATAGTATGTCAGAAGGAGAAAAAAATCAGAAAATGGCTTGAGAAGTTATGCTTTGTGTTTTCTTTTGCAAGTTGCAGTTATTTTTAGTTAAAGAAAAACAGCTTTTTCCAAGGGCAACAAAGAAAACTAAAAAGGTCAGAAGGAAGCAGGGTCTGTGCTCCTCATAAGCTCTTGTTCCAAAACTTGAACTTGAGGAAAGAGGGCACTCCTGGGGACTCAGGAGCCACTGACTGGCAGAGGGGTGACTTCAGGGGGAAGGGGTGGAGCTGCAGCCCACTTGGTCCCTGGAGTGGTCTGCACGGGCTCTAAGGTCATTTCCACCTGACAGTCAGTTAACATGATTAACACTATTATTCTTGGGGGGTATTAAATGAAGGAATGAATTGTGGACCCAAGAGAGTGGCTTATTCAGTTAGATTCTGAATCACAATCAGGAAATAGTCTTTATCTGGTAAAACTGTAATTTCATCTTTCTTGGAGCGAATTTAAGGAAGGTGAAGTCATTTTGGGGGTCAGTCCCATGCACGGTGCTCTGGGCCTTCGAGACGAAGCTGTGTGTGAGGCTGGCTGACTGTGTGGTGGTGGAACTGTCCACTGTGCTCTTAATAAGGATGGCGTTGTTTTCCCTGCAGTAACCCCCACACTCCCTTCTGGCTCTGAAGTCACTTCAGTGTCTCCTCCACCTCTGCCCTCTCAGACGGATCTGGTGGCTCCACATCACCGGCACCAAGAAACTCCTGAATAATTTTCACCCTTTACTTTACAAAGGACAATTAGAAGATCTCCTTGCATAGGCAAGGGCCCCAGCAAAACACTTCACGTCCCTTCCCAGTGAAAAGTTGCAGCGGTTGTGCACTTTGTCTCCATGATCTATTCCTCCTCAGCAGGTCTCCTCTCTGTTCTTCTCTGAGCCTTTTGTTTTTCAAGATTTTATTTTATAAATGTTATGGTAGCCGTCTTTTTCCAAGTTTTGTCTGCCTTGTTTTCCAGCAGTACACACAGTGCGTTAACATGAAACATGCTGTCAGGATCCCCTGCACAGGCCCTGATGGCTCAGGGCTTTCTCTGCCTCGTGTCCTGAGCCTCATCTGTGGTTCTTACTTTTATCTTGGGTGCTTTTGTCCACCGTCGTGGCTTCAAGGTTCAATTTTTGAGTGATTCCCAAATATGTAATTCTCTGAGCTCTTTCTAGAATAAGAGTCACACGATTCTAATATTCTGTAGGATATTTCCACCTGGATTTTTAGCTGACACCTCAAACTCAGCTTCATTTGTATCTAAGAGTTTGGTTTTTTAAATTAACTCTATTGTGGTAATGTTGGTAATAACATTATATAGTTTTGGGATACACATGATTATAATTCAACATCTGTGTACTTTATTGTGGGCTCCCTACCTAAAGTCTGGTTTCTTTCTGTTACCATTATTTGGCCCCTTTATTCGCTCTGCCTTCTTCCCCTCACTTCCCCTCTGGTTACCACCATTCTGTTGTCTGTATCCGTTCATTTTTTTTGTTTGTTTGTTACTTTTTGTTTTATATTCCACAGTAAGTGAAATGATAAAGTTTTGTCCTTTTCCATTGGACTTACTTCACTTAACATTATACTCTCAAGATCTATCCATGTTGTTGTAAATAGCATGTTTCATATTTTTATGGCTAAGTAGTATTCTGATATATATGTATGCATTTTCTGATATATGTGTATGTGTGCATGTGTGTGTATCATATCTTTTATATCCAGTCATCTGCCACTGGACACTTAGGCTGTCTCCATGTTTCTATGTCTTGCCTATTATAAATAATGGTGCAGCAAACATAGGGGCACATACATCTTTATGAATTTAATTCTTGATAAAATGTACTTGGTTATGGTTCAAAACAGGAACTCCCAGACTGATTCAAGTTTAGGAAATCTATTAATATGATTCACCCATAATAAAAGTATCTAAGGGAGATAAGAATTTATGATCATCTACATAGGTTCTGAAAAAAACAAGGGGTCCACCTCTTGTTTGACAAACCCCTCATGGACTGGCAGAGAAAGATTTAAAAAAGAGAGAGAGAGAGTGGGAGGCAGATACAATCAGACCAAAAAGTTATAGATATTCATAAACTTATATAAGCCAGTTGAGAAAGATAAATTGGATTATATATCAAAATAACTTTAAGGTAAAGGTTGCCAGATGGGAGGGGGGAAGGGGAGAATGGGTGATGAGGTGAGGGGATTAAGAAATACAAATAAGCCCTGGCTGGTGTAGCTTAGTGGATTAAGCGCGGGCCTGTGAACCAAGACATCACGATTCGGTTCCCAGTCAGGATACATGCCTGGGTTGCAGGCCAGTTCCCAGCAGGGAATGCGTAGGAAGCAACCATACACTGATATTTCTCTCCCTCTCTCCTTCCCTTCCCCTCTGAAGATAAATAAATAAAATCTAAAAAAAAAATTATAAAAAGAAGAAATACAAATAAGTAGTCACAGAATAGCCATGAAGATATAAAGTACAGTATTGGAAATGGAGTAGCCAAAGAACCGATACAGATGACCCATCGACATGATCAATAGTGGGGGATTGCCTGAGGGAGCGGGGTGCTGGGTGGAGGGAAGTAGAGGGGGGCAAAGGGGGAAAATCGGGATAACTGTAATAGCATAATTAATAAAATATAATTTAAACCAAACAAGCAAAAGACCAGATACTCCCACCTCAGGGCTTTTTCAGTTTTCATTCTGCCAGCAAATTATGGGACAGAGGAAGCAGAGCCTGCTCTCAGCTTGAGAGTGTCTATAGACATAAAATCCCTCTTCTTCCTTCTGTTTCTCTTGCTAACAAACTAAGGCAAGGTAACGTTATGATTTTGTATGATTTGTGAACTTCGTAACTTCCACTTGATTCTTCCCTTGCTAGTATATTCTTCAGTCTCCTAGGCTAACTGTGTTCTTTCCTGATAAAAAACAAAGACTTAGGTTATATCAAGTCCATTTGCCAGCCATCCTCTGTTAGTTTTTTAAATGGTGGCATAAAAATCCCAAGATGTGTATTTTTGGTTTCAAAATTCTTATTTTCAGTAGAGTAAATGACACGCTTTTTACTTGCCCTGAAAGTTGTAAGTCACGGTGTCTCATGGTAGGTGCCCCGTGTTCTCTCATCAACCACATTTTGCCAGTCATGGTGCTATAGTAGAACATTTCTTATTTTATAAATACTCATGTATAGGATACATATTTTAGCAATAAATGAAGCTTTATTAATTTTATCAAATAGACAAAAAGAGCTAAAAGATGCAGCTTCACACACACTTGAGACTTAAGACCATTTTGGGCCATTTAGCTGTTTCTGTGTAAGGGGACTAGTAGACTCTCCCTTAGGACACCATTTTGAATGCAGACAAAAGGAGATGAGCTGAACCCAAAACAGGAAAGGGAGCTCCTGTTCAGTGTTGTTCAGCCATATAATATGAAAAAGAGACATTTATTGAAGACGATACAAGAAACATTGTACACAGGACAATGATGCCTCAGTCTCCTTCAAAGTAGGCACTTTGGGACCTCACACAGTTCTCCCAGTCTCCATCAGCTGCCTCGTTATATTTTCCTGAATCTCATCAATGGTCTAAAATCTCTTTCCTTTCAAAGGTGATTTTAGTTTTGGGAAAAATAGAAAGTCACAGGGCACCAAATCTGGGCTGTACGGGGGCTGAGTCACCTGGGTGATTTGATGTTTCGCCAAAAAACCCTGCATGAGCTGTAAGGCATGAGCAGGCATGTTGTCATGATGAAGCTGCCAATCACCAGTTGCCCATAGCTGCAGCCTTCTCAGTCATCCCAGTAGTTTCCACAGAGAAGTGTTCAAGGTCAATGCAAAATCTGATGCAGATTCATTGCTCTACTTGCTCATTCATTCTGAATGTGATGGCCACATAGTACACATGCTCACTCCACAGTGTTTACCACCCCTACTGACTAGTACAGCAAAGTCGTCATTATTCACACATGTGTATTTCATCCTTCTCTCCTTGGCTGCCACTTTACATCAATGTCACACAAACTGTTCTCATTATATTAACAATGCCTGGACTTTTTCCAGACAGACCTCATATGTGTAGTTTCAGCCTACTCATTAATTATTTTCTTTTTGTTATGTAATATTTGCTATCATACTAAATTAAATTATCAAAATATGCTCATCTTAAGGAATAGGACAACTTATACAACCACGGCATTCTGTCCTGAGACCATAAAAACATCTTTGTTACACAGTTAATGAATAGTTACACAATGTTGAATAGTCTCTTGTGACATTTGTGCACAGAAATATAACATATTCACATTCATGTATTATTTTCTCTTAACAGTCGACTTCAAGCCTCGTGCCAGCATGGATACCGTCCATCATATGTTACTTTTTGGATGCAATATGCCTTCCTCCACTGGAAGTTACTGGTAAGGGATGATGGGCTCATAGTACAAAGGGAGGTAGAAAATGTGTGTTTTTACAAGTACAAAGTGCATCTGTGCAAGTACTTTACAACTGACTCATAAGTAGGCAGAATATTTCCTTCTTAGAAAATAACATTGTTCTTTTGTATCAAGTAGTTACCATGTTTTGATTATCAGTTATTTAGTCTGCTGTGGAACACATCCATCAGTCTTCAACATTGACTTAAGAAATACATGTCTGCTGTCATAGTGTGTCAAGGTGCATACAGCTTGAAACACAAAGACTAAAAATTTAGATAATGGACACTCTGATGTTTATTTTTTTAAGTTCATGATTCAACCCAAAGAGCACTGTGGCCGTATTCAATGAGCCCTCTTTTATCCCAGGCGCCGTGCCAGGAGACCTGTGTATGCCATTTCATTTTATCCTAATGTCTCTGAAAGCAGATATTATTATTACTCCCACTTAACAGACAAGGAACCTGGAGCTCTGAGATTCAGTAACCTATTCAAGGTAACACAGCTGGTTAGTGTCCGACCAGGACTGAACCCTAGTTTGTCTGGTTCCAAATCCAGTTATTTTTATTTCATCTCACTGTGTCTCATTTATTCAAGTAACTGTTGCAGTTTTAGAATTTATTTTAATCACTGTGGTGAGCCATAATATGTCATGATCAATCAATAAACCTCTGTTAAATGCTTGTTATATGTCAGAACTGCAGCAGATGCTGTGGGAGGTTCTAAGATAAATAGATATGTTTTCTACCCCCAGAAGCTTACAATATAATTAGTGCTTGATATCTTCCCTCTCATTTTTTTCTTTGGTGGTAAGAAGATCAGTGAACCCTGAAAATAGCTGTGCGTTTTAAGCCTATTTTGCACCAATAGCCAGAATCAATGTTACATATTTAACAGCGTAGAATGACTAGTGTGCCTTCCTTTGCATCAGGAAGGGAACTGTTTTGTGCCCTGTTTCTGCATAATCACATAGACTAATAGGTCTCTCTCCACACATCCAAATGTTCATTAGGTGGATGCGAGGCACGGAGCAACTGCTTTCTAGTCATTTTTACAAAAAACAATTGTTATATGTATTCAGAACTGTTAAAAGCACAGGGCAATTAGTGGGAATCTCCATGAACCAAGTAACATCAAAGCATTTGTTAATAGGCTTAAGTTATTTGATGAAAGGGGTATATCACATAGGAGCCCCACTCAAATGATTGAGCTTATATAAAAAGGGAGCCAATCACAGTTACCCTTTGATATCAACATTCAAGGTTTTGCTCTTCACTAAGTTTTTGTAAATAAAATTTTGGAATTAAAACATTATTCTCTGACAGCTTTTCTGAAGCTGATTCAGCAAATCACATCCTTTGGGTTTTATGTTTTAAAAATATTTATTCTGAAATTAACAAAATTTACCTTTGGATTAAAATGGGTAAAATTATCTAAAAGGAGTGTGAATTTTAAAAATCTGCTTTTGATTCACCTTGGTTCAAGGGAATAAATGAAAAAATAAAACCTCACAAATGTTATTATGAGTCTAATTATTAAGAAAAATATATAAAATGGCCCTGGCTGGTGTGGCTTGGTGGATTGAGCACGGGCCTGTGAACCAAGAGATCGCGGTTCGATTCCCGGTCGGGGCACATGCCTGGGTTGCAGGCCGGTTCCCAGCAGGGAATGCACGGGAAGCAACCATACATTGATATTTCTCTCCCTCTCTCCTTCCCTTCCTCTCTAAAGATAAATAAATAAAATATTAAAAAAAAAGAAAAATATATAAAATGAACTAAGCCTAGTTCATTGTTCTCATGTTAAGGGAATATCAGAGCAAACACATTATTTTGGCTTTTAAACTATTTGTTTATATTTTTAATATACTATTTTGATATTAAGTCTAGCTAAAGGATTTTCTTGGGGAAAGAGAATTCAAAGCAAAATGTAAATGAAAGTGAAAAACAATAATTTTGAGTAACATGATGGCTACACATATTATTTTGCTCAAATCATTACTGGAAAGGCTACATAGTAGAGTGAAAGAGCAGTAAGTCACTGGCTGGATTCCCTGGGTGTGTTACCTGCCTCATGTGACTGTCCCCTCATTTTATCAAGAGGCTTTCACTAGATCATTTATAGAACTCCCCTGTGCTCTAAAATTCCATAGTCATATAAATATAAGTTGCATGCAAATGCTGAGTCAGATTGGAAAAGCGTCATTATTCGGAGCTGGAGATGTGTACTCTGGTTGAATCACTTCAAGCAGTGAGTCTGCTGTGTTCTGCCATTCAGTTGTATCCTTGAGTAATTAGAATTCTTAATGACATTATACCCATATCATTTTAAATAGACTTTAAGGATCTGTCTGGCAGCCCACATTTTCACTTAATCTATAGGCTTGTTATAATTGACTTTATAACCATGAAACAAAGGCAATAATTGATGCTGTTATTTATCTTTTTTTAACCAAGCCCGAAGTGTTGAACATTTAAAAGTAGGATCTACATGTTGTCTGTTCAGTATGAAAACTGGGAGATATGCTTTAAGTAAAACTGTTCTAGTGACTCTGACTTCCACAATCCAGCCTTACTTTCCATTTAAAGAGAAGACAGACTTTTTAACCTCTGATATTTAGCAAAATCCATTGGTCTTGAAGAGTAAGAGCTTGCAGTATATTTCATGGGCTGAACTTTTCAGTTCCTTCACAAAAACATCCTCTGCTTCCTACCCCCAGTGCTACATGGGCTCGGCCCTGACAACAGTCAGCAGATGTTTTCCAGCTGCTTAGCCTCTTATCTGTCCCACCTGAATTATAATTCTAATAACAAATATCTATCAATGTCAAAAGCCTTGCATTCTTAAATATTTGAATCGTGGAATTTATCACACATTTCACAGATGCAAATGTATTCTTCACTTGCTCTAAGATACATACAGTAGTTAAAAAATTTCCAAACTTTCACAGATATTTTTGGTTATTATAATTATAATGGTTTTTGATGGTTAAGAATATCAAGAACTTATTCACGCTATAGGGAAATCTTTACAGGAATATAGAGGTGTTTTAGCGGAAGAAGAAAAAGCTATTACTAGGATATTTTAACACCAAAACATCAAGCTAGGGTTTTCCCAGTCTTCATTTTTGACTGTTCTATTCATCGCCAGCAGACTGGCAAATAGGTCTGTGTTTCTAATAAAGTAAACATTTTCCCCCGAAATTATGAAGTTATAATTCATCTCCTGTCTTCAGGCAGCACTTTTAATATGAAGGCACAGAGCTATTCTGATGATGTTTCATTGTTGCGCTGCCCCCCTTTGCTCTTTGTGATTGCCTCATTCTACTGTTCATTAAAATATATTTACAGTTATATTAAGTTTACACGAAAATAGTAGACACAGCATGAAGCAGTTTTCATTATGTAGTCATTTTAATTTTAAAGTTTTTTTTCCTCTACACATATCTAGTCTTTTGTGTCTCATTCCAAATTAGCAGCTCACACTGGTAATGTGTCTAGTTAATTATATGCATGCGCATTTAAATCGCATACATTGATGTGAACCTTTTAATATACTGTGGGGTGGTCCCTTTATAGTTAGAGTGGGCCTGGTGCTCAGTTCCGAATTTACATATCTCTCGAGGATGCAGATGAGGACTAGCTGGTGTCAGAGCGGCAGCTCTGCTGGCCCACGTAGGGAAGGCGACAGTGCCTGTCAAAGGCCACCCCCGTACCTTCTTTCCCAGTCTTTTACAGGAAACAGTTAAAACATCTAGGGAACAACAGAAAGTTAATAGCACCGAGGTCAGAGCAAGTATATCAACAGCATGATTTGCTGGACTTTATTTGTGCATTCAGACTTAACCCAAAGCTTAGCATTTTAAGTTCCTCTGATTTGTTGCCTAAATAGGAGCTATGTGTGAGCAGATGTTCTTGGGGGCTTTTTTAGGGTCAGTAAGGAATAAGGTGGTGAAAACTGAGTCATTTAGTTATAAAAATGTTATTACTGCTGCCCACTAAAAATGGCAAATTTTAGAAAATCTTGGAAATTGAAATATTGCATTTATCTATTCTATGAAATTTTTTTACTTTTTTTACTCTAACGATGACATTTTAAAAAAATAATGAATAGCAGGGGGATGGGTAAAAAAGGTGAAGGGATTAAGTACAATAAAGAGGTTGTTACAGAATAGTCATGGGGATGTAAAATACAGTGTAGGAAATATCATTAATACTATTCTAATAACAATGTATGGTGCTAGATGGGTCTGAGATTTATTGGGATGATTGCTTAGTAAGTTATGAGATGTCTAACCACTAAGGTGTATACCTGAAACTAATATAATAATGTATGTCAACTATAATTGAAACATTTTTTTAAAAATTAAAAATATTGGGTTGGCCAAAAAGTTCATTTGGTTTTTTCCATAAGATGCCTCTAGTAGCACTTAGTTGTCTTTAACTTCATTCAAAACAATGTTGTTGGATTGTATTGTGACAGCTGTCATATCAGCATGCATTTAAAAAATCATAATTGGTGAATTTTTGTGTAGCCATTGTAATATTGAAGATAGAAGAAAATAAGCAACATTTTCAGTGTATTATGATTTATTTTTCAAGAAAAGTAAAAATGCAACTGAAATGCAAAAAAAAGATTTGCACTGTGTATGGAGAAGGTGCTGTGACTGACTGAACATGTCAAAGTGGTTTGCGAAGTTTCGTGCTGGAGATTTCTTACTGGATGATGATGCTCCATGGTTGGGTAGACCAGCGGTCCCCAACCTTCTTAGCACTAGGGACCACTTACATGAAAGACAGTTTTTCCACAGATGGAAGGAGGGGGATGACTGTACAACCTGCCACCAGATGCAGCTTAATTATCACTTGCCACTCACTGATGGGGTTTTGATCTGAGTCTGCAAGCATTTGATTTATTATGGTCTCTGTGCAGTCAAACCTCCCTGCTAATATTAACCTGTATTTGCAGCCACTCCCCAGCACTAGCATCACCACCTCTGCTCCACCTCAGGTCATCAGGCATTAGATTCTCATAAGGAAGGTGCAACCTAGATCCTTTGCTAGCTCAGTTCACAGTTGGGTTTGTGCTCCTATGAGAATCTAATGACTGATCTGACAGGAGGTGGAGCTCAGGTGGGGAGTGATGGGGATCAGCTGTAAATACAGATGAAGCTTCGCTCACCTGTCACTCACCTCCTGCTATGCAGGCCTGTTCCTAACAGGCAACCGAGTGGCAGCACTCTATAACCCCAGGAATTGGGGACTCCTGCTGTAGACCTTTCTTCCCTCCCTCTCAACTCATCACACCCAATCCCCACACTATACACATCTCAGACCATACTTCCGTCTCCCATTGTTGACCCTCGATGCTGGGCTTCACAACACTGATCTTACAAACATAAATCCAAGACCTTGTCTCCTCAGGCAACGCTTATATATTTGACTGAGTTCTAACTTCCACCTTCCTTCTCACTCCTCTTTAATGCCATGCTCCTTGAAAAGAAGTCTTCACTTCCCCACATCTCATTTGCTGTTTGGACTACTTTAATTAGTTCTCCTACTACTACTGCTAATGAAACTTCTTAGGCAAAGTTTCCAATTACAAGATCCAATTGGTTCTTGTTAACCTTTCATTTATTTAATCTCTCTGTGGCATATGTCATGGCGACTGCTTATTTCTCCTTTAAATTCTGTCCTACCTTGGCTTCCATAACATCATGGTCTCTCCTGGCTTTGTTCCTCCAGCAGTGAAGAGCATAAAGTCTGTAACCAGCACTACATTTACTTTCTGTCAGACCACTCATTAGCTGTGGGCAAATAAAGTCTTTGAGCCTTAGTTTCTCATCTACAAAACAGGAGTAACGGAACCTTACAGAGAGTTGTGAAGAGGATTAATTGAGATAATTTAAGTAAAGCACAGTGCTTAGGACATATCTGAATGGTCATACTTATTCTTTCCTATTCTCTTATCCTGGCATCCCTTCCACTCCTTATTGATTTCCACTCCTTAATTATTGCAGTCCCTCAAGAGTCCATTCTTAACAGTGTCCAAATCCAACCATTCTCACTGCCTTTACTCTATGCTGACTTTTCCAAAGTTCTCATCTCCAGCTCAGGCTTCTGCTATAGTACCTGTGATACTTTATGTTAAGTAACTGTTTACATGTCTGTCTCTTGCTACTAGACTGTGGGCTCACTGAGGGCAAGGGCTCTGGTTTAGTTTCTCCGCATGACCCCCCAGCACCTAAAGTAGTGCTTGGTACATGATAGTAAGCCTTCAATAAATTTTTCTAGATGAATGAAATCTTTCTGGAAACCACCACCTTAACCCCATGCCCACTTCCCTAGACCAGTTGAAGTTGATAGCAATCAAATGGAGACATTAATTGAAAACCATCAACGTTATACCATGTGGGAGGTAGCCAACATACTCAAAATATCCAAATCAATAAAGTCAGTGGTGAAAATGAAAAATGTGTCTTTTATTTTATGGAAAACTGAATGGATTTTTTTGGCCAATCAAATAAAAAAATAATAATGAGTGGTTAGCTACAGAGAGCTCCAGGATTTGAAAGTCATATTTTCTTCATATAAATAGTTTTGGCATCGAGGTAATTCTGGAACACAGTATTTTTGTAATGTGAGGTTGTCTAGGCTTGTGCACCTTTATTCTGCTGAGCACAGGACTTAAGGCTTACAGCAGTGTATGACTGCCCACCTCAGGACTGTGTTCACAGCGTTCTGTGATTAAAGTGAGCAGGCTTGTTATAGATCCTGCCTTATACTTTGGAGTGACCTATGCAGAGCTAAAACTATGTTTAGCCTTAGTAGTTAATATTTGATTTGAAAACTATTTCTAATGATACTTATTATGACCAACTACTCTTTACAGACTGAATATGGCTTCTGTAGGTTGTTTGATCTTTTTCGAAAAGACAAATCCCAGCTGATTAAATGAGGCTATTTCTAGCTGTTCTAACTTGGAATCATTCTCCAAATAAAGCAGTAGTGCTTTATCATTCTGTGAAGCTTTAGCTTAAATCCCTTTCAACTGCTTCTATTTATTAACCACCTGCTGTGTCTTTTTAAATGCCACTATCTCCACAGGGTTACAGGTGCTGATGAGGAGAAAGAGAAAATAGCTGAAACATATAAGTAAATATATAGAGAGAAAAGCCTGTAGGTGAAACACCCTGCTTGGTTATTCATTTAAATGACTTTTTTAGGTGATGTTACTAAAGCATCCTTGCCTCCTTCGTGATGATAATGATCCTTGGGTTGAGAATGGTATTCGCATTTGCTGCCTTTCTGCAGCTTCTCCATACCCTCATGTCCCTGCTCCCGTCCTCTGAGCACCGTGCAGCAAGATGCACAGCCTGCCTTCTGCCATCCCTTCTTTGCTTCTGCCATAACAAACTACTAAAGCTAAGCATACATAACATCCTTGTCAGTATAAATAAAAACAATACAATCTCCAAAACCTCCTCTTTTCCTTGTTCTAAGCACTGTAAAATGTGTCTGTGAGCATAGTAAGTAGCAAAGTTTAGACATAAATATTTGCTAGGCTAAAATTAATTGAATTCATTTCCTTATTCTACTTTAATATTGTAATAGATTCATATTATATTGCATGTCAAGATAGTTTAAAGGATCATCATTAAAACACACTTGGCATCTTGTTCTAACTTCTAGTCACCAATGATCATATTTCTTGGCTAATTTTTCGGTGCCTAGATTAGGTGTTGAGAGGAGTTCCTTAGCAACTGACCAATTCCTTGTACACTTGTGCCAGCTTTATAGAATATCATGGTTGTAACCATTTTGAGAGTTTCAACAGAAACAAACATTACATGACTTTGAACATTATTTTTTTCTTACAAGACTAGTATTTATGTTAAATAGAATGGCAATTTTATAGCACAGTACTCTCACATTTAACAATTAACACAGAGCCAGAACTTTCACATCAGGGTGTCTTTGGTTCAAATCTCAGCTCTACTACTTGGTAGTTGTAATAAATATTATTCGTATCATTTAAGGTTGTTTCCTCATCTGTGAAGTGGGGATATTAGTCCTGCCTAATTAGGCTATTATGAAGAGTGAGGACATGTAAGTAATGCACTTTGGCACTGTGCTAGGCACACAGAAGTACTTAATAACTGGTAGCTATTATCCTTGCTCATTTATTAATAAAATATTGATTAACGTGCAAGCACTTTGTTAGGCACTGAGAATTTGGTGTGGACAAAACAGACACACTCTGCACCCCAGGACTTCACTGCTTCTCTATCTCATATTGTGGCACCGTTGATCAGGCTGCTGCTTGAAAGTCACTACTCCTGTTGAGCTTCCCCGTTAAGTACCCTGACAGTTGCTGTGTTCATGCATACCCATTGCACTGAACCTCACAGAAGGTTTGTCTGAATTGGGAAATATGTTCTATGGGTTTATAGGGAAGTTCATGAAGTTTGAATACCTGACTCATGGAATGCAAATTTGAGAGTCAAGGACTTTCCATATATGTCATTGATTTTATGTTGTGTTTCCTAAGGAATGTTCTAACTTTGGATCCATTTTCCTATGGCTCTGTTAAAATTGTAATTGAAGGCCATACAGACTTAACTTTAGGGCCTGACAATTTTATTTTTTTTTTATGTTTTTAGCCAGAAGAAGAAATGAGTTATCAGTTCTGATCTTCCTTGAGTAAACTTGGATTTTAAATAGCCTTTAACAGATACAACCAGAGAATACTTTAACAGTCAATCGGGCTTTATTTGGATAATTCAAAATGACAGGTTAGCACTTTTCAGTTCTTGGCATAGTCTAAAAATATCCATGCCATCTGAATGGTTTCCCCATGGATTAAAGGTGAAAAGGTTCTGCAGCAAAGGCTTAAGAATCCAGAATAGTTCTATTTTCAAATGTTAATTCTCATCATTTTTGCAATGAATACTAAGAAACCACAAGGGAGCTGTGTGAATTTTTTCATAATTAATTGGCTTAATCTGGAGGAGTCTTTAGGAGAAGCTGCTGTAAGAATAAGGAACCTGGTTGATGAGGCCTGAAATTACAACAGCCACTGATCAAGGTTGGTTACACTGCTTCCTAACCTTAAGACACTTCTTATTAATAAAGACAGTAAAAATCCTATTTTGGTGGGACCCTTTTTGGAAAGCCAAAATACACCATATCAACTTTATCCTGTCGGTCATTTTATGTGGAGAAAATATGATGCTATTTCCATTTAAAATGGGAAATGGAAATTTGAAAGTGAAGAGGTGCAGGGATTTTATCCAAATTCTCTTTGCCACTCTCTTGTGTTATCCATTATACCAGGGCTGTCAAACTCATTTTCACCAGGGCCCACATCAGCCTACTGGTTGCCTTCAATGGGCTGAAATCATTTAGGACTGTATAAATGGAACTACTTCTTAGCTGTGAAGGAGCTGACATTACATTCAGCCAACAGGCTGATATGGCCCCCAGTGAAAGTGAGTTTGACACCCTGCTTTATAGGATCCACTTCTCTCGGCCTCTTGTTTCTCCTCTTCACTTAGTCCTCTCAATTGTGAAGTTTTAGGATTAGTTTCAATATTCCAGCTCCCTCCAGTGAGTCATTTCTTACTCAGTCTTCAGTTTAGTATGTTCTTTAAAAAATCATAAAACAGGATTTTAAAAATTAAAGTTTTGTTTGTGAAGCTATTCTTTTCCCAGAACTGATAAGAGAATTAAATATAAAACCATTGTCTCTCTGCACATAAGTCAGAAGAACTTAGGTAGAATTTGATTTTAGAATTGAATGCACATATTGCAATGCAGTTCACATATAATAGTAGTCATCAAAGCTTATCTTCATATATCATTCTCTGCCTACAAATCATTCTCACAAATCAAGACAGAAGGAAGTGTGACAGCCAGAGGTTTGAATCACGGCTCGATTCTGACGTTTGGCAGTTAGACTCTCTGGGCTTATTCAGCTGTAAAGTGAAATCTACCTGCAGTATTCTGTAAGAATGAATATAAACTTGTTTGTACAAAACGCCAGGCAAGTAATGAGTCAAATGTGTTGTTATTTAATGTTTTCATTAAAACTTTGTAACTAATTAAAAAAAATTTATACTTGACAGTACAATCAAATTTAGCCCAATTCAATTCTTTAAGAATTTGTATATGAAAACTAAAAATGTACTTAGCAGATAACTTCATCAAACAGTTCTTCAGTATTTACTAAATGCCAGGCAGGGTTGTAGGTTTTGGGAGTGTGGAGTGAAAGATATGACCCCAGACTTCAGTGTACACCACCTGGTTGAAGAGGAGGTAATAAGCGGATCCTTGGGATAAACGCTACAGTTAAAGAGTGGAAGTTGAATGGGGTGAGGGTCAGAAAAAGCTTCCCTGAGGAGGATGACTTGAGCGGAATCTTGAAGAAAAGGGTGAGAAGGGCAAGTAAGGTCAGGTAGAGAGTTGAGGAATGGGTTCTCTGGGCAAAGGGGACAATGGAGAAGAGTGTGAGCAGAAACTGGCAGTCACTTGGCGTGATTAAAAAGTCTTTTTTTTCCCCCTGGAGATATAACAAGCTCCCAGATCGTGCAAGACCTTATGCCACAATGTTTGGATTTTATTTTGATGTTATTCTTGGGAAACATTTGAAAGATTTTGTGCCAGCAAGTGACATAATCAAATATGTTGCTTAGAAAAATTTACTAAACCAGTTTTCTCTATTATATATTTCATTCTGGTTCTTACTAGTCACACCCTGAATTGACTTCCATATCAGAGGGAATAATTATCTTGTTTAACCTAAGACTGTCAACACATTGATGTTAGACACTGTATGTTTATTACCTTTGTTGAAAGCTATGAAAATTGTCATGCAGATCTTTAAATTTTAGTAGCTGACAGCAGTGAGATACAAAGTTCATCACATCTGACAACCTAATTTTTTAAACCGTTATAGCATGAGGCCAAGGAGGAAAATTTTACTTTTGGGCACTGTCCAATACCCTAAGCCTTTCAGCACACTTGGCACAAGGGTGTCACAGACATTTGTTCAATGCACAAGTCTCACATGGTAATGATCCGTCACCATAAGTATATTGTTCTTGACAGTGAGCAGTAAGAAACCACTGGCTGATGTGTTTTACATGGCACATTACCAATTTCTTTCTGCAGACTGATTTATAGAAGCAAGAATATTTGCTGAACATACCTTAGGGAGACCGCTTGGTGCCTGGCCCCTCACCCCTTTACTCAGACAGGTAACAGCTGTCTGCGCTTCCTGCCTGCCCTGGCTACAGGCAGGACACACGTTAGGAGTTCCTTCCTCTGAGTATGAAGGTTCTCCTCACTAGTAGTTTACTCATTCGTGACCTGCCTGCTCTCCAGGTTTCTAGCCTCCATGTCTAGCCTCTTTAGGAGGCCCCCACAGTCTGCCCTTTGCTTCTCTCCCAGCCAAGGGCACATTTCCTCCTGTGTGAGCCAACCTCCTGCCCAAGAAGGCTGTGCTTGTCCTAGTCCTTGATAGTCCTCAAACCTTTGAGATCTGTCTGAACTCCTGACTCTGACCTTGCTTGGTGCTAATTACTCAAAACACAAATTTACAAAAGCAGAATAAAAATGTCACCTAATGGCATTTTGAACAAATCCAATTCTATAACAGAACCAACTAAGAGATATAGTATAATGGAGGAAAAAAATGTGTGTGGCTTGGGGTCAGACCACTTACCGTTTATGAGATTGGATCTACCCCTGTGCTGGTTACCACACCATTGCAGCCCAAGCAGAGTGGTTCCTTTCAGGAAGGGCCTTCCAGGGCCAACAGGCTCAGGATACACAGCTGTTCAGGGGAAGTGCTGGGACTCAACTCCATCTATGTCTTTCTGCCTGTGCTCCTTTCACCATCCAACCCTGCCTCTCAACAGTGAATCTTTAGATAATGTGAACATTTTGTTAAATGATGCATTACCTCAGTATTATGCTTTGAGGTTTATAAAGTGCTTTCACTTATATCTCATTTGACTTACTGACAACTCTGTGAGGTAAATATAGCTATCTCCATTTTACAAGAGAGAAAACTGAAGCTCAGTAAGATACAGTGATTTGCACAACATGAAACAACCTGTAAGTGACACAACCAATATTCATAAACTTTTAAAAAGTCATATGTGTACATATAACACCAAGAACCCTTTAAGTGGGGTATACTTGTATTGTTCACCCTGCTGAGTGTAGGCACCATGTACTGTTTGTTGCAACAGCCAAAGACGTGCTAACATCGATCCCCAAAGTGGACATTTCTTTCAGTCCACTTCTAAATTTCTTCTGCATTAGCCCTGGTTTATTCAGACTCTCTATGTGATGCCTATTATCCTACCTGAGTGCATAGCGTACGTTCCACATCTGAACATGCCGAATTAGAAATTGTGTTTCTACCTCACAGGATTGTTTCACATTGGGCAACAAACAAACAAATAAAATCTCCTTTCATGTGTGCTTTTTTCACATCGAAAATATTCTTTGCTCCAGTCGTCATTAGATCCTCAAGCTGATATGACTACAGTGATAATATATCCGTGTAGTATTTTATTTTGTTGTCATACATTTTCCCCAGTACCCCCACTGTGTGAGTGATTTACACATTTACTACTTGCATCTTCATTTATAGCTACTTTTTTCCTTTTCAGGTTTTGTGATGAAGGAACCTGTGCCGATAAAGCCAATATTCTGTATGCCTGGGCAAGAAACGCTCCCCCTACCAGACTCCCTGAAGGTAATCCGGAGGCCTCTTGGATAGTCTTTTATATTAAACTGCTTAATTTCTGATTCCAAAGTACTTTTTACTATATATCCTTTCCAACAGTTGGTGACAATGGTCTGTTCTGCTGTTTTACACTAAAAAAGTGCCTGTATCACCTGCTTTGTAGCAGAAAGTTTTTGTTTAGGTAGTTACTCTTGCTCTGCCTCTTTTTGGTAAGTAATTTGCCCACACAGCAGTTTAGATAGAAAACAACCAAGTTGACCTCAAGCCACCTTTGGCCTAAGGCACATTGGTTCTTGACAGCAGTAGCATTTTATGAGCCAAGAGGGCTAGGAATTAAATAAACTGCTGTTTCAGCAAACAGATTTTTTTAATAGTCCTGGAACCTGAGTATTTAATGTGATGCCAAACCTCAGCTGGCCTTCTGACTTCACCTCTAAAACTGTTCATAGCCTCCAATGTGTGAGTGAATTACTAGACTCTCTTTTGTTGCTTAAATGCTTCTTAATGTCAAAGTGAATGTGCGGTTCTGTTACAGAATAGGTCTGCCATGGTCGGGACTGCATCTTGTGAAGTACACGCCCCTCTCTTGCTTCCCTCACTCATGTCAACACTAACTGATATCTGTTTTGCTTCAAATGAGCCATGGAATCATCTCTATAGTTTACCAGGCAGCCACTACCAAGCAAGTTTGGAAATTAATAAGGGGGTCTGTCATAAATTTGATGACATTTTAAAGATCCATTAGTAGAGCATATAGAAAAAAATTTCCTCACCAGTCAATATTTTCTCTGTAGATAATTATAGCTTACTAGCCAACTTTGTTAATCGTAAGACTATTGGGAACCCTTCAGAGTCCAAAAACTCATTGACATACTAGACTTTGTCATACTAGACTAGTTGGTAATGGTTTCCTCAATAACATTTTTGTAGATAACCTGTTTTCATATGGAAAGAAAAGTAATTCCTCTGAGATATTCCTAAGAAGTCTATTTCCTCTATTCAATGAGCAAATAAAACTAAATGTGAATATATACAAAATGAAGGGAGAGAATGGGTTCATGTATGTCTGTTCTATAATCAAGGAGAAAATTTTGTTTTGCTTTATTCTGTTTCTTTCAAAACAACTGAATTATCCTCTTACTATGTAAGCAATTACTCTGGTTCTGACGTGGGAACTATGTATAGAATTCTGTCGGAACTTTGAGAAGGATTAATATTGAAATACTAAAAATATTGAAATTAGATGATATTTGAAACTTTCAGTAAATCCCTAATTTACTTTCATTTTCATGTGTGATATGCAATTTTATTTACCTGTTGATTTCACAGATCAGCAATCTGAGATTAGCTCCATTTGAGACCTCCACTTCTAAAATGTTAATTTATTATCTTTTTTAAATATAGGTGTTGGATTCAGAGTTGGAGGAGAGACTGGAAGTAAATACTTCGTACTACAAGTACACTATGGGGATATTAGTGCATTTAGAGGTACGTTTTGAAATTTTGGAACTAAATACAACTCTCAGTACTCCACTCTTTAAAATATGTGGACTAAAATGAGACTTGACCACATCCTCTGCCCACTAAGATCAACTACTTTTGTTTCTTTTAATTTGGGACTATGGAGAAATTTATTTGAGGGCATCTCTCTTAAGCATCCTGCTGTGCTTTCTCTTATGCTGACTTTAAGGTTCTTTGGCTTTCCAATGTATTATCTTATCTACCTGCCTCTGTTGGGGGATTCCCTCCAAGCAGCATTGTCAGAAAGTATAGGCACTAGTAAATCATTTAACTCTCTGAGCAAGCCCTTGGGAGAATCAGCAAGTGTTACAATACCAGCGAGGTTCTCAAACACTCTGGCTCATGTCAGTGCTTTATCTATCATCCACACTTTCCAGTTCATGAACACATCCATTGTCCACTGCACTAATGCAAAAATGACCCACCCCTTAAGACACCCACTGCTGAGCACTACCCTAGACACCTATTGCTCACCCGTGATTACTATGCACTTCATTTAAATGCTCCTTTTCTTATTATAGAATCATTAACATGAGGAAGGGGCCCTTTCCCAAGGCAACCTGGACTGGTGCCTGCTGTTCCTTCTGCTGTATTCAAACTCTAGTGGCCTTCCAGGTTCACACTCCTGTGTTCATGGGAGTGTAAACATTAAGCAGTCTTCTCCTTGGCTTGTCAGCTTTCCTATTGTCTTGCTGACTTATAAATATCCCCCCAAGTTCTCTAACCTATCATTTGTTTGTATTAACTAGCCTGATCCATTTCTCTCTCCAGACATATTAGCTCTGTATCCCACATCTAAGTCCAGAAGTAGGCTTCCACTTCCTCCTATGAAATGTCCTCTGGGGCCTTTGCTGATACGTCCCATGGATTCTCAGCATTTAGGATTGGACAAATGTCTCTTCCTCTGGGAAAAATGTTGGAAAGAATAATTTTATGTAATTGAAAAATTATAATTAGTAGTTTAGTCAGATATATTATCAATTAAACAAGCTCCTGTGGGCCAGCCCATGAACCCAGCTTCCAAATAAAGGTTGTTTTGATGTTAAAAACATGCTTGGAGTTATATATAAATAGCTTTTCATTCTTGGAACAGAAACTAATCTGAAGTTGTTAACTGTCTGTAATGCTAAGACAAGGTTTTGTTGAAAACAAAGGAATAATTAATGTTTGTGTTTAAGGAACAAAGACAGAAATTATCTGTTCTAAAAATGTACCCTGTTGGTATCAGTGAAATAGGCAGATTCTAAGACTACTGACTCTCAAAGCTTAGATAATACTGTAATTTGTCTAAAAAGGCAAAGAAGGCTCTCTGTGAGCACCACCACTAAGTAGCTGGTCATTCCCACACATACCCTCCCCTTTCCACTCTTCATCCCTCTAGAGAACCCCTAGACTTCACTTTTCAACCTAATTCCTCTTGGCTTTGTGGTGTCTCCTAACAGATACTGCAATGATGCCCTTGGGAAATGAATGGCATGTACTAGTTTTTCAAATATATTACTGTAATAATTTCATTTAAGTTAATTTATTACTGATGAGGAATTTGCAGTTTGTTTAATCTACAGGTAATTTTTAAAGTTCTGATAGTCAATGCATAAATATATATAAAAGATTGATAAGAAACTTTACATAAATTTTTAATTTTTCACTTTTTTGAAAATCATTTTTATGAGAGAAGATATAAATGAGATATGAGATAGAAAGATTACTGGTTCTGTATTTCACAGAGCTTATTATTATATAATGAAAATATAAATAAAACAATTTGTTCATGTGATTCATTCAGTAGTATTAGATATTATCTTATAATAGATAATATATTATCTATATCTATATTATCTATTATCTATATCTAATATATAACTATATTAGATAGTTATATGTGGCTTAGAATAGTAAATAAACACATGGGAAAATATCAAATCTCATTAAAACAATAAAAGATCATTTTACATTTATTAAATTGGGGGTAAGTGGATATTGAATTATAAAACCCAGTACTGCCAAGGTTGGCATGAATCTGGTACAGTTTGGGGATGTTTATAAATTAATGCAGTGTTTTGGAATGCAACTTTATTATATACATTCTATACAGAACATTAAAATCTTGCTCTGTACTTTTATTCTAAAAAAATAGTTTTTTTATTTTTTAAAAACAATCAACCAACTGACAGTTATTTATGCACCACTGACTATTAATATGAAAAACCAGCAGTTAACAAATATCCATTAATAGGGGACTAGTTAAATAAATAACAACAAAAATAGCTAAACATAAAATTTTATATAGACTACCTAAAACTGTATGTATGCTTGTGTGTTTTCAAGGATTATAAGGAACAAGGACAAGTAGGAAATAGTCAGTAAGCAGGAAAGACAGCATTGTGTGGATTGTTTTCCTTTGGAACACAAAACATTGTATGTGTAAATTCCACAAGCGGAAGCACCAAGGCAAGCCTTGCAGTAAGTACCTGCCGTCAGTGTGCTGCCTCCCCACTCGCAGTCTCCCGACAAAGAGTCCACGCAGAACTCCACGTGCCTGATTTGAGTTACTGTAAGGGGCAACTTGTACTTTAAAATGTTTCTGTGCCGTGACTGTACACATATCTCCAGATACACCTAGAAGTGAAAAACAAGGTCATCATATCTTCTAATGATTAAAAATATATTGTATAAGTTATAGATGTATTAAAAATATACACCAATGTGTGGTCATATTAGTTTCAGTGAAGATTTGAACTTAATATTATTAAAACTGTTGATGATACCTTAAGCACATAAGTTGTAAATCAGAAGCAGACTAAGACTACAGAGAAATTACTGCACTCTTCTGAAAAGTGGAAAAATGTTTGGCATAAGGGTCTGAGCTTCTTTCCACCCAGGGAAGGTTTTAGAGAGGTGAGATGCCTGGGATTTTTCTTTAATGAAAAGTGAAGGTAAACCAACAGCAAAGGTAAAATATCTTCTGAAGTTTGTTGGAATGGGGTAAAGTGTCAGAGAGAGTATCAGCTAAAGCCAACTGGGTACGCTTGGATTGTGATCTCTATTAGTAGGAAAAAATTGCATGTGAGTTCTGTGGAATAGCATGCAATATTTGTTTTGTTTGGTTTTGTTTGTTTTGGAAATTCTACAGAATGTGAAGCGGTGAAAACATCATATATAAACAGCCAACTTTATTAAATTCCTTGTCAGTCATGGTGTCACACCTGCACTGAGTGCACTAATCTTCCTGCCTGCGGGCGTTTAGTATATTCCAGCTGGAGAGACAAGAATAAAACAGGGCATTTCTAGGCAACAATAGAAATGCATTCCAGATATGGAGCCTGTGGAAAGGTGGAGTGGACAGGTGTGCCTGGAAGGAGGTGGGGGCAGGGGACATAGTCTGTGAAGGCTGTTAGAAGATGGAACCAGAGCAAGGATTTGAATGGTGATTAGAAGCCCTAAAGTAGACCAAGGGAAGGGGAAGACACAATCCAGAAAAAGGTAAAACCACGTACATGGACACAGGAGAATGAAAAGTCTCGTGTCCACAAGGAACTCGTGGTATTTGGTGTTACTGGAGCATGAGATGCAAAGGGAGAAGTGGCAAGAATTGAGAAGGGAGGTGAAAGGTGGGGACCAGACCTTAAAGATTCTTGTGAGGACTTTATTCTGAAGGCACTCATAGTGCTTACTAGCCAAACAGCAGCCTGATCAGATCTTCCCTTCAGTCTGAGGCTTGAGGGCATGGAGATGCTACTCCTAGCTTTGTGAAGAAAGGACTGGGGCTGTAGGAGGCCACAGTGAACCCAGGTTGCGGCTCTGGAAGGCCAGCATGAATTAGAGTCATTTTTTTAAATGTAGGCTTTCTATAAATTAGTATTCTTTGTAAAACAGAATGTAATCTTATTAGCAATGAAAGTCCCAAAGAGGCATAGTGTAGTGCAGGGGTTGGGTGACCAAACTGTGGGAGCAGATGGCCTGGCAGTGGCACTTGCTGGTTTGTTACCTTCACCAAGTTCCTAACCCCCCTGCCCACCTCATCTATGAAGTGGTCTCATAATGGTTCACGTAAATGTATCTGGTAAGTGCTCAGTAAATGGTAACTAGTATCCTTCTAGTCCCTGTAAAAGGCTTCCAGGGGATATGAATTCCCCTAAATGGGTAGTTGTCATAGTTGCCCATAACATGGAGAGTACATTGGTTACTTTTCAATGGTGTTTTATTTCTTGTTATGTTTAGACACAGAACTGTGTTCACATCTCTCACATTGCCAATAGAAGTTTCCTACTTGCGGTCTGTGTCCTGTTCTCCCCAGTAGTTTTTGTTATTTGTAGCTCAGTTATACGAAGAAACTACAAGATCAAATCCCTGCACTAAAGATTAGAATGGTGGGAACTAGAGATTCCGCCTGGTCTCTTTTTTTTTTCTTCCTGTGTTTTTTCAACAAAGTCTTGTTCCAAAGAGAAAATTCTCCTGAGATTTGCTGCAAAAATTTACCACATTTCTTTGGTATGTCTGACCCAGGGGACTCTTAGGAAAACTGGCCCTTCCTTTCCAGAATGCCTGGCATTAGCTTATTGGTCTCCATTTGATTTCTCAAACTGGAAAACCCATGCATCCACCAACTTCAGTTAGAACTAATATTCTTAAAAGTGTAGGTACGGATCTCTTCCCAAGAGCATAAGCTCTGACGCCCTTTGGGCTGTCAAAATTTCCAAGCTGCCTAGTATCCTTAAGCTCTTGGTTGCATACAGGAAAATTAGCAGGTATTCTTCATGAAGGATACAGACCATACACACACACACACACACACACACACACACACACACACCCATTCTTGCATGTTCTTAGGAGTTTATAGCTACAAGATTTGTTTTCCTTAAATTAGGCATTTAATACTTATGTTCTAAGTGCGATCAATGATACCTGGGGTTGTTTTCAACTCTCCTTTATATGAGCTCTAAGAAGTTTTATCTCCAAATTCCTGGTCTTATATTAGTAACATCACATCATGAAATTCTAGTTAGAACCCTTAGAGAATGAATCCTTTTCAATAGCCAATTTCCCAGAAAGCTAAGGTTTTTAACTCTTTAAGTACTACAACTTTATTGCATTTTGGCCAGAAATCTTTCCCAATTATAGTATGTACTTTATGAAATTAGGATAGTTGGTATATGTTAAATGCCTGTAGCTGTGCCCAGCATAGAACAAACTGGCAATAAGCATTAGCTGTCTTTCTTACCCCCGACACTTTTCTACCTAATGATGTCCCTCATAATTTTAGGAGTAGAGTTTTTCCATTTCACTGGGCTTACTGCCTTTTTCTATCTGCTTTTCTACATTTTCTATAGCTTTCTCTGTTGTCAAGCTACCACTTCAACTCATTTTAATTCAGAGTGCTGCATGGAGGGAGGCAAAGATGAATAACAGCAGATTCTGCCTTCTGTAGCTCACCCGATGGAAGCAAATAAAACAATCACTGTAATCACATGAGCCAGCACACATTCAATGCAGTGAGAGACGGTGTTGAAAATCAAGCAAGACCACCCCGAATTTAGAAAGAGATTTTACGTTGCCAGATTGATTTCCTATAAACATCCCTTCTCCCTTGTTCTACATTGATGCGTTAGATGTGGAATCTATGTAGCTAAGTTTCTTATCATTGTAAATTTAAAATAAGAGAGTCTGAATTGAGTCCCCTCAAGGGAATTTTTGCATAAAATCTTGGAAACATCATCAGTGCCTGGACTTGATGACTTTCAGATTTAAATTATCCTTACCCTCTTTGTACTGTTCCATCCTGGCTAAGTTCTGTTTAGGGGTGGCTTCTCAATAGCTTAGTTCTGGGCATATAAGTATTACTACTAGACATAGAGATTGCTTTCATGCATGCACACTCCCTACTCACACACATACCAACAGCCAGAGTTCCTGCCACACCACAACTGAGGGAGTGGTAGAGGGAGCCGGAGGGACTGGAAACAATGGCAGGCAGGACAGAAAACAGAGGACTCCAGAGGAATTCTAATTCCACTACATCTCTGCCTTACAAGAGTACTGCCAGGAAGCTATTGGGAAAAGCTTTGAAATTACGAGCCCAGGAAAAATCCCTTGCTAATGCATTTTTAAACAAGATGGAGCATAGATCAGTGGCAGGGCAACCACACTTAAAGTTATTCATTCCAAGATAAAGCAGACTGCTGCGACTTCAGTGTCAGCATTGGAGTGCTCTTGACTCCTCGATCCCTGATTGTTGAGATAGCTGAAAACTGGATGGAAGATTGCTCCCTATTGCTTCTGCTGTTGTCTTCCCTAAATCTGACCTAGATGCTTCCCCCTGTACATTTTCCTGCAAGATATAAAAGCCAGCTTTTACTCACTCCTATGCAAAGTGAGGGATAATCTGATCAGAGTATTTGAACCCATGATTTTTAAGCGCTCTGGAGTACTTTTCATATTGAAGAATCTCCTTGGAAATTGCAGATATAGAGGGTGTGGTTAATGCCTCCCCACTCCCAAGGAGATGCCAGAAAGCCACTGAGTCTCCACACTGACAGGGGGACACAGATGGCACCCTCCCGGCCCTCAGCCTGGCCCTCCCTGAATAGGACCCTGACGTGCACACGGTCCAGCAAGCCTAATTTCCTTCCACTCCTTCCAGAATATGACAGTTAGTTCTCACCATGAGCTTTCATTTTAGAATGCACTTAATGCTTCCAAATATTCAACACCAGGGACAGCCACCTGCTTAAACAAGCCTCATCCTCATTAAATACAGAAATGTGGTTCCAGGAAAGATGCACTTTACCTGTTTCCCTTTTTTCTCCCCAGGCCATTCATATGATACCCATGCAATCAGCCAGTCTCCTTTCTTCCCTCCCCAACTTCTGCTTCCTGTTTCTCTAATAGTCCTTAATATAGCGTTAAAATTTTATTTAAATACTTTGGGCCACATATGGTTTAATATTAAGAACTTAGAATCTTTTTGAAAAGTACTCAAGTGCATAATTTATATATTACATTTTATCACCTTTGGCAGTCTGAGGTACCGTGTATAATCAAATACACTAATATTCCTATAGAAAATGTTCAAATAGTCGCACCATAATGGATAAATTAAGACCATAAATAGCTTCACATTCATTCAGATAAGATTTTGCTGTCAAACATTATGAAAAATCTTTAGGCTTTTCAGATTTCAGAATTGCAGAAAGTCCCAGTGTTAGAACAATGAAACCTATTCCTTAATACATGAGTTATCAGTTAAAATACTAACCCTGATTCAAGGACTCTAGATAAATGTGAATGTTTTCCTATTAGAATAATCTCTCTCAAACTTTATTTTTCCCATTTGTGGAAAATATAGAAAAACATTAAAAATAAAAGTTAAAAAATTATTATATGTTACTTTGAATAAAAATCTATAATCTGTAATATGAAGTGATGGTTGCACATGTCTGTGAATATACTAAAACCATTGAATTGTAAGTTTAAAGAGGTGAGTTGTATGGTATGTAAATTATATCTCAATAAAAGTGTTGTAGATAAGATATATGATTAAAAAGAATAAAATTAGCCCTGGCTGGTGTGGGTCAGTAGATTGAGCATGGGCCTGCGAACCAAAAAGTCACCAGTTTGATTCCCAGTCAGGGCACATGCCTGGGTTGCAGACCAGGTCCCCAGCTGGGCACATGTGAGACACAACCAATCTATGTTTCTCTCACACATTGAGGTTTCTCTCCCTCTCTTTCTCTCTTCCTTCCCCTCTCTCTAAAAATAAATAAATAAAATATTTTAAAAAGAAAAAAAATTATACTACCATCTTCAATCCCACCCACCATCCCCCCTTTCCAGGTAACTACCATTTATGTCTGCCAACTTTTCATATGCTTATTCCTACATTTCTCTATGCACACACAGAAACCACAGATGTGCAGATAGGCACTTTTTTCTTTTGGGGACAAAGATCAGATCACACTCTCACAGATCTGCATCTGCTGCTGTTTTTAACTTAACAATGTACCCTGGGCATATTTCTAAGGCAGTACATGTAAAGCTCTGCATTATTTATAATGGCTGCCTAGTATGCTATTGTGCTGATATGCTATAATTTATATACTCTGTCCCCTATTAAAGACATTGAACTTCTGGGTTTTTGCTGTTACAAGCAGTGTTCTGGTGAGTGTCAGTGTTAGAAATGTGTTAGGTGACCACATATTGACACTGCAGGGTAGATTTCTAGAAATGGGATTTTTGGGTCAATGAGTGTTTAAACCTTAACCGATTCCACCAAACTTGACAAAACAGTTTTTCCAATTTACGGTCCACTGTGCATGAGCGAGGCCCAGGTTCTTACCTGCACTAGATCTCACACTTCAAAATTTTTGCCCAGTGTTTACTGAAACACAGGAACTCCTCTACTTGCTTCATTAAAGGATTTGAATTAGCTGGAAGTTCTGAGTAGAATTACCTCTAAAGTACATAATCTAGGTCAGGATTTCTCAAAATCAGATCTGAAGACTACCTGCACCAGAATCTCCTTGGGGTACTTATTAAAATGAAAATTGCTGGTTCCAGCCAGACCTACTGAATTAGATGTGTGGAAAGCAAAGTCTCGGCAGCGGCGTGCTGGGGGCCTCATACTGACTCACAAGAGCCAATAATTAATTTTCAGATCCTTAATGAGCTGATTGTTCATTATAGCCATCATTAAAAATAAAGGCAATGGATACTCAAAAATCATCACCTAATTATTTTACTACATTTTACTATTATCTGTGCTCTAGAGGGCATTTATATTGATTGTATCAGAATGGTGGAAATACTATAAAATGATGTTAACTGCTCATCTCTTCCCAACCCAGTGTTCAGTGATGTCACATTGGTAGTTTGAAATCAACCATGGTGGGAAAATTGACACCACGGAAATTGACAAATGCTGCAAATCAGTGCTTGATAAATTATTTTGTTGGTCATTTGGATTTAAGGAAATTGTGGAAGAGTTGTTAATGTTGCAGATTATTGTGAGTTGCCAAAAATTGAGGGAGTATTCTTCAAGTATTTAAAACGTGTTATCCAATACAACAAAGATTCTGCTCACATCAATGATAAGCAGCTGCAGTTCAAACACACACCTCTGTTGTTTCAATAAACAACAGAGAATATCATCAAATGTTCTTGTCTTAACCACTCACTCATCGATTCCAACCACAGCAAAAACTTTTAAAAAGATTCGGTGATATTCAATTGGTTATATGTAATTTATAATAAACAGTATTATATATTTTATTATTTATAAATTGTGTGCTACACATTTTTATATTAAAATATATAATAAAATTTATATATATACACATAGTCATATATTTTCAGAGAGCCAGTACACCCTACTGAGTCCATGATCTGAAATGTTAACAAGATGCCCAGTCGATTTTTATGCAAATCAAAGTTTGACAACTGAGGCTCAGATTGCCCTAGTAAGGATTGAAGTTACTTCTGTATCTTACCCCCGTAGTACAGGTATATCAATGTAATCTCCTGGGGTTTGAGACATGAAGAGAATAGTTTGCATTTACCAAAATAAGTATAATTAAATCTCAATTCTCTTAAGAAAAGGGGAGTTTTGAAAGAAGAAAATGCATTTAATTACTGTCTGGTTATTCTAGCACTTTATTTATTTTACTTAGAAATTTAAAGGAGGGTTTATTTTTTATTCTTAACTTTTTCACAAAATTTATTCTTTGTATTTTATTTTATTTTATTTTTTAAAGATTTTATTTATTTATCTTCAGAGGGGAAGGGAAGGAGAGAGGGAGAGAAATATCAATGTATGGTTGCTTCCTGTGCATTCCCTGCTGGGAACTGGCCTGCAACCCAGGCATGTGCCCTGACTGGGAATCGAACCGTGATCTCTTGGTTCACAGGCCCGCGCTTAATCCACTAAG
>CM052540.1:130107015-130258600 GCA_028533065.1 Trachops cirrhosus | reverse complement strand
CTTTGTATTTTAAAATGCTGTAATGGTAGAAGCTACTTGCAATGCATGTATGACTTTCTTGGACACCCCTTCCCTATACACAGGGGTGCAATTGTTCCTTCTTTACACTTAAGCTAAATAAACCTTTTTGAAGAATGAGTGAAAATAGTTAAGTTATACCCCTTCTTTTTTAAATTTAATCTTTATTGTATTTTTTAATTACCATTTAGTCCCCTTATGCTCCCCTCCCCACAACAGTCACCACACTGTTGACCGTGTCCATAAATCTTTTTCCTTTCTGCTCAATCCCTCCACCCCTTAAACTACCCCCCACCACTGGCTGTCATCTGCTCTGCCTCTGTTTTGATCATTAGCTCAGTTTGTCCATTAGATTCCACATATGAGTGAAATCATATGGTCTTTGTCTTTTTCTGACTGGCTTATTTAACTTAGCATAATGTTCCCCAGGTCTCCTTAAGTGGAATGTATGGGATGACAGGTACTAGACCGTTAAAAGCAAAAACCATGAGACCAACCTGAAATGAAATGATTGGCAAAAAGGTAACATTCAACTTGCATGAAATTCCATAGCCATGGCCTCTTAGGCCTTTCCAGATAGAGGGAAGAGATGGAAACATGGCTAAAAAGACATGGTTGAAAGGAAACAATGACATTTATTTTATTTTCACCTAGGGAAAAAAAGGAGTAAAAACCATAGATCTGCAGTGTTGTAAACTAATTTGTTTTTAAAGCACTTATTTTGGCAGCAGAGATTGAGTCTCCGGGGTGATTGCAGGAGGACAGTGTGGCAGGAAGGTATTGTCTAGCCCAGCCCCTCTATTTCACAGAATGGAAATCGATGCTTAGAAAGGTTAAGTGAGTTGCCTGAGGTGGTATAGCTACCAGACCAATGCTATTAAAAAGTAAAAGAATTTAATGTGTGTTGGATTTCTACTTTGTATATGTGCCAAAGTTCACATCCTAATGATATAAAACAAGTAATAGAGTCTGTGTTTCTAAAAGTCCTTTGAACCTCTGGGAATGGAGAGGAATGAATTTATTCATGCACAATAGAATAATATGAATAAAGATGGAATCATTTACCTCATCTCATTTAAGCCTTTTCATTCTGATGTATTAAGTAATCCACTTCCCTTATCTGGTAGGGATAGTTCTAAATCAGGTTGCTTGATAATCCCACTGATTTCAGAAGCATGGCAGTCGGATGTTCTCGTTCTTTTCTAACCTTCATTATGCACAAGCAGCTTGACGTGAGTCATGGGAATGATTTTAGAACTATTCAGTCCTCTCAAATGATCCAAAAGGAGCCTGTTATCTAGAACTATTCTTTTGCTCTTGCCAATCTCTTTACATAAATATGAGCACCCCGATTCTCCAGCTTCTGCATTTCAACTCTGCTAATCACGTGCAGTATGGAAAACCAATGATCCTTATTCTCATTCATTCCATGGACACCTGTTTATTTTAATACCTAAATATAGTCATTAAGTATAATGAATTACATTTCTGTTCATTTGGTTATGAGAACATAAGTTAACATTGAACAATATAATATTTAGCTTAAGAAAGAGTTTTCCAGGAAAAAATAATTGTTCCCTAATTCCATTTAGTTTTTATCATTTTATGGTTTTTTGAGAAAACCTTATACTTTACTTTCATTTACCTCTTTGCAACTCATGCTTTTGTTGTCATTCATAGTTAACTTCTTTTTTTTAAAGAATGTGCAGTTTAATTTTCTGTACATAATTTTCTTTTCTTTTTTTTATTTTAGATTATTCAGTACAGTTTCTATCTTTTATTCCCATTCCAGCCCACCCACCCATCCCTCCCCTCCTCCCTTCCATTTCCAAGCCCCGTAGTTTTGTCCATGTGTCCTCTATATTTGTGCCTGTAAACCCTTCCCTTCTCCCCTGAAATTCCCTCCCCTCTCCCCTCTGGTCACTGACATCCCATCCTCCATTTCAGTGTCCTTTGTTATAATTTACTTGTTTCTTTGTTTTGTTGTTTAGGTTCCTGTTAAAGGTGAGATCATATGGTATTTGCTTTCATTGCCTGGCTTATTTCGCTTATCATAATGCTTTCTAGCTCCATCCATGCTGTTGCAAAGGGTATGAGCTCCTTCTTTCTTTCAGCTGCATAGAAAACCACAATGAGATACCACTTCACACCAGTCAGAATGGCCATAATAAATAACTTCTTTTTTTTATCCTCACCCGTAGAAGTGCTTATTTTTTTAGAAAGAGTGGAAGGGAAGGAGGGAAGGGGAGAGAGAGAGAGACATTAATGTGAGAGAGAAATAACCATCAGTTGGCTCTTGTACACCCCCTGACTGGGATCCAACCTGCGACCCAGGCATGTGCCCTTACTGGGAATTGAACACTCGATCTTTCAGTTCACAGGATGATGGCCCAACCAACTGAACCACAACGGCCAGGGCTAACTCCTTTTTTGGAGCTGGTCAGGGCTGTACAGTCATCAACTAATAATGCCATTTAAATTAATAACAGATAGCATTTCATTTTTAAACAAAAGAAATTAAGAAAAGAAGAAAAAAGTTATTTTCCCATTGTCTCACATAAAAATTAGGAGGTACAATTAAAATACTGTGTAATCTATTGTTCAGGGCACTAGCAACACTATTTGCAGCGTGTTTTTTCATGTCTCCACACATGCTCTGTCTGGTTTCCTACCCGTCACCCTGTCCCTCACGACTCCTCGTCATTGCCTTAGTGTGTTTACATATGTGTGCTAGGAGCTCCAGGGAAAGATGGAAGTCATTAGAGAGAAATGCTAGGATTTCACATTCCATTTCCCATTTCCTATGAGTTCCTTTTTACGGTAATTGACTGCCTTATTTGTAAAATGGAAAAGATACCCTAAATAAATACATGACCAAAAAAGTGTTTGATGAAACCTTTGAAATATAACATTTCATGAAACTCACAAAATCATATTCTAGAAAAACAAAATTTGACCTTCCTGGGCCCAGAAGAGACCGTTCTGCTCTCCCTGTTCCCATTATTCCCGTTCCTCTCGTCGTTACCCACTTGGAAGCCTTTCATCCTGCTCTACGTTTTTTTCCATATATTTTAATTCTCCTTTTCTCCATCTTTGAAAACTTTTAAGAGTTCTTCTTGTAGGAATATTTCTTCTTCCCTACACTTTTTTAGCCTGATTTCTTTGTAAGTATTCCTCATCCTTGTTTAATGAAGTTAACTGTCATGCACCACCTACTAATAATTACTCATAACTGAAAGGAGAGAAAAACCTGGTTAGTAACTGCAGACCCTTCTACACTGACCCTTTATCTTACAGCACAGGTGGCAAACACAAGGTCCGTGGGCTGAATCCGGCGCTCCACCTTGTTTTATCTGCCTGGCGCCTTGTATTCTACCCGGCAGCAGCGCCGAGCTCTCACTTAACTGTTAAGGAGTAGTTCCATTTATACAGCCCTAAAATTAAATTCCGTCCTTTGAAGGCAACTGAAATGGTGATGTGGTCCCCGGTGAAAATGAGTTTGACACCCTTGTCTTACAGTAGAAAGACTGGCTTAAGGTCTGAGGGAATTTAAGGTAATGTCAGTCACCTAGGGGTTTTAGTGGTTTTTCATTAATAGAGTAATGATACTTAGCACTTTATACTACTTCTCAACTCAGAAGTTACTTTATTAATCCTCATACCACATTACAACATATGGAATGACTACAAATTAATGCTAAATCAAATATATGAGCTATAATGTTCAAAGTATTCCCTAATTAATACCAAATACTACACACATGCATAATTATATGTAAATTAGATGCTTTGGATTTTTTCATTGAAAAACCAAAACACAATGCACAATAGTATTTTAAGTTGATAAAAATAATTGGGTTGAAAATGTAGCCACTGTTTTTTAGTTGACTTTCAAAAATCACATTCTAATTAAGTTGCAGTTTTTGCAGAATATAAACGTCCAGTTTTCGAAACAAAATAAATAGGATGGTGTTGCCGATAGACTATACTCTTTATCATTTGTGAACATTTAGAGGTTTAAGTTAAATAAAAGACTGCAAGCGTGTTGCACATCATAGCTGAGAATTCGAAAGGGTGTGAAAGGAGGTAAACCTTGTGTATGCGTGTACATATATACACACACATATATATAATGCTCTTAAGATGATTCAAAAACTCATAATAGAAGATTTTATACGAGAAACATTTTAGCCTTCATATTTTAAATTAAATTTAAAACCATTTATCTGATCAAAACTCTTAAAGTTCTTTTTCATTCCTACACTTTTACAGCTATTACATTCTGCCTTCAGTGGGAAGAACAGACAATAATTGGAAGAAACTTTAGATTATCATTTTAAAAATAAATGTATGTTAAAATAGAGCTATGGAAGTCAAAAGTGGTTGCTAGAACTTTTCACTGAGAGAAAGAGGAAATTAAAAATTATTTGTTAGGTATAATATTTAAAATTGCCCAACTGAAGTTCATGCAGCTAGTGGACAAGCTAGTTAAATGTGTCTGGTTTTAGCCAAAAGACAACTCCTTCAGAAACACAAATAAATCTTTAAATATTGTCTGTCCCTAAACATAAAGATTTAAAATTTAATGCCTCAGGAAAGAGACCCAACTCGAGGGCTTGTACTGCTTGATCTGGGTGCTGCTAACCCGGATGTGTTAGTTTTCTTCAATTCCTGAAGTCGTACCCCCTGATTTGTGCGCTTTTCTGTAAATTATGGTTCAACAAAAGTTTAAAAACCTATCAGTAATTTAAAAATTCAGTGCCATGTTTTAAAAAAAATGCTGTGTTTATTTGTGATTTTGTCTTTTTATTTTACTTCCTTAGAAGTGTGATTCTTAAACAGGTTCACAATTCTGAGGAAAAAAATAGTGTAAATTGTAAACTTTTACTGTAGAATTTTTTTTGCTTTCCTAAAAGATGAAGACAGAAGCAGGCTCTGACATTAGTTGTCCCACGACATCCTCCAGACAGAGCGATTATAAAAGCATGTTGGTGAGCCTGCCTGCCTTCCATTTGATCTCTTTTGGGAACAGCAGGGATCATCATTTGTGAAAGTCGTCTTCTTGCAGGATAGGTAAATGCATTTTCACTTCTCTGCCACAGGACAAATAGAAGCCAGTAATTTCCAGTCCCATAGCAGGGAATACAAAATCAAAAGAGGCTAACTCACTGCAGTGGCAGCTTCAAAAGGAATTCTTTTTTGAAGGTTTTTTTCCCTTAGTGCTGGTTTATTTAGCACTGAAGCTTGTCTGCTATGCCAGCTTTCAACAGCCTCCAGCAAACCTGGGCTGTTTGTGCCCTACATTAACAGTGCCCCTATTTCTGTTACATTTGCCAAGCTGATACATATTTGCCATCACAGCTTAAGCCGTTAGTGCTTTTTTGAATGGAGACTATTTTATATCAGTGTATCTGTCACTGGAGAATCCTGATGTTCTGAGAGTATGCTTTCAGGGATCCATGAATCCCCTAGGAGAAATTTGGTGACTTGGATTTTGTTTTGAAGAAGCTCCAGTGAAAGACTTTAATATATGCATTTTCTGATTAATTTGGAGGATTGTCATTTTACTGAGAGGATGTCATTTTAGTGAGTTTAAGACCTGCCTTTGAAATCCAGGTGGTACCAAAAAAGCAGTGAAGGATCTGTGTTTTTGCTCCATCGAATCCAGGCTTCCATTTAATGTGCCTGTGCCCGGAGTGAACACAGGAAGAACCGGATATGCTGTTCTCTCTGCTGTTTCCTATTTGCCTCTGGTGCTTGTGCCCATCTCTCTGCTCTTGCAGGGTTTCAAATGTACGGAAATAACCTTTTTATATACAGACAGTGTCCAACTCTATAGAAATAACTTTTCTTGTTTCTTACAACGTGCCGCAGCCAGCACACCTGACAGCAATCTGTTCCAATGCTAAGGAACACTGGCTTTGTCTGCTCTGTTAAGAGACCTCACTCTACTGTCTCCCAAGGGATTTTCCAAGTCATTTAGACTATATGAAATTTTCCCTGACTTTAGAAGTGAATCCCTAAGTAATCTCCTATTCTTGGTCACCTTGGGAGCCATGATTTAATATTGGGAAAACATCATCTGTCCCATTAACTTATTGTTGTTAATTTAGAACAAAGAACCGTAAGGTAAATATCAAGCCAACTGAATATTCAAATAGTTATTACAATGTCTATGTACATATAGTATTGCAAAGTTAATTGGTGTGTACTGTGATATCCTTGTTTCATTTGTGTTTATTTGTTCAAGACAGAAAGAAAGTTGGGAAGGTAGCCTTTAAATTATATTCAGGACACTGAGAAGGTGGAGGGCAATAATACCATTTAGAACTATTTGCTTACAAATTTTCTAGAATATGTCTTTATTATTAAAGATGTTTGCATCTTTGTTTTTCATAATACTTGGCAATGGTTCAGGCATACTTTCTCAGGACTTCTGTAAGGAAAAGATACATTATCCAAAACTGTGGTTGGGATAGTAGGTAATGGGTGCACTTTATCCTTTACCTTTACCTTCCTGGGAAAGCGCAGTGAATTGAAATCCACTCTACAACTGTCTTTCTGAAGTACTTTTCCAATTAGTGGAATGTAGTTCATAACGCTGCATTGCTTCCTTTGGGACTGATGGTTAAGCTGTCCTTTCATTGAAGCAGGAAACAACTAGGACAAGATGAACTCATGAAGTGTAGAGGGCTATCTCTAGAGGGAGAGGTTAGGAGACACCAACAGACTTCCAATGTCATTATCATGCATTATCCCACATACTCACTTTACTACTTAGCTACCAATCCAAGCAGGAACTCTAAGCTATTATTACAAAAGCAAGCTAAATAGTCTGGAATGGATAACCTCACATTCCGTGCATTCACCTTCCATTAAGAAAAATGAACTTCCTGCTTAAATGGATGTCTTTAGTACTGCTGCTTACTTATCATTCTTGCTTAATTCCTACCTTAGCTTCAGACTATTCCATAGATAAAATGCCTTGGAAGTCTCTAATAAATGGAACATTTTCTTTTCTTTTTTAAATAAATAATGTTGGCTACATATAAACATAGGAGAATTAATTTTGATGCCCTGGTGTGTCACCAGTTAGCTGAATTACTTTGGCCAACACTCTTAATCTCTGTAACCTCGTGCTTCCTATCTATAAGGCGTAAGAGTTCAACTCCATGGCTACATATTCTGAAATTCTATGAGCCTGTATATTTGATAAAATACGTTGCTGTGGCTATATATCTCTGCCTAAGCAGAGGAGAGCAATTTCTCAAAAAAAAAAAAAAAAAAGGCAGCAGAGACCCTTGTGGAACGGTCATCCAGTTTTCATCTTGCACAAGATTAGGTTCTGATTGAATGCCATTTTCAAGTGTCATCCAGTGTCTGGAAATACTTGATTCTTTCATTATCAGACAACTCCTTAGAAGTCTTACCATTCAACTGCCAGTACAGCACTGTTGTCCTATACTGTGATATGCTTCTAAGGGATTATTAGGCTTTGCTATTTGACATTTCTTAAATTGTTTTTTTAACTTTTCCACTATTAATATCTTCACCATTACAAACACAGCTAGTATATATGTATGCCATTATAATGGAGTATAATGGCATATAATGAAATATACCTCCTAATATCATCTGATACCTGTCTTGTGAATGAAGTTTCGTCTCCATATCTTCACACACACTAGGCTCAAATTATGTTTTACTGAACAAGAACAGCGCTCATGAAATATTCCTTTAACAGGGATGTCTTGGGTTCAGTTTTTTGTAAATACAGAACATGAATAGACAAAAGTCAAGTATTTACCAGAGTACCTTGGAGACACAGTAGATCTATAGCCCAGTGCAGTGAAGGAGAGAATTATTTTACTTTGGAATAAGAAGATTAAAACCAGATAAATAAAGCTAACTGGGAAGAAGAGCTTCATGATTTTTGCATGATGACAGTTGTACAGGATAAGTGAATAAATATAGGTTAAAACAATTTCAATATTAATATAAAAATGGCCTTGGTCTCTTTCCTACAAACACAAGATCCTGTTGAACTGACTTCTTCTAGCCCAGAACTCAGGAAGGAGCAGATTGGCTTGTGTCTGGTCAAGGAGAGCTTTTTACTAAAAGTCATGGAAGGCCCTGAAAACAATGCATTATCAACTCTTCACAGTCCTATTATCCCTAATCCGAGGATTTTGATTTAGCCAGACCAGGGTGCTTATTTCTTACTAAAATGTCTTTATCTCACTGGTGATTCCATTCTGTATCGACCTAGTTCAGACTCTTCTGAATCAGCATTTTTATTCCCATTTTGAGAATATCTACTCTGTGCAATATCTTTAACATACCATTTCAATTCTCATTTCTTTTTTTAACCATCTTTTTACTCATTTAGAATTCCCAGGTTGCTTTCCCCCTTTCTTCTGTTCCTTTGCTATAAGTTGGAGAAATTTGATGTGCTTTAGTTTCTTCAATTAAATTCCAGACCTATGACTGAAATATAATTTTTAAAGGAAAATATCCATGTGTTGAAATTTTTTGTAATCTATCAATTAAAAGAATAATGATAGTAATACATAAAATTTATTGGACTTTTTTTAGTGCTCCAAATAGAGTTCTGTATTCTTTACATAGATTATTTCATTTATAGACTAAATTTTCTTAGTGGTGTCATATTGACGATGAGTACAAATCTATCAATTATCAAATTGATGACCTAGATTCTACTCATTTTAGACAAAGGAATTTAGTAAAGACCTTGCTGAAAACTGATGGTGATCTTACAAGGCACTGTGGCTGATTAATTGTGTGTGATTAAAATACATAAATTCCAAACACTCCATGAAGCAAATCCTACACATTGTACAATATTTATATTAAAATATAAATCAGGGGAATAGTGTGCTTCCTGGTCTACCTTTCATTTGGACAAATTCAGTTCTGTAATTTCAGACTATTTTAGTCATTTGACTCATTACTGTTCTATCTCTCTTAAGCTATGGTGTTCCATTTCTGTGGTCTTCAGCCCTCTGTTGAAGTTTCCATCTATTTCCTCTCCTCCCTCTCTCCTATGTAGTTTCATTCTAGTCACAGAATCAGTCTTTCCAGTTACCTTTTCCAGCCAGCATAGGATTTTGATATTCTGAGTTTGTTTTCTGTCACTTCTTAACTATCTCATTTCTGGTTTTGTTTTTTCTACTTATGTGGTAAAATTAGCAGAAGCACTAATGTATTTATTTAAGATAATAAACCTTCTAAGTGTCATTCATTTTTATGTTGATGCAAGTCAGGCAGATTTCATATATACACCAGTGAATGGAAATGAGTTAATTCTTATGAGGCTTCCTATCTCGTGGCTAAAGCACTATTACCATAGAAGGGCAGACAAAGTCAGAGCACAGTGGAAGTCATTGGTAAAATATGCAAAACTAGCTGAAGTTTCTGAGTTCATCAGAAATAAGGTCAGTTATAGAGGTTATGGAAATAATAATGCATCACTGTGCAAGGGTCACATTAAAGTTAGAAGGTCAGAATTTTCACTCTAAACACTAGGCTGAAATATGCTTCTCTCTCAAACTGCCACTTGCTGTAGGAATAGCTATGTATCCAGAAGCCTGAGGCTCTCGGGGAGTTCCAGTTGCTTCTGCAGGGACTTCTCACTGTGTATCTGCCAGCACATGGGCCGTTTAGGTCAAACTGTAGAGAGCTGTACTAGAAAAAGATCGTGACCATTTACAATAATAAAATTGATTTTGAAATAATGAATATACGAATAACAGTTGGTTCTAATAATATCGAAAATGTATATAAATATGCTTTATAAGTGTTTACTTTGAGATAACTTCTAGAATTTTGTTCAACTAAAATACCTTTGTTTAAATGTATAAGCACCCAATACTAAATAACAGAATTTCTTAAAGTCACACAATTAGAATTGTAATTCTATCAGCCCATGGTTAAATAAGCATGATAATCTAAAGTGTTCTCTACACTTTAAATCATAATGTCTACATGCTCACATGAACTCACATCCAAATACACAGCATAGTTTTTAGGAATGCTTCATTTCCTGCTGATTCACTGCATCAAATTGACCAGATAAATTTGCTATAAACAAATTCCTGCATCACTTAAAAACTTTAGTGTGGTTTTTAAAGTATATCTCTTCACTAATTTTTCTTCTGTGTATTTTGTTTTCTGGAGCTTTTTGTAAAACATGCAATGTTTTCACCTTGGACCTTTATATTCACCAGCCCACTACCCAGGTAGGATTTACATTGTGTAAGACAAAACTTAGAGCCTAAAATCCATTTTTTTCTGCAGTCCTATGTTATAGAACATGCAGGTCAGGTGTTCAGTATATTTTTCTCAAAAATGTATCGATCATATTATTACTTGAGTTTTTAGCTGTTTTCTTATTGCTGTGTGATATCCTTGGCTTTCTCATAGGAGATGACACGCAGTTGATAAACATGAAGAATCAAAAGAAAACCCGGTACTATGTCTCTGCAGTGGAGTGAGTGGTGAGGCTGTGGCTCACCTTTTAAAAATCTAGAAGAAAGCAAATAGACAGCAATTATATAGCGATGTCTATTCTCTTTTTTTGAGTAAAAATCTCTCAATTTAGACAATTTAATTCTAATAAAGAACATTATCTAACAGGAAGATACACCGATAGTGGCAATGGTAACATGCCTGATGCTCTTAATTAAGTGACACATTTCAACTTTAATGATAAACTTATTTAATAGTACTTGAAATGTGTTAATTTATTTATTAATTTCCCATTTAATTTTTTAAGTCTCTTAAAGAATGTCAACCAAGTTGGAAATCAAAATGTGATCCACTTGATTCGTTCAGTGCAAAGATGGAATGTACATCCAAGTGACAGTTCTCTCTGCACACTTATGTTTCTGTTAGGATGGACATTGTACTGGGAACAAACTTCCTCCTGGTGTTGTTAATTAAAATAAAAATTTACAAAGCCTGACATCCAGGAATTAGTAAGTAATCTTAAGTGCCAGGTACTGTGCTAGGTGAAAACCTTACAGGGATCCCGTCACTCCATTGCTTTAAATCTTCCAATGCTTCTTTACAGACAGAGAATAAAACGCAGACTTTCAACTTACTCTGCATGGTCTGTATGACAATTTCCAGTTGCATGGCCACCTCATCCTTCCTAGACAACAGTAGATAAAAGTGCTACCCACTCTCACTTATCCTGTTCAGTTACTCTGTGACATTATCTTGTTTAGATGTTTGGTGTTCTGTTTTTCCTTATTCTTCCTCCCCCAGTTTCCTGTATCTCCACTCCCATTAGAGGATAAGTACCATGAGAGCAAAAAACCTGAATGTGTATTGTTTTTCACCATTTCCATGGTGTATAGAACAATGCCTGAATATCACAATTGTTCAATTAATATTATTTAAATGAATTGATGACTGACTACCTTTATTCAAAATAACCTTTTAAGATAGGTACAATGTTTTCTTATGCATGAGAAATGTTTCCTGAAATCAGCTAAGCTAATTAGGTGAGTCTCTAGAGTTTAGAATTCATTTGATCTAAATGAATGGAATACTTTCTACTATTCTCTTTTGATCAGTGGAGATATTTAAATAATTCTGGGTGAAGTCAATTTTAAAGTAGAACGGACTAGGCAATTTACTAAATCTTATGCAATACATTAAGAAAACCTTGTTCTCAGAAACAAAAATTTTCTTTTAATAAATTAAATGCAGTGCTTCTGTGTTTGAAAGCATAGGCAAAAATAAAGATAAGATTGGTTGTTATTTTTATTATTATTTCCCCATCTCTTTAGAGTTCATTTGAAACTTTTTTTAAAAAAATTCACCAAAATTATTTTGAAAATGGCACCTCACTAAAATTTAGGAGATAAACAACAACAACAACAAAAAAAAAAAACCCCAACTGATTGAATATAGAATGTTTGCCATTGAATTTATTTCTGAACTATCTTTGTTACATTCAAGCTTAAGACTATACAATTTCCTTTGTGTTTTATTACCAAACTATTAAATGTCATTTGTTATGCTTTCTAAACTTTATCAATGATAAATCAAAATGTGTATCTTGCTAAGTCACCTGTTGCACATCTCTCTGTATAAAGCCACCTTTGCTTTTCTGTTGACAATTAACAGCTAAAAGGGGGAAAAACAACTGTTTCATCTGCTGTTATTCATTAACACACTTCACTAATTACTTTCTGGTATAAATCTATCAACCTTGCACATGCACATATACAATGGTTATTTCCATTAAAATCAACTCTCAAAATTGAGATTTAAAGTTTTATAATTGCTTAGAATAAAGTGCATAAGTAGAAAGAATTTAACATATACACAAATAGTAGCAATGAGTGAGTATGAGATACTGTTCACTGTTCATGGTGTCTGTGGTGAGACATCAGCAAGTTCAACACAGATAAGGATTTGAACACGTAATTTTAATTTTTACCTTATTTATATTTGGGGAAGGCAAAGGAAGTCAGAGAGAGAGGATTTGTGAGAGGTCTCTGAAATGTCCTTGGCAAAGATAAAGAGATACTCACAGGCTTTCCAATGAAGTTAAGGTATAAAAAAAATAAATAGGTTTCTATTTAGAATGTGATAAAGGGCAAGTGTGAGGAACCAAACAAAGAGATTTCATGTGGTTTCTGCTTTTAAAATGTAGAAAAGCTAACTATTCAGAGCCCCATGGAACAACTTCTCTGGATATTTCAACAATATAGATAATATATAAAGAGTAGTAACAATGTCCTTATGTGCATTTATGAGTAGTGTCTAATATGTCTGCAGGAAAGCAGATAACTCATCCATTTGATAAGTCAAGAAAAAAACCACAGAGTGCTTGAAGTGATAGTCCTCTTGTTGCAGTTGTATACATTGAAGATTAAATATGTCAATGAATGTGAAAGTACTGTAAATTATAAAGCACCATCCAAATGAAACATATAGTTCTTTTAGTATTGAATTATAATCATTTAAAGTTTATTATATTAAAATCCATTTTGCATGTTTTCATATTTAAGATGTGTGTTTTGTGTGTGTTGTAGATGATCACAAAGACTGTTCTGGTGTATCCTTACACCTCACCCGCCTGCCGTAAGTACTTCTAGTTATCTTAGCTGAGTGAAAACTTTTGAGATGTTTGAAAACTTAAAAGTGGAAAATCCACTATATTAGTTATCTATTGTTGTCTAACAAATTACCCTAAACTTAATGGCTTAAAACAATTACTTATTGTCTCCTGTGGGTCAGGGATCTGGGCACCACTTAGCTGTGGCGGGTTGTCTCACTCTTGGCTAGTGTTTCAGTTATCAGGGGGCTTGACCGGGGAGAAGCCACTTCCAAAATCACACACATGGCTGTTGACGGAATTCAGTTCCTCTCTGGATGTCAGCTAGAAGACTTCCTTGTGTCCTTGTTCTGTGGGCTCTAAACAGGCCAGCTCACACCACGCAGCTGGCTTCCATCATAGTCAGCAGGGGAGAAAGCAAGAGAGGGCATGCAAGGTGGCAGCCAGAGTCGTTTTCATAGCCTAACCTCGTAAGTTACTAAATAATACATGCCTGATAGGTAAAGAAAGTGGTCTACCACAAATTTTCATAGTCTGACTCCTGTCAAAAATATCATTTTTTCCATATTCTGTTTGTTAAAAATAACAAATTACTTGATCCAGTTGCTAGGTCAACCTACACTTAAGGGAGGAGGATCAGACAAGGGCATGAATATTGGAGCTAGGAATCACTGGGAGGTATATTAGTCAGTGATCTCCAGAGAAAATGAACCAATAGGATGTTTATACAAATAGACATACATGAGAGAGGTTAGGATTGATTTACTTGAAGGAAACCACTTCATATGATTGTGGGGGCTGGCAAGTCTGAAACCTGAGAGGTTGGCTGCCAGGCTGGAAATTCTGGCGGGCGTCAGTGGTGCAGGCTTGGGTCCAAAGGCAATATAGAAGCAGAATTCCTTCCTTTTCATGGGACCTCAATCTTTCCTCTGAAGAGACCTACCCACATGGTGGGCAGTAATCTGTTTTACCCATAGTCAGTGATTTAAATAGTAATCATATCAAAAAATATACCTTCATAGCAACATACAACCAGACAGGTGTTTGATCAGAACAATGGCCCCTGTAGCCTAACCAAGCTGACCCAATTAACCACCTCAGGCACCATTTACACACTGCCCTCCACATTCACCATGCCATAAAAATGTGTGTGAAGCTATTTGCCTAAGAAAATGTTATTTTTAGAAAAAAATTCTACCTTTTTTTCATGTTATTTTGTTTTAATTTTCATACAAATCATATTTTATAGACCAATATGTTGAAGTATGTATTACTTTTCCAAGGCAATAGTTGAGATAAATGTTACTGTTTCCTGCAGACAGCCCTTAATTGCTGGCATGTACCTTCTGATGTCTGTTGACACTATTATACCAGCAGGACAGAAAGGTGAGTAATGATCTTTTAGAATTTACCATTGCCTCATTACCTAATTTATAAGAATGGATTTAATGTATAGTTATTATAAACTTTTGAAATAACCAATATTTTTGAATCCCCAAAAAATAAACTAATTCTTTATTATCCTTGGACTTAGAAATAGAGTTTCACATTGTTCTGAGAATGTACTTTATTATTTTAGATTATTTTTGTGAGATGCTAAGAATTGAGGCCCATGGGTAGGTAGAGGGTTTTATAAATTAAAGAATAAATCTTTAATATTTTACAAATCCATCACCTGTTCTTTAGATGCTAAATACTAACTTCATAACATGCTATGGCATAAACTGCTGCAGAGAATAATAGGGTTCAAAATCAAGAAGCTAGCAAACTTCTTGAACTTAACATACTGGGTTTATTACAAGAAGCTACTGGAATAAGTAAAATATTTTTATCATTGTATCTGATCTTCTGATGAAAGTTCAATATTGAGTGTTTTTATTTGTGTTACTGGGAATCTCATAAAGCTAATGACACATATGTTCTCAATTTAACTGTTGACTGGTATAATGTAAAAAACATTTATTGAATCACTACTATGTGTTAGACTATGTAAGGAAGGAAAAGTATATGAAATGATCCCTTCTCAGTAGGAACTGTGAATCTAGTTATCTTAGGTGTTTGCAATCAAATCCTGTTTTAAAGATAAAAAAACAGGCCCTGGTTGGGTAGCTCAGTTGATTGGAGCATCGTAATGGTTCACCAGGGTTGCCACTTCCTTCCCTGGTTGGGCCAGCTGCATGAATTAACCAATGAATGCATGGATGGGTGGAACAGCAAATGGATGTCTCTTTCTCTCTCTCTCTTCCCTCCCCCTCACCCTCTCTTTCTCCTTCTCTAAAATCAATAAATAAGAAATTTTTAAGTATGAAATAACAAAGATTTTTAAGTTTTTCAACTGTGTAAATAGCATGATAGAGGTAACGATTTAAGCAACTATGTTCACTGAGAGGGTGTTTGGATCTGGCCCTAGTCATTTTGTCTATGAATGATATAAAACGTGAGGATAAGGGGTTCTTAATTCATGTCAGTCAAGGGGCTGGCACACAGTAAGTGTATAATGTCTGCTGAGTATGTAAGTGTGTGTTTGCTTTATAAGAAAACCACCATGCCTAGCAGCTTGTGAATACCTTATACATACTTTTAGACAAGGATATTGTTATTTTCCAGTTCAATAGTGACTTTTTTCTGTTTTTATTTTTAACAGTGGTGAATTCTGACATTTCATGTCATTATAAAAAATATCCAATGCATGTCTTTGCCTATAGAGTTCACACTCATCATTTAGGTAAGAACTTTAACCTACCTGTTAAATTATAAATATTTACCATTGTGCTTATTTATGCTAAAAATGTAACATGCAAATTGTTTGACATTAAATCTGTTTCAATGAAAGCAATTTTGCTCAATACATTGAAAGTCAGTATGTTTTGTTTATCATTTGTTTTAATTAAAACACCTAGCATTTGGGTTTGGAAAATATTCAGATTTTATTTTGAAATAGGAAAGCAAATAATGCTTTTTATTTTTTGAATACTTTGTTGCATGATATGATTATAATTTGCGTTCATTTCAGGTAAGGTAGTAAGTGGATACAGAGTGAGAAATGGTCAATGGACACTCATTGGACGCCAGAGCCCCCAGCTGCCACAGGTGTGTAGACTCTAGTTTAATTTTGAGAGAAAAAAATTAAGCATCAGATACTAACTTTAAAAGCTCTCATCAGGGCAAGACAAGTGTAACTGAACAAAAATAAAAAAAAGAAATAACATCAGAAAAAAATTCTCTAGGATCTAAACATCTCTAAAACTACCTTTACTGTACATAACTTAACTTTTTACAGCTTCCAACTTGGTGGATTTTTTCTTTAATGAGTTCTCTTAATATTTCTAAATGTGGTGGTGGTGGTGATGGTGGTGGTGGTGGTGGTGGTGATGGTGTGTGTCTCTTCATACTTCCTACCCAGGGTGCTCCGAGCCTCATGTTATTAAAGCATGTGGTTCTGGACCTTATGGGTAATTTTAATGAATCTTTGTGTTTGACTTCTTGGCAGGCTTTCTACCCTGTGGAACACCCAGTAGATGTTAGTTTTGGTGACATATTGGCAGCAAGATGTGTATTCACTGGTGAAGGCAGGACAGAAGCCACACACATTGGGTATGAGTCTACAAATTTCACTATTTGAAAAAGCTTTTATTGGGACAAGGCATGACTATAGGTCGCGGTTTTCTTTGTTAATGAGTTATGCATTTTTTCCTGTCATGAGCAATCACAATAAAGTATAGAATCATTTTAGGACTGATCGATTTGGATAAACTACAGAATATGTGCTTACTTTTTTATGCTTTGTTTCTTCCTGTTTATTCAAGACTTTCAAAATCATGCCTCTACATATTATGGTTACCACCAGAGTTCATATTACTCTTCTTAATAAAGAAAAAATATAATGGTTATAAATTCTTTTTTCCTCAAGTTGCCTTTTGCCCAGTGTTCAAACTTAGACAAACACATGGTCTCTACCCTTGGTGCTGCTCATTAATTACTCAGACCCATGACTTTTTTCTTCTTGTTAAAACTTCCATATACTCAATGTTTTCCAGTTTAGTCTACCAAATGAAAATAATAATATTCAGCACTTTGCAAAACAGAGTGTCAGACTTTTAAATAATTTTCAAAATATTGAGCCTCCTTGAAATAAGTATATTTTATAACACTAAGTAAAATTTTCAAAGCACTGTGAACTCTTTCAAAAAAGTTTTGCCAAAATTAAAAATGAAGGATAAAGCCTCTTATATTTTTTTTGTTAGATAAAACCAAGGAACCTTCTTTGCATGCTAAACTAAGTTATAAAATATTTACTGATGCCGCCTGGAAGTTGGAATTTTAAACCCTTTATCTTTTGATCAGTAAGAAGTTAGAGAAAGCAGGCATCTGAAAATATACATTAGATGCACTGAAGATGATTCTTAATGATGACAGCCCTCGGTGTTGGTTGTCAGGGGAAAAGAAAAAGATACTGATACAGGTAAAAGGAAATAACGACCTTTGAGATGGTGAAATAGGATTTTTTAAGTTACTCTAAAAGTGTTTTTATATTAATAAGCACCAATTTTAGGGCTAAAGATAAAACATATTTTTAAATTATTAATTTATATTAAACAAGGAGCTTTCAACACCTTTGCTTTTGGATACATTTGATAAATTTGGGCAGTACACTTGAGGAAAGCAATAAAATTATTAAATTACTTGAAATGGTAATAGTAAGAAAAGGGTTGACAAGGCAGACATAATTAGATTTGAGGAGTCTGACAATTCGCTTCTAACAGTCTTTAAATACTTGATGTAACATGATTCAGAGGGCGTTGATCAGCTGTTGTCCGATTTATGTTAATGTAGAGCCCCAGGAACCTAAATGCCATTGGTTATTTTATTAAGCTTTGTAACAGGTGAACTAAGTAGTAAAACTAACCTTTTCAACACATTCTGTGTATTAGTCTACAAGTTTAAGTGTGGAATTAATAGAGTTCTTTGCTTAGATGGTCCTTTACAGTTTGGTGGTGGGGTGGGGGTTGTACAGTTTTGTTCAGATTCTGCCCTTTGAGTGCCCTCTGTGAGGCAACATTGACCATAGAAATTAATGATGCGTTAGTGCCAGAACTTGAGGCCAAAGTGATCCCTGGAGGCCTCTCACGGTTTCCTGAGTTCAGAATAATTCTGTCTTTTTTTAAATGTGCATTGTGCTTTAAGATAATGCCCTAAAGTGACTATACTAATCTATCTTTTTGTAAATCTCATGTGGGCTATAGAGATGCCATTTTGTAAATAAATGAAACAAAGATATTTTAGGAAATTAAGTTATTGCGTAAGTCCACAGTCTGAATATTTAATTTATGTTAAAGAAGCAGTTTTCTTCCAGTGGAATGAAAAACTCATAAGACAAGTTGGAATGAATATAAATATGAATTGGATTCTCATAATGATGCCTAACCCTCCTATAGCATGTGATATGCTTTTTAGTGTTAGAAAGGTAATACCCCCAGTGCATCTGTGTGTTGTAAAGTAGTGGATACCACTTCAATAGGGTACTATGGAATCATGGTGGGGACGTTACCGGTAAAAAAAGAAAACTGGTATTTTATGATGTGTATTAAATTAAATGATACTCTGTAAATCTCCTCTCCCACTTTTCCCATCTAGTCCCCAACCCCTGGGCCATGAACTGGTACCAGTCCCAGTCTGGGCCTGTTAGGAACTGAGCCACATAGCAGGAGGTGAGCTTGTATTTGATGTAATGCACTTCAGTCACCTCAAAACCATCTGTCCTCCTGTACCCCGCCCCCTGTCTGTGGAAAAATTGTCTTCCATGAAACTGGTCCCTGGTGTCAAGAAAGGTTAGGGGACTGCTGCCCCAGCCCATTTGTTAGAACCACGAACATGAAGTCAACTTAGGTATAAATCCCACGTGTCCAAAGGTAGTCTGGGGTCCATCGATTCCCACTCCGTGCACTAGGTGAACTATCAGCTTCCTGTTTTTAACCTTGTTCTGCAGCCACCTGGAAACTAGGTTCTACAAGGAAATTGTATCATCAGTGGCCTACTAGGAAGCTTTTCGGTTGAATGATTCTTCCATTCAATCCAAGCTAATCTCTGTATTCAACTGGAAATTTAGGATGGAAGGAAATGTTGCTTAGTCAAAACAATCATATTTAACTAATAAAAAGCAGTTTAGAAAGTAGGGACTGATTATCTGATCCCAGGGATTTATCTCAGAACACAACCATTAAAAAATAGGTGTGTTTAAGATAAGACATATTAATACATATACTTAACGGTAACATTTTTAAATCTAGATATATTAGAATTCTTTTTAAATAGCAAATATGAATTGTATAACTTAGACAAAGTTATACCAATATAGTATTAGTTAATCTGTGAAGAAGCAATATTTTGTGCCTGACTGCATTACATATTTTATATTCAACCCAACACCTAAATTCATTTCAAATGTTTATTTAAATTTAAACAAACAAAAAAAAGAATTTAATTGTCTGCCAATTAAGCTAATTAAGTGGGCTAATTTGCCTAAAATTTATGTTAAAATTTAAAATTAATTCTTGATAATTGGTTAGTTTTTTTAGTCATGGTGTTTATTTGGAACCACTTATTTCATGTATATATGAGAATGTCTAATGAATATTCATAGAAACTAACCACAGCACTTCAATCAGCATTTAAATATATATTATATGCAAAAATAAAATTATATGACCAATAACTTCTTAATGTATAAGTTTATAAGCACCATGAAACCTAATAGAAAACAATTAAAAGTTTTGTAAAATAATTTTTTTAATTTTCATATTTCTGTCCAAAATTAGTAGTACCCATAAGTACTTATTTTTAAGCCTCACGTCTGTTGAGTGTAAGGGCCAGGGGCCAGGGATGGGAGAATCATCAAAGTGCAGTATCACTGCCTGAAATGCAGTCATGGTGTGTGCACAGTAATATTTGGTGTTTTTTTAAGTGATGCATTTCAGAATACTGGGTACCTTCTTGAATATCTATTATATATCTTATAACATGAAATAATTTATTTTTATAGAAACCCTCATAGAACCTGGATGGATGGATGGATGGATGGATCACACATAGATAGATAGATAGATAGGCAGATAGACGATAGATAGATGGAATAGATAGACAGAAATATTTTTTAGAAATGCCATAGATCAATTAAGTTTGCAAAATTGACCTGACATGGAAGTATGATGTATATCAGAGATAACAGTTTACACTATAATAATTTGTGAACATTTATTGACACAGATTATTATTCTTTCATCATTCAAAAAATACTTATTGAAAGCTTACTATTTCCAGGCTCACCACACTTTGTCAGAATTAAAGCTAGCTGATCTATAAAGATGTAGTTATCTCATAAGCATTTTATTATGCAAGAAGGTGACAAAAAGGCACCACTGTAATCTTGGGATGTGGCTGATGGCCGCAGGTGTCAGAGAGAATTACACAAGCATTCGGGAATGTTAAAGGGCCATTCAATGGAGTCAGGGCAGATGTGTGAACACAACCTTCCTCCATATTTTCTCGTGTTAATAATTATTAAGATTCATAGAGGTGAATTACAGAGTTGTTCTCTATGGAAAATAAGGGCAGGTGTGTCAGAGCTCTCCCTTAGGGATACTGAAAGCAATTTGTCTGGCTAAAATCAGGTTTGAGGTGTTTTTTTTTTTTGAGTGAAAGATGAATATGAAATAAATTAGGTAAAATGTGGCACTAAAAATGATTTGAATCCTAACATGTTTAGAATAAGATGGTTTCTCTGTCAGATAGGAGCTGAGAGTTACCTTGACTACAAATGTAATTACAGATGGAAAGGAATAAAATGTGACCTTTTTTCAGCTCTTTAATGAAACTTTGTGATAACAAAGATTCTTAATTATTTGATCAACTCAATTTTGCATCAGAACCAGGACCTTGAGCGAACTACAAAGGTGAGCTGATTAGGTGAATCACTAAAGCACATGTTCAGAGCCAACATGAGCGTGGTGCTCCCAAACAGATAAAATGGGGAAAGATCTGTCCATAGATTAATTGTAAGTTTTATTTATTGTTATATAAACATATTAATTTTTTCATTAATTTGAGAAGCTAATACGGTTATTTTCCTTTCCTTCTCAGCCAGATGATTCAAGGTTTTTAAGCTGGAACCACAACTTAAATTTCTTTTCCCTCATTTCTCTCTCCTCATCTGTACATTTCTCCTCATTCTGAACAGTTGAGGGAGGATAATGGGGTGGGAAGCTCTGACTTATTACTTTGCTCCTAGCCATTCCTTTTATAGCACATAATTTTCTGACGGACTCCAAGGCTGTGAAAATGTAATTCTTAGGAGTGGTGCATTGACACCTAAGAATAAGTGTAGCAAACAGGTGTTTGTTTGGGATTGCACTTCCCCACTCACTTACCATTCACAGGAGAGACAGTCACATGGACAGATATCAGATTCAAAGAGTGAAAAGCCAAATTATTTCTCAAGCATAAACAGAGCTTCCCATAGCAGAGGCTCATTCTTCTAATGTCTCAGGAGCTCTACATTTTCAGAGCTGAGAGGCACCACATCTCTGGAAAAGGTTTTTATTTTTTCTTTCCTTTGCTGATGTCATTACTGTTGCTATGGAGAGGAAGGGAGTGCTGCATGACAGTTCTGGAAAAATCAACACAGACGTATTTCTGCGTAGCAAATAATCCACTGCACAACGTGTTTTTTATTAGTGTAGGCTTGCTAAAAATTGTCAGAATTAATACCAAAAATGGAACCTTCCTTTGCCCAACCTATCTTGACATATAAAAGTTCATGGTGGTGTACTTAAATAAATTCTTCCTAATAATAGTGAAGAAAATGAAAAATGTAGTAACCCATGTGAATCAAGGAAGAAAAAATATATTTTATAAACCACTAGGCATTATTTATATTACTGGGAATATTTTTCTTGGACATGTCCACCCCACTGTTGTAAAATCTATTTTAAATGTTGAGTCATTTAGTTGTACAGCATGATCCCATTCAGGGCTGAGCCCTTCGAAGAGGTGAGGGCTGATTTCCTTTTGCAACCTCCCTGAGGCCCTCTTTTTTTCTCTGTTGTGTAAGCCAAGGTGCCAAGTCAGATGTCAGGGATACAGTTATGATGTCTTACTATCAACACATAATTCGTAATTCATCTTACTATGAAGAAGGAGGCAGTAACCAAAAACAACTTCCACACTCTCAGAGTTAAATGGAAAAAGCCATTTTAAATACTTTGTAAATAATATATGACAATTCTGTTGAAGCGTTTTGAATTTTAATGTTAGTAAGTAAATAATTGCGATTTTTCCATGAGAAAAATACTTTGCCAGTTCTCCGACTTTTAGCAAACAGAAGAAAGACTAAGAATAAAAGGATTATTTAGGAGAGGAAAGACAGTTATTTCACTGCCGCTTCAATGCCATTTCCATCTGCGGTCTTTGGTGATATCCACAGATTGAATGCAGACGGATACGCACTCCATTATTAAATGGAGCTATGTCTTTGACAATGTGCTTTTTGTATTGAAAACTGTGATGGGTTTTAATGAAAGCCATAAAATAAATGCACAGTATTTCCACCTTTGAATCCATTGCTGGCAGATTTACAGATGGCATTTTTCTTGCATTAGAATGTGTTTTATGTGATGGCTGATTTGTTGTGTCTACTCTTTTCTGCCTGCAGTGGCACATCTAATGATGAAATGTGCAACTTATACATTATGTATTACATGGAAGCCAAGCATGCAGTTTCTTTCATGACCTGTACACAGAATGTAGCTCCGGATATGTTCAGAGCCATACCACCAGAGGCCAATATTCCAATTCCTGTGAAGCCAGATATGGTTATGATGCACGGACATCACAAAGGTAAAATTGCTGTAACTTAAAGTAACACATAATTTTGTATTTTCTATTTCCTTATGTGTCTCACATGACTATGTGATTAATTTTTAAAATTATCCTTCATCTATCAAACCATTATATGTGCCCCCACAATCTGATTCCTTCTTTACCTTCTTTTATACCCTACCTTCCTTCCTGACATGCCCCCATCAAAAGAGCTAAACTGAAAACACTCAACTAGTGATGTAGGAGATTAGTTTAGGGACCAATTCCATAAATGTAAATCTTTCTTCATTTAATTCATGTTTTCTAGTGTCCCCATTTAATTTCTTCTATAACCAGTAATGACTTACACAATTTTTGAACTTATGCACCATGTTCTAAAGAGTGCTACAGTTTGCCAGTGAAAATGGTTATCATCTCCCACTTTATCTTAAATTATCTGTTTAATGGGTCTTGTCAAGCACAGAACAATTCTTGGTTGATGAGGCACTACTAGCCTTGGCCTTTTTTATCTCAGTCTCAGAATTGTTGCAGAATGGTCATAATAACTGTCATTTTTTGTTTTAGAATTGCAAACCCCTCACCCTGTTTTATTGAATAAAGTACGTTGAGACTTTAACAGATTTTGCAAGTTCAGTCGTAAAATGCCAGAGCACCTTATTCTTTCTAGTGGAAATTTTATGAAAGAAGTTAGCATAGCAATCAGGTAATTTATTAAGATCCTAATAGAGATCAATTTCGAGTCAAGATGGAGGTATAGGTAGACATGCTTCACCTCCTCGTGCAACCACAAAAGGAATTACAACTAAATCTCAAAACAAACAACACACAAACTGTCAGAAAATCAAACTGTATGGAAGTCCAATAACCAAGGATTTATAGGAGCCACATCCATTCAGGTGGGTCAGCAGGGCAGGGGGCGGAGGGCTGGGCAGAGAGGTGAGGAGACAGGTGTGGCATGGAGAGGTGGCAGCACAGGTGGAACGGTCCCACATTCACGTGAGGTGGATAAAAATCAGGAGGGATACCTTGGGAGTGAGCGATACCAGCCCCAGGCCAGGCCTCACAGCTCAGGGTTCCAACACCGGGGAGATAAATCCATGTAACTTCTGGCTGTAAAAATCAGTGGGGGTTGGGGCAGCAGACAAAACTGCTGGATATTCAGAAAACTCTGCTTAAAGGACCTCCATAGTCATAAAACATGCTCAAACCCACACACTCTGGGATTCGCCACCAGGGCAACAGCTGAAATGGCTCCAGTTGCATACAGGTCGTGGGTGAAGTGACTGCAAACAGGGCAAGTGCTGGGCAAACTCCCAGAAGCCAGGCAGCAGCATAGTCCCCTCTCAGAGCCCTCCCTCCACACAGAGCCACAAAGCAGTGAAGTGGGTTGCCCCACCTTGGTGATTACCTAAGGCTCCACCCTACACAATTTACAGGTGCCCTTCACAGGGAGTCAAAGCAGCTCTACCTAATACACAGAAACGAACACAGGGAGGCTGCAAAATTGAGGAGACAAAGAAATATGGCCCAAATGAAAAAACAGAGAAAAACAGAGAAATGAACAAAACCCCAAAGAAATGAACAAAACTACAGAAAAAGAACTAAACAAAACAGAGACAGCCAACCTATCAGATCAGATGCAGAGTTCAAAACACTGGTTTTTCCAAGAACTCATTGAGTACAGCAACAACATAAAGGAAGAAATGAATGTTACACTAAATGAAATAAAGAAAAATCTACAGGGAACCAACAGTGAATGGAAGGAAGCCGTGATTCAAATTTGTAACATAAGGAAGAAATAAACATTCAACCAGAACAGAAAGAAGAAATAAAAATTTAAAAAAAAACAAGGATAGTAAAAGAATACTCTAGGACATCTCAAGATGTACCAATATCTGAATCATAGGGATGCCAGAAGGAGAGGAAGGAGAGCAAGAAATTAAAATTTTATTTGAAAAAATAATGAAAGAAAACTTCCCTAATTTGGTAAAGGAAATAGACATACAAGTCCAGGAAGCACAGAGTCCCAAACAAGTTGGACCTGAAGAGGACCACACCCAGACACATCATAATTAAAATGCCAAAGGTTAAAGATAAAGAATCTTAAAAGCAGCAAAAGAAAAGCAGAGAGTTACCTACAAAGGAGTACTCATACGACTGTCCGCTGATTTCTCAAAAGAAAATTTGCAGGCAAGAAGAGACTGTCAAGAAATATTCAAAGTTATGAAAAGCAAAGACCTACAACATAGATTACTCTATCTAGCAAAGCTACCATTTAGAATGGAAGGACAGATAAAGTGCTTCCCAGACAATGTAAAGCTAAAGGAGTTGATCACCACCAAGCCATTATTACATGAAATGTTAAAGGGACTTATTTAAGAAAAAGAAGAAGATCAAAACTATGAACACTAAAAGTGCAACAAATTCACAATTATCAACAACTGAATCTAAAAAATTAAAATAAAATAAGAAAACAACCAGAACAGGGACAGAACCATAGATATGGAGATCATTTGGAGGGTTATCAGCTGGGAGGGGGAAGAGGAAGCATGGGGGAAAAGGGGCTAGGGTCAAAAAGGCATAATTGGTAGGTACAAAATAGAGAGGGGGATGTTAAGAATAGTATAGGAAATGGAGAAGTCAAAGAACTTGTATGTACGACCAATGGACTTGAACTAATGTGGGGAATTGCTGGAGAGAAGGAGGGTACCAGGCAGAGGGGTGCAAAGGGGGAAAACTTGAGACAACTGTAATAGCATAATCAAGGAAATATATTTTTAAAAGATCCTAATATATTTAAAGAATGTACTTTAAAAGAGTATTAAAATAGCCTTAAAGTCTTACCAAATTCATTTTTAGAAACAAATATGAGGAGTTTTATTATCCCATGTTTAAAACTACTGAGAGGGTAGTTGATCTAGTTATTAAGTCAAAAGTCTGGTGATTGTTGGTTACACTATAGGTTTTTGTGAATTACAGCACTTCAACATATAAATTCTGAATACTGTTATCGTTATGAAATGTAAGACACTAAATAATATTTTATGTTGATGGCATATTTCTAATAAACTAAAGCATGTAATATATAATACAAATTTATGCTCAGCTTCTTTGATCCTTTACAGAAGCAGAAAACAAAGATAAGACTTCTTTACTTCAGCAGCCAAAACAAGAAGAAGTGTTAGAACAGGGTATGTATGCTTCTTATGTAAAAAGGCCTATAAAGATATTCATTATCAAAATGAACAACCACATAATAAAACTATTAAGGTGTTTGGCCTTTATCTGCCTCCAATCCTATATATTGCTGTTTTTGTATAATGCATAATTCATAAGTAAATGGTCAATTGTTGCACTTTAGCATTGCAAGTACATTTCATTAGTGTAATTTAGTTTCATTAGATTCTTCTGTCTTTGTTTTAGTTTATTTAATATTGTAACCTTTACATATAGTGCAGATATAATCATTAGAAATAGTGGTCTACTTTTCAAATCTAATGACTTTTACCATTTAAATTCCTGTGTATTTAGTACTGTGTGCTCATTAATTATAGTTGAGGATTAAGAAAAAACAAATTAAAAATTAAACCCACATCTCGCCTCTCTTAAGTCATTCTCTGCTTTCAGTAAGGTAGGAAGAATTCTTGTTTTATGAATTTGTAGTTTTGTGTTAAGTGGCTGTCTGGTGAGTTAAGAATGCATCGTTCTTCCTGTATTTTAGTTATTTGAAGGGGTATTTCCCGATGCTTGTGTGCCAAATACTGCATGTGCTGGCACTGAAAAATTGCTCTACTGAATCTTCATTTATTGCCATTTGTTTGGAAGATAGTGCTTTGTGTTAGGTGTTGGAGAGTGTTATCAAGTTGTTTTTGGCCTAGATGTGATGTACTTTAAAACATTAGTTTAATGTTAATGCAAACACATGTCCACTGGAAACATAAAATGTACAGGAAGTAGACAGGATTTTTCTATTAGCAACACTTAGATATTTCTGACTCTTCAGATTTTGCAAACCACTATTGAAATTCTTCAGAATGTATTCTATTAAATCAAAGCTATCACTCTTGCACTAATAGTATTTTGAAAATTAAAGAATCCAAACTTTTAAAAGGAAAAAATGCACTTTGAAAGGGGTATAGGGTAAACTGTAATATAAAAGTTTTTAAATTATGTGGAGTATATTCCATAACATCTAACAAGTGGCTTTTAAAAAATACAACTTAGCTTAAAGTTGTTTCTATGTTTATGTTAAATCAGATAAGGGAGATGATTTTTATAGTGAAGCGTGTACACTAAATTATTATACTAAACTATTGTGTATGATTTAAAATAGCTAAATTTATCAAATCTGTGTATATATTTGTAAGGTAATCAGTAGTTGCAACCCAAATAAAGTAGAATTAATAGTATTTACTATAAGTGTACTGAAATTTAATCAGACTTAAAATCAATCACTTTGCCATTACACAGTCTTGAATGTATGCTTTCAAAATAATTTGAATCATCTTAGAATACGTTTCCTAATACCAACATTTGTGATACAGTTTGGAATGAGAACACTATTTAGTAAACACATTTTATAAAATAGTAGTTTGCTATGGAAATTGAGGCTGGATTGTGTATTCTTTCTGAATTTAGTTGAGTTGATCAAGGAAAACATTGAAACCTCTGGAAGATTAGAAACCTAGGGGTTTTATAGCAGAGGAAACTTAATTGTTAAATTTAATCTGTTATTTGCAAATAATAGGATTTAGGGTTTTGATATATGACTGCAAACCAAATCCTTTAAAACACTTTTATATTTTGCCATTCATTTATTTACCCTTCTGTGTTTGATAGCATATAGTAGTAAGAAGTTTAAATATACCCAAAGTTTTACTGGTTCTAGAAAAGAATTCTATGCAAACATAAAAAATGATATTCCTTTAGCTACTGTTTTCCTCTTCTTAGGAATGAAAATGCTGTAAAGTGATTGCACTTGGGAAGTAAAAACATTATTCAAACTTGTTTTCATACTGAAGAAAATAGGCAATTGTAGTTATAGGTTTAAATTAGTGGGTCCATCAGAGTGTCACCTCCCAGACTATATGAAAACAAATACCTTACCAATGGTCAGTGTAGCCTGTGCATTATTCTACTGGTCTTGAGAGATCACTGATCTAGAAATTAAAGAGAAATATAGAAATATACCAAATATGTGTTTCATCCATTTGATTCACTAATGAGATCAGTCTATCTCTTTCCAATCAATACACAGGACAAACCTACTTATTACTAAGTATCCTATTCTTCTCAAAGATATTTTTGCACAAATGTCTATTTGTATTTATTCCCTTGGGAGTTAAATTAACCAAGTGGCTAATATGAAGGCTCTAATTATTTATATAAATTATACCATGTATACAGACTTTTTTAAACATATTTTATTGAATATGCTATTACAGTTGTCCAATTTTTTTCTCCCCTTTATTGCCTTTCACCCTGTACCCTCCTCCCACGATCATTACCCCACCTTAGTTCATGCCCATGGGTCATACATATATGTTCGTTGGCTTCTCCATTTCCCATACTATTCTTAACCTCCTGCTGTCTATTTTGTACCATTTATGCTTCTTATTCCCATACCCTTTCCCCCTTTTTCCCCCTCCACCTCCCTGCTGATAACCCTCCATGTGATCTCCATTTCTGTGATTCTGTTCCTGTTCTAGCTGTTTGCTTAGTTCATTTTTGTTTCTGTTTTTGTTCTCTTAGGTTTGGTTGTTGATAGTTGTAAGTTTGTTGTCATTTTACTGTTTGTATTTTTTATCTTCTTTTTCTTAGATAAGTCCCTTTAACATTTCTATAATAAAAGCTTGGTGATGATGAACTCCTTTAACCTGAGCTTATCTGGGGAACATTTTATCTTCCCTTCCATTTTAAATGATAGATTTGCTGGATAGAGTAATCTTGGATGTAGGTTCTTGATTTTCATGACTTCAAATACTTCTTTCCAGAATATTAATAATTAATTTTTGCCAGCATATTAACTTTGATTGGAAATTAACTAGCATTTAAAAGAAATACATGAGTTGTGCAAATCCATGTAGCTCAGCCTGTGCTTACTCACAACACGGTAACCGTCTGCAGTATCCTTGTCTACATCTGCTCCCTCTAGAACAAAATTTGTGTAAGGCAAATGTATCTCAGACTCTGTCTCTAAAGGTGTATTCATGGAGACACCAGAAGAAGCTCATTATATGACTGCTTTACCACCTGTCAGGTTGTCTGGATCAAGTAACAATAGGGAACATTTTAATGAGCTTTAAATAAGTTTGCTGAGATTTTTAAAAATAATGCTTGACTGATTTTTTAAAAATATTCATTATAAAAGATATGGAAATTACAGGAAAGTGTGAAGAAGCAAACAAGAATCATACATAATCTCTAGAAATATGGGTATTTACATACATCTGTGTGTGAAATATATTAGCCATATATTCACATTATTTTAACAGTATTTAAATCATAATATGTACATGGTTTTATCCTCTTATTAAAAGCATTATTTCTTGAATATTTCCTCCAACTGTAAGGTTATTGGTAAGCACACTTTTTTAAATTTATTTTTATTATTTTATTTTTTAATTACAGTTTGTCTTCAATATTATTTTGTATTAGTTTCAGGTGTGCAGCATAGTGGTTAGACAATCATATACTTCACAAAGTGTTCCCCATGATATTTCTAGTACCCACCTGGCAACATGCATAGTTATTACAATATTATTGTCTATATTACAAGCATATTGTTTCTATGCTTTACTTATATCCCCATGACTATTTTGTAACTACCAATTTTTGGTTCTTAATCTCTTCACCTTTTCACCCAGCTCCTCATCCCCCTCCCCTCTGTCAACCATCAGTCTCTTCTCTGTATCTATTAGTCTGTTTCTGTTTTGTTTGTTCATTTACATTGTTCTTTAGATTCCACATGTAAGGCAAATCATATAGTATTTGTCTTTCTCTGACTGACTTATTTTACTTAGAATAATATCCTCTAGGTCCACCCATGCTATTGCAAATGGTAAGATTGCATTCTTTTTTATGGCCAAGTAATAGTCCATTGTGTAAACATACCACCACCTTTTTATTCATTCATCTACTGAGGGACACTTGGGCTGCTTCCATATCTTGGCTATTGTAAATAACACTGTAATGAACATAGTGGTGAATGTATTTTTTTTGAATTAGTGTTTCAAGTTTCTTCAGACATATACCCCAAAGTGGAATTGCTGGGTCACAAGGCAGTTTCATTTTAAATTTTTGGAGGGCCCTCCATACTATTTTCCATAGTGGCTGCACCAATCTGCATTGCCACCAAAATGCACAAAGTTTCCCCTTTCTCCACATCCTCACCACATGCTCACCAACACCTGTTGTTTGTAGATTTATTGATGATGGCCATTCTGACAGGTGTGAAGTGATATCACATTGTGGTTCTAATTTGTACCTCTCTGAGGATTAGTGATAGTGAGCATCTTTTCATATGTCTCTTGGCCATCTGTATGTCCTCTTTGGAGAAGTATCTATTCAGGTCCTCTGCCCATATTTTAATTGGATTGTTTGTGGGGTTTTTCGATGTTAAATTGTATGAGTTCTTTATAAATTTGGGGTATTAACCCCTTCTCATATATGTCAGTGCAAATATCTTCTCCCATTCAGTAGGTTGGCAAGCACAATTTTTAATCCCTGCCCGAACTCTTTTGAAAATAACCTGTTTGCTTATCGGTGAGCTTATCTACAAATGACTTGATTCTGCCTGCCTGCCTGCCTGCAGAATAACCCTAATGAATATTCAAAATACACTGAAAAGTCCCCATCTCATAACAATGTGAGTGAATACGTATCTATCTATGTAATAAGTAGAGTAAGCTAAACAATGAGCCCCAATGAGACATTGATTCCAGGTGGAGAAAATGAATCCTAGCAGAATGAGGATGATGGTGTCACATTTTCCATCACAGATGCACACACACATCCCTCATGTGTATGCAAATTGTTGGCACTTTGAGGAAACTATAGTGTGTTTTATATGTCCCCTTTATTTTTTATCCATTATGACTTCTTATATATGAGCTTTGTGTCAGCATTATTTAGGCAAGGAATATGGGATGCAACTAAGAGGCTCGCTTACCAGCTGCATTTAAGAGTTCTGACTTGGAGTGTTTCTCCCCTTTAAAATTCAGAATAAAGTTGTAGCATTGAAATTTATGTTAGTTGTTTTGGGAAGATGCACTGTATTAAAAAAACTCAAGGCAGAATTGAAAGTCAAATTCTATAAAACCAGTGTGTCCTTCTTATTGAACATTACACTGTGGGCAGAATTTCTTTCTCTGCGGAAAGGGCCTTTTACATGTTTTATTCAGTTTGCTTCCAACTCCTCTCCTTGTAGCCTTTGTGCTCTCATGCAATCAATCTTTCTACTCAAAGGTCAACATGAGCTACTGTATTCCCAAGGCAGGGAAACTATGACAAAAATACAATTTGTTGAGGGAAAACACTTCATGACCCCAGATAGTTAAAGGTCTTCAGGTACTTTCCGTGAAACAGTTCTTTCACAGTGGTTTTATGCTAATCAAAAATGAATTACCATCGGCATGTTTTATCAAATAAGGAGAATCAAGGAAACAAGTTAAAATGACAGCAGCCTACTGTAGATACTGTTAAAGTAACAGTTGGTAAAGTATGAGAACTGTGAAACAAAGGCTAGGCTTAGTAGCTAAAATTTCTGTTTCTTTGCTTTGTTCAAAACAGGATATGCCCTTTATTTCTTAATAAAGTGCAGATGGTTTTAGTAGCATCTTCTTAGCTAAATCTAAGCACTCTCGATGCCACTTTGCTGTTTTGAAGAAAATACAATTCTTATTTGTATTCCCATTCACTAAAAACTTATTGGTTTGTATGATTTATGAAGAGCTCACAAGTCTTTATTTATTGAAGTCATCTATCACACACAATACTATATCCCCCACGCCCCCCAAGACTCTGGGAAGCTGAGTGAATGCTGTTTTGAATTGGTTTCCTAATAACAGAATAGGCAGATGTGCATGATCATTTATCACGTGGTCGGGCTTTCTGATATGGATCTGTGTGCTTGGTAGCTGCAAAAGCCACCTCTAATTTCTCCTTTTTAAATATTTGTCTCATTTTTCTTTAAAGTAATTTATGATTGTTTTTCAATCAGATGAGTCCTGTAAAAGCAAAAAAGTTTACTTTTTTTTAATCCTTCAGCTGTTCTTCGTGACTATTTTATTTCTCTAAGGCTAGGAGGATTATTGTTGTGGGTTAGTAATAAGTAAACAGTCAATAAACCAAGTAGATTTTAACCAGAGGAAAAGTCAGCTGTGACTGAGTCATAAAGCAGAACATTAAAATCTAAAAAGAAATGCTTTTATTTTTTTATTCCTCATATTCATCTCATTAATCACTTGTGTTTACAAGGTTGCAATCTCATTAGCTTGGCTACTTGGCATATTTTGTCAGTGGTTAAACTGCTGATGAAAATCCTACTTACTCTCCTTGTACCACAGAAATCACGAACAATTACAGTAGCACAAGCTGTTTATTTTAGGTAATGAAGTACTAGTGATTTATGTGGGAAATGGGAGTTTATATTCTGAAAGATTACCAAGAGGTTCTTGATCATTTTTAAAATAAAAATACCTGCCACAATTAAGATGTAATGCTGTCTAACAGTAGTAATATGTATTTTTTCATTCAATAATCTTAAAGTACTTATTTTTTAAAGAACCTCATGGGGCAATTTTTTCAATATATGTCTCTATCTATTTTAGTTTGATTTCAGCATATTCTGAGAGTGAACCAGAGAAATCCCCATGCTGGTGGCAGGGGAGAGGGAGTGATCCCTGCTAAATAGAAAAAATGCCCGTTGAGGCAGGAAGAAGTTACTGCAAGCACACAATTTACAGACTTGGAGTTTAATTGGTAGTGCTTTAGATTCTTTTGTATGATGCTGTGTTCCCTTTCCTGACACATTAGCTGCTACCACAATTGTGTTTTCCAAATACCAAACACACTCAGTCAAATTCCTTCAAGGACCAAGAGCAGTTCCTCATTTCATAAGTATACGAGTCAAAATTTGAGTGAGAAAAAGAGACTCACTGCAGCCTAAAATCATCAACAAAATATATTTATCTCTACTGGTGCAGAAGCGAGGGGTGACTTTCTAACAAATTACTGTTTATTCTAGAATCATTTATTGAGATAGGAACAGTATGATAGGAATAGTAGTAATCACCGGAAATATGGCATTGAATAAGAAATGAGAAGTTTACATTTTTTATATAAAATCACATTTATACCTTGGCACTTGTTCCTTCCCAGGTAATTTTAATGTACAAGAAATGTTTTCAGGGCATCTTACAGAACTTTATAATGCATGTAAAGTATATTGCCAATGTTAAGTGAAAAGTACTGATGAGAACAGAGAACTCTTCTACTTTTTCAAACCCAAGAAAATCAATTACTATTTTTTAGGCCAGTTTTGTGCAAATCACTATGTTATGTATGTATTGACTGGTTTACAACCATGTATGTTATAATAAGGAAAGAACAAGCCAGAGTAGGACAAAAAGAAACTTGTTCAGTGAAAAAGGAAATCCAGTACCTCACCTCAGAAGACAGCTTTTAAATAAAATAAATAAATCAATAAATATAGTATGACTGACAGGCTGAGATGAAGTCACAGGAAAGACTTGATTGGCCAGTTGAGGAAAGAGAGGGGGACCTGGATTTAGTACAATGATCAGTAAGAAGGTAGGTCCCTCACTCAGGCTGTCTCTGTTGAATCCCTGTTCAGCTTTGTAACAGCTGAGCAGGTTAGTATGGTACAATTAGTTTCCTTATCTAAAATGAACACAGTAAGTATTTCATGGACACTGAATATATTACACTGTATCAAGCACTCAGCAAAGTGACTGGGTCATGCTAAGCTCTCAAAAAATATTAGCTGCTACTACTATTATTGTCATTTGTGGTTTATAAGGTTTTGTTTTATATGTTATCTGTCAACAGAGGTTGGACTGTAATACATCCCAGTTTTTCCAAGACTGTCCCAGCTTATGCCTTGGAAAAATATTAACAACACCCCTTTCACTCTCACATGTGTCCCAGTCTGGGAAATAAATTACATGGTTACCTTAGCAGTGAGACCCAGAATAAAATGGAGAATACCACCCTGAAATACAAAGGTTGACAGAGCTGAGGAAGAGGTGGGATATAACTTAGGGGTGTCCAGGGGAGGCAGGCTACCGTCAATGACAAGTCAGTTCCATAGAGGGAGAGCAGCTTTAATTCCATTCCAGGCAGATTTTTGACATCAAAGGTAGGGCTTCGGGTCTGTTCCAAGGAAGGAGGGGAAGAGAGATTTAGCATGCTAATCAGAGGATGATAAGACTTTCAAATGAGTAAGGGTTGCGGGGTAGGGGGGTATGATGTTGACAAATCAGCATGAGGAATCAGTTTACCATGCTGATTCATGGGTGAGAGCTGAAGGAATCTAGTTTTCTGGATTGATTGACCCAAAACACAGGTTTGTCACTGAGAGAGATACTGTAAAAAAAAAAAAAATAAAGTATGGGGAGAAGGTTCAGAGCTCAGTTTTAGACACGTTGAGTTCAAGATTTCTACAAAACCGACACCCAAGGGGAAACTTTCAGAAGGTAGTTGTATATACCACTTTGGTACTAGGAGAGCTCCAGATGTGAGTGTCATTTTTCTGAAGGTAGCAGCTTAAGCCTTGTGAGTGGCTGAGCCAGGAAGAAAAAAAGTATGCCAGGGCTAGACCACAGAAAACACCATCATTTTCATATGTTGGGTGTCAGAATAAGAGATAGCAAAGATGATAGGTGGAGAAGATCTGAAAAGAACAATGTTATAGGGAGAGACTGACTGGCACTGGTAAGTCAAGATGAGATTACCTGAAGACCATGTATGCATATAGCCCATGGACACAGACAACAATGTAGCAAAGGTCAGGGTGGGCCTGGGTGGAGGGGGCAAAGGGAGGGTGAGTGGAGGACATCTGTAATAGTAAAAAAATGATGGAAAAAAAAGATGAAGAGTCACTTGGCTATCACTTAGCTTTGGCAACTAGACGCTCTTATGCAACTCATGCAGAAGTAATACATGGATGAAGTAAGAAGTTAAAATAGATGCCTTTGATTTATGCAAGGAAGGATGTAGCAGTATGTAGCCCGGCACCATCCAACATGGTAGACACTAGCCACCTGTGGCTATTTAAATTCAAAAATAAATTAATCAAAGCAAATAAAATTAAACATTAATTTCCTCAGTTACAGTAGCCACATCACAAGTACTCGATAGCCCCATGTGTCTAGTGGGCAGTGCAGGTACAGAGTACTCCCATCATCACAGACAGCTCTGCTAGACAGTGTTGGCACCTGCTAAAGGTAAAGGCAAGATGGAAAAGCTTGAAAGAGACCATGTCAAAGGAGGGTCTCTTCACCTCCACAATCACTCAAGATAAGTGCAAAGTAAGTGTGTTTGTAGCCCATGAGTCAAGTCTTTGGTAAAGAACTTGGGTTAGAAAAGAAAGCAGATAGGAAAGGCTCTAGGGGTTGCTGGAAGGGCTAGCATGTGGAACACTGGAGTAGGGATAGTTCTTTCTCCAAAAATTAACTAAAAGAAAAAAAAGAAAAAGAGAGGAAGTGCAGATACAACCTCCTTTGGCAAAGCTAAGAAAAAAATTGCTACAGCAGCAATGGTGACTTGAGAAAAAAAGGGCTGTAAATCTAAAGACTTTTTTTCATTATAAAAAAATTCCAATTCTTCAATATGAAATAAGAACTGATTTTTAAAATTTCAGGTAAACAATAGATTGAAGCAAATAGACATGAATGCATGTTGCAACTACAGTTTCTATCTTTCATTGGGAATTATAATAGCTACAATTTAGTAGCACCTACTGTATACATTGGACTGGGTATACTGTGTTAACAATATTCTTTAAATCCACAAAACAATTATTAAAGGTAGTTGCCATCTTTTTAAAGTTCAATAACTTGCTTAAAGGCACCAAATAGGTAGTAAGCATCCGGATTGGTTTCAGACATTAGTGTTGTGAAATAAAGACCAGACATTGGGTGCTAACAACACAGAGAAAACCAGGGTGCTGCAGGTGCATGGACCAGAGACCCTTAACGTGTGAGTCAGAAAGGTTTCCTGGACATGTGATGCCGAAGTAATGTCTGAAGGTTGAGGAGACAGTTGATTACTAGAGAGAGAATGTCCCAGGAAGAAGAAACAACATCTTAGACTTGGCATTCAAGGAACTGAACGTCCTTTACGCCTGGAAATTTAAAAAAGGAATATTGAGAGATGAGGTTGGGATAGAGACCATAAAACTTCTCCTATTTATATTCTACTCCATCCATTACACTCAAGGTTAGATATATTCTCTAAATCAGGATCTTAATATGACTAAGAAAAATTGTTAAATTTCATGATTCCATGTATTTTGTACACAGAAGAGGGAAAATAACTAAATAAAACCCCTTCTGGTTTGTGCGTAAAAATGTAAGAGCTAGCTCTCTAGTGCTCTGTGTCCCGTGTCACAAGCTATTAATAGATGTTCTCACAAGGCTGGAGCAACCTGTCTATGGCCAAGCCTATCACTTTGTTAAATGTTTGTTTTCCTGGCCCAATGATAATTTCAAAGGAACTGAGTGTTCTGTATTTGATATTTTACCTCAGATTTTAGATTTTTACTGACAGACCTGAATAGTTGTATGCATAGTTCTGAGCCTGTGTTCCTCTCTCAATGTTAGCTTAACGACATTGATTCACATTTTAAAATTATGTTGTTTCTTTGTCACTGCAGTAAGCTTGTGTTTCATTTTCTACATAGAATGTTTACAACAGCATGTTCAGCTATTTATATTGAGTGTACAGGGCAGGAGAATTTAGTAGTAATGGATTAATCTCTCTTTCGTGAGGAAGAATGCCACTGTGGCCTAACGTTTGGTTGAGTCGTAATTTGCTTTGTTCATTTTACCAAGATTGGCCCTATTACTTGGCAATTATTTTCTGATTAAAGATTGCACCTGGGATAAGCTGCTTTCATGGGCAAGACTCAAAAACCTACTCTGATTCATTAACCCAAGAATATTTGTAAACATGACAGGATCTCTTAGTATCATTTTGGAGAGATTTCCTACCTCCTTGCACCAATTTTTAAATAACATTTTCTTTGATGAAATGTATCATGGCTAAATCAGCTATCATTTTCATTGCCTAGTGATCATAAGAAAGATTTTACAAATGTTATCCAAATGTTAATGTAATTAAAACAAGCAATAGGACTCCATAATCATAGTAATTTTATTTAGCAGGACTTAGAATAGGGTAAGAAAAAGGAAAAGTTGTGGATCACCTTTGGATTTGGCTTAGGAAAGCAGATTTGCATTTCTATTGAGGACGTACATGTTTCCCATTCCCACAGGTGATGGAAATGGATTTGAAGCCATAAGTGTAAATGATGTGGATTAAAATGCCTCATGAATTTACTATGGTCACCTTTTTATCTGTCATAATATGTTATAAATAATTTATTTTCATGGAATTAGATTATCCTATCTAAGTTTCCTCCTTAGTATAGGAAGACATGGAATACATTTCAGTGATGAATCATTCCAACTATACTAGTTTGTTAAAATCTCCTTTGTTTGAAACTGATTTAAAAAGTATTCTTTTCCTAACAAAATTATTTTTCTGGAATTTGTTCATTTCTTCTTTAAAATGAACAAGTGGAGCTATTTACAGTAACACTGCTAACATAATGACAGTAACTGGTTCTCCAATTTTCAGGTTGAGTTATACCTGTTAGATTTGTTTTATAGCACCTGCTCAAAAACATACTTTTAATTTTTTGTGGGTCATATTTTAATAGGCTTTTTAATGGTAGCCTCAATGCATTTATCTGTAAAGATAACTCTTTTCTGATGTAGCTGTTGATAACATTTTATTTTAGAAATCTGTTAATTCTATTTTCCAAATGAATCCAGCTGTACTGTGAAAACCATTCATTAAAAAGCACCATACAATCATATATGCATTATTTGGTTCCTACTAAACTGCTAATAGAGGTTATCCAGTGTGGTTGTCTCCTGGGAAAACAGAAAGAAATAGGTGGTATATGAAATGAAATGTGAAGCATATTATTTTTTCATTTTCTGGAAAATCAACTATTTTCCCCCCTTCAAGCTTGAAAGCTTGAGAGCAACCTTCTCTTTCACTTATTTTTAAGGCAAAAAATTTACAAATTTTGCAATTTTATCAACCCTCCACCCCTTATCTCTTCTCTTTTTTCCCACAGGTGATTTCTATTCACTGCTTTCCAAGCTGCTAGGAGAAAGGGAAGATGTTGTTCATGTGCACAAATATAATCCTACAGAAAAGGCAGACTCAGAGTCAGACCTGGTAGCTGAGATTGCAAATGTAGTCCAAAAGAAGGACCTTGGTCGATCTGATGCAAGAGACAGTGCAGAACATGAGGAGAGGGGCAATGCTATTCTTGTCAGAGACAGAATTCACAAATTTCACAGACTAGAATCTACTCTGAGGCCAGCAGAGAGCAGAGCATTCTCATTACAGCAGCCCCTACCTGGTGAAGGCACCTGGGAATCAGAACACACAGGAGGTGCGTTTGGGGCTTTTTGAAGAATAAAATATGAAATGCTGCAATCCACATTAGCAAAATCTGAAGGGAATAAAAATTAATGGGTGAAAGTACTCATCAATAAAAAAGACCATTAGAAAAAGTATTACTCAGATTGGGTTATCTGAGATAGGACTTTGGATTGAGGAGTATTTCTCTGTGTTTTGGTCCAATACGACATGAATTCAGTTTCCATTCAATTGGTGATCCAAAATTACCAGGGCCAAAAACACTTGGATCATGTTGGGGATGGTAGCACATGAAATTCAGAGCAACAAATTCTTATTATATCATTATCCACTTTCCTCCATGGAAAGAAACTGAAAATTCAAAATGTGATAAGTAAACTCCCAGTGTATGAAATACTTATACATTATCTTCTTAAGGTATTTGCCTCCCTCTCAAAGGAATCTTATACTTTTCATCCAAATGACTTGTACATTGTAACTATTTTTATGACTTTGATTTCTTAAGTTCCATCATTAATTACTATCTTAATTGGGAACTTGAGTAGTATTTCTGAAGGGACCTCCAGCAAGTGAGTAACTATCAGATTTATCTTTATTTCTAACCATTATTGGCTTCCATAATTAGAGGACAATATGTTATTCCCTTCAGGTTTCTGTACCAGCAAGCTATGGATGCCTCATCTTTGTCTTTAATTGTGTTGTGGCCTCAGTGATATTGATTGTGTTTCATATTACTTGCTAATGTGGAAAGCCAGATAATACAGCATGTGGAGACAATCTCCAAAAAAGTAACTGATAGTCGTGCATGGCAGTGGTCCGTGCATGGGCCGGAATGGCATAGGCTGCCAGCGTAATGTTTTCAATACATCTTTGCAGGGAGCTATAAATTATTCAACACCCAGCTGATTTTTATTTATAATTGAAAAAAATTAGCATGCAGTGTCTTTTGCTCACATGGAAGTTTCGAGCATTGTCCATTGGGATTGGGCTAATGGTCTCTATGATACGTTAACTAGAAACCAGATTTTTATCTCTTCATATTTAACCAGCATTAGCCCTCCTCTAACTCCTTCTAAATTTATCTCATCAGACTGTTTCTCAAGACCCCCCTTGCATCAGAATCTACAGTGCTTATGAAAAACCTAGACTCCAGAATCCTTCCAAAGAACAATGAATTATATCCCTTAAGTATGATGCCTAGAAATCAGCAGTGAATTATGACCCTTTCCATTTTATAAACAGACTGGGGTGTCTGTCTGAACCTGTATATTAAGGACAGTAAATTATAATGCAAACAACATGGAAATAAAAGGCAAAAGGGCCTCTTTGGTGAGAATATAATTCTTTTCAAGTGTTAAGTGTTAGAATTTCAACATGCTTTATTCCATGACTTGTGTTTGTTTGTTAATCTTGGATTCGAAATAATATCATGATAATTTGTAGACATTGTAAGTGTCAGTGTAAAAGCAACAGTTTGGCTTAAGACATTACATACCTGAAGCTACTTAGTTTATCTAAGAAAGAAGTGCTGAAAATACCCAAAATACATTTACTTTCCAAATTTCTTCATACTTTCCAAGGTGGACAAATGGCAAGACCCAGGAAAAAAATGTTTCTCTATGATCTGGTTCAGGAAGTTTCTTTTCATTTTAAGTATGTGGGTGAATATCAGTGAAGTAAGTAAAACAATGAGTTTTACAGAACAGTAACCTGCAGCAAAATCCTAAATCTAGAAAGGAAATGTGCATGTGTTTCCTCTGTGAAATGATTTATTTTAGTGTTATTTCACTACTCTGATTCAAAAACTTTTCCAAAATTAAATGCAAAATAGAAAAACTCATATTTAGGCAACCTATTTTTCTAGTCTTTTTCTTTCAAGTCAAGTTTACCATAACACAATGTAACACTAACTGTAATTCAAGATGTTCCATTCCTTGTGTAAGTCAGAAAAAGTCCTGTCCTCAGGAAGTTTTCATTTGCAAAAAAAGAAAGTAGAAAGTTATTAACATTTATGCCCTAATAAAATATATTAGTAGTCTGATTCATGCATATTCCCCAGGGTATGAGCAATGAGAATAAGTAATGGATGGTTTTCCATTGTTTTTCTCATATTCTTTCTTTACTCCAGGCAAAGATGAAAATGGGACCCTAATGGTCCAGAATTAACTGTCTCCCCTAGTGCCCACTTTGCCATAAGGAATTGTTTTAGCTGCAAAGAAGAAATTAGCTTTTCATTTGACAGCATTACTAAGACAAAAATGTAGAGGCTACTGTGTTACTTGATATTATGGCTCATATTCATCTCATGTATCTTTGATACCAATTTTCACATGAAGGAATGGAAGCATAGAGAAGTGAACATATTTGAGTGAGGTCAGAGAGTCTGAATTTCAAATTTGGACTTTATGACTTCTAATGTGCACCTTCTAGTTCTTTACACTTCAGTACAGTTGTGCTCACTCAAAGCAAGGCTGACTCGCTTGCCTCATTTAGATGCATCTACCTAGGGCTCAGGATCCTCACTGCTGAGAAGCTGAGACTGCCACTCCAGATGCTGTTCTGGTGTCCCCAGTCCATGGCACTAGCACAGCCCAATGCAGTAGCATTTTCATTGACCCACCTAGATTTTGGAACTGCAATATCATGATGGATCCCATTAAGCTGATTTGATGGTTCACAGATGAAGTTATTAGATTTGGCTGTGTATGGTAGGCCCAGGACTACCTGGATGTTTCAAAGGCAACAGCATTTTGTGGACTTTCAGATCCACAGTTTCACTTGGTTCCATACCCTGGCAACGGCATTGAAAGTTGAGTTTTACACCTCATTATTGGTTGAGTATCAATGGACACCAAGACTCATGAAGAGCACCATAGAGTGACATCTTCCAGCTTTGCAAAGCTGAGAAGGTCCTGGCATTCCTAGGAAAAAGATGGCTAAGTCCTGTGTTTTCAATGTGTTTCTAAGAGTGTAACCAGCCACAGACACACACACACAGCCCTTTTTTTGAGATCTTGTCTTCATGACTTTTGGTGAAATTCAGAGTCTATTCTGAAAACCCTCCTCCTAACAATTGTGAAAACAGTATTAAAAACAGATAAATTTCCTGAACAGGCTCAGCTAGACTAGACAGAGGTTTCTACGTGGGAAGTAGTAGCCGCCACCTCCCCCACCACACATGCTCATGAGCACACAGTACAGCTTGCCCTCCCCCCACCCAGTTGTTCTCCATTTGTCTAAAAAAAATTTGAGAACCACCCCATGGAGGTAGTATGAGGCAGAACACATCAGACTCGAGCCTGACTGCCTGGCTTTGAATCCCAGCTACACCATTTATTATGTGGTCCCTAGGCAAATAATACATGCAAAGTGCTTTGAACAGTTTCTGGCACATAGAAAACATTTAATAAATCTTCTAATACTTTAACAATAATTATGATTATTATTGCTACCATTAATGTCATCTTGGATGAAAATTTCAAAAATTTAAACACCAAAGTAGTGGAACTAAATAGTAATTACTTTCACTTAAGCAGCATCTATGAGAGAATTTTCTTGTTATGTGTAGGAAAGCTGCAAAATTTGGCACTCTAATTTGATAAATTATGAAAATGACTTGGCAGGGTTCTATCATAATGGAAGTTTATGGCTCTTCAAATCTCTGATTACTTACATTGATCTGCCTTGATATTTGCCTGTGATGTATGATGTACAGTGTGAAAATATTCAACTTGGTAAATTGAGAAGCAAATGCATTCCATTTTATACCTAACATAGTTTTGGTTTCCACCATTAATTTGATATCTATATTGAGACAGCATTAATAGAATAGGAAAGAAATGTTAGATGTCTTTATTCTAGTTGCCTTCTGGAAACTAGACTCATTGAATAATACATTAGAAACTACAGTAGCTATTCTCCTGGCAAATTGGATTGAACTACTATTTGCCAGCATATGGAAGCCTGATTCAGCATATATGGCACACCACTAGACATCTAAAACTACATTTGCGTTTGTGTGATGCTTTCCAGCGGGTAAGACACTCACAGAGTCTTTAAGTATTCTGTGATACATTTAGATTTAATTTTATTTCTACAAACAACTTTTAGTTAACTCAGAGTCCATCCTTTCAACATATTTCAGCTACCTGCTTATCTCTAGGTTCAAGTCTTACAGCATTTCCAGGGTAAAATAAGGCATTCAGTTGGCTGATTTATAACCTCTGGAGGGGAGGAGAGTAATAAAAACAAGCACATATATAGCCCTTACTATGAGCCAGGCTAAGTGTTTTAGATGCATTAACTCATTTCATCCTTGTAACAAGAACCCTATTTATAAACCCATCTAGAGAGAAAGAGACTGAGGCATAGAAAGGTTACAGCTCAAGGAACCAAGATTCAAAGTCAAGCAGACTTGCTCCAAGTCTTGGTTTTTAATCATTTTGTTATTCTGCCTCTCACAATAAAATAAAAATAACAATAGATGGATGATAGATGGATGGATAGTAGATAGACAGACAGACAGGTAGTATATGTAGGAAGATGACTGCCTGTTTCTAATCATCTCATTATCTCATCTACAATCATAATAACTAATTGTATGTTACCTTGGGTCATGCTTTCTCAATCACTATCCAAACAAATTGACCAAGGTGATCTCATTTGCAAAAAGATGATCTCATTTTCTCATTTAAAAAGAAAATAAATTCTGCTAATGCTTTTGAGGCCCTAGTTGTAGCTTTACTGTCTTCCTCACTTCAGTCCCTTTAAATGAAACATTATAATTAGTTCTTGTTTTCTTTCTCATGTGGGTATAAATATTTCTCGTATAATTTTAGTTAATTATAGTTATTGCTGGCACCTCTGATGAATAACAACCTCTGACCAAAATAAGGCATCTTTTCCTCATGAGATGAGAGTTCGCAAGTGTAGAAAAAGCCACAGCTACCCTTTGTTCTTGTTGTTGAGGTCTCCCAGTGATTTCATCGGGGTCTTTTCCTTAAGATTAAATATGAAGATCCTCATTATGTTCAGGTTGAGTCATTCTTCTGAGTTTAAAAAAATATTTTTTCTCAACTTTATCTAATTCCATTGGTTCTTATGTAACACAGATAAATAATGCCCTCTTAAATGCTTATTAATAATTTCATATGAAAGCATTGATCATTAACATTAATTTCTTGGAAAAGTATAATTCATTAATCCTTTTAGTGATTTGTTAATACAATCTTAATAGTAATGTTTAACCTTTTTCTGAAAGTAGTAACTTTTTTTCTCAATATATGGTACAATATGAGGTTGCACATTTACCTTTATTTATAATAAATTTGAGTTCTTCTGAAATATTACTATTCTTTGACATCTGGATTTACAGCAGCTGACATTTGGGAATAGTGTCCCAAGTTCATATATAAGAAATTTGTATTTAATTTTCAAATTAAAACTGTAAGTCTACAGAATTAATTAATCATGTACTGAATCACTTCTTAAATAAAGAAAAGCTAAGAGTCTGAACTCAGAATTTAGATTTCTCTGTAATTGATAATATTAAGTTTAAGTTAGACCCCCAAATATATTTTATCATACAACTTCTTTAATAAGGATTTGAGATTTTCCTTCATTGGAGAAATTTTATTATTAATAAAATTAGAAAATAACCATGTTTAATATTGATATTTGAAGTCTGGCCCAAACCAATAGTTCCTTTCTCATGAAATGAGAAAATGACCTGGGATGACCCAGTATGTTCTAGCCCGTGATTCCCATATGCAGACGGGCAGGGACTGGGAAAACATCAGAATCAATTCTATCTATACACCACTGGTCCTAAATGACTGCCTTGATTCTTGATCATCTAATCTTGAAGCAAACGAACAGCTTTTAACTACCTGATAGTAAAAATGATGGTGACACTGGAAGTTAAAACATCGATTAACTGAGCTAATGTTCACAGAAGAGAACATGAATTCAGTGCTTCTTTAACCATCGTAGAATTTCTTATTAATACAGAGACCTAGATCCTACAGGTTTTGTGGTCTTGGCTAGGTAATCTTAACAAATGGACAATTATACTTTAATGAAATTAAAAATAATTTAATTTCTCCAAACATTCTTGCCATGCAAGAAGAACATGCAAGAATGTTCTTCTTTGCACTGACTCAGCACTAAAAGAGCCTATTTGCTCTGTGTTAGCCCTGTTATATACTTCCTCATGTACCATATTACTGCTTCAAAAATTCACCAAAAGTATATGTTTTAATAAATGTGTACATAGTTACACATTTCTTCTTGAAAATTTCCAACCAAAAAAGATTCTTATGTGTGCCAAAATAGTTGGTTAGCATCCTATCAGTCAATGATTTTTGTAGACTTTCAAGCACTTATCAGTCTAAAGTCAATGATAATTGGGATCATTGAATGTTAAAGTTCTTTACACAGTACTTCCAATATTTTGTTGAAATCACATTTGATCCCAGAACAATGTACTAATTTGGACATTGCATATTCTCTATCAGAATTAGTATCTCTGCACCTGCATTAGCACCGAGCTTCCAGCACCTGTTGGTAAAACACGGAATAGAAAGCTTCCAGGAACCATAGTATTTGTTTATTGTATTTAATAAAAAATAATTAGCCAATTAGCATTTTTATTGAGTCTTTTCACAGTGTCATTAGCATAGTGCTAGGGATAAAAGGGGTGGTGCCACTTAATCATAAGGTTATAAGGTTGTTTAAATGCTAGTTGACAACATAAACAAGAAAGTCTAGAGTGTAGAGTTCAGGTCACAGCATTTATTAAGCCACTGCTGTGGGCCAGGCCCTGTGCAAGCCATGGTGACAAAACAGTGAATAAGACATGATCCTGCCCTCAAGAAATTCCATCTAGTTGTCGTGCCACTGGGCTTTGAGAATCTAATGAAAGCAACTGGATATTTATATTGTCATGAGGTTCAAGGTTCTCTTGGAGTCCATCCAGAATCTTTAGGAGCTGGTGAATGAGTATAGAATGATGACCCCAAACAGACAAGCTGTAACTGAGATGAGAATGAATGAAGTAAACCCTGAAATTTAAGCCACTTTAAAATAACTTAAAACATTTTCTTGGGGGAATGATATATCCATCTGTTGATCTATCTAGACATCTCTAATTATCATGCTTATGCCCTATTTCCATAGTTCACTTTCATAAACACAGTTTTAATTATGTCACACCACGCTTAGAAACCTTCAGTGGTTCCCAGTGGCCTGTAGCAGGCAACTTTTTTCCTATTATGACAAGCGTGATTGATGATGAGTGCTATTCATGTGAGCAGCCCCTTTCACATCTACTGCTGTGCCCAGAATTGTTTGCAAATTTAGAAATGCCAGCTCTAACTCTGCCCCACTTCTCTCCAAATGAGAAGGCATATCAAAGCATGTATGAGTGAGAGTGACATTCTCATGTGCTCTCACATATTTCAAAAGTAAATTATCCCCAAACTCTGTGCTTTACTGCTACTAGTAAGATTCTTGCAGTGTGCCTCAAAATTAATCATAGTATAGAGCAAGACACCACAGCTCAGAATGACAGTCATTCATTTTTAAACCCATACTCCTTCATGTTGTATACCTCTGGGTCTCTTAACACTGCCTCCTATTTCCCTGTCCCCACCTGATACGCATAAGTATCCTTTCCCTGTTACTTAAAGATCTTAAAGTAGATTCTGCAATTATAAACATCCTCTGTTTTGATCTTTCTGATCTAAATATTCTCTGCCCACTACTCAGTGAACCGTCCCCGTAACTTCAAGTGTAAACCCAAATGTCTCCTCCTCTGGGAAGCCTCCCAGGTCAGGCCTTAACCCTACCCTCTCCTGACCACGCCTCAGGAAGGACCTTTCCTACATTCCCACCCTATGTTGTGCCACAAGTATTTGTTTTCTGTTTTTTTTCTCATTTTCTAGTTCCTAAAAGCCAAAAATGAAGTCTTATTTCTTTGTGTTCCCAAAATCTAGCATAATGCCTCACTTAGATAATACACTTGGAGAAAATTTGTTAAAAATGCTTCAGCAAAGTTTGTAGGCAGAACTGATCTAGCATCCTATTGATTGTGCTATGTTTTGTTAATTTTTATGAAAGAAAAAAGATAAATGTGCAAAGGTAAAAATATTTTGAGTGAAAAAGTACTATTTTTTATATAGGTGAGAGAATTATTTTAAAACGTTTATTCTCACCCTGGCATCCTCTCAAGTTTTCCGAAACTTCCCTTTCTTCCTCATCTTTAAAGCTTACTTTGAGATTTTACTGTGAGCTGCTGCATCCTCCAGAGGGTGGAGAGGATAAATGAGGCTCAAACTGCTTCTTTTCTACTTCTCTACATCTCTGTTGAAGCATTTGAGAGGGGAAGGAATGTTGACACTGATACAACAGATTTCATAAAATGTTCATAACTCTACACCCTTAGTGTAGCTACTCCATACATTACAACTCTTTATTTGTGAACATGTTTATAAAAGGGATTAACACAAATGGACCCAGGTATTCTCTATAAATGTATTCTGATCAGAAATGACAATGACCTTGGAGGTCGTTCAATCACAGAGTTCCTGTGATTTTTCATTTATATTAGGAAGCAGTGAAGTATAAACAGTGAAAGAGAATGTCTCCCCACTCCTATTTTTATAGGAACACCTGAAGTTAGGACAACTAAAATTGGTATCTTAAATAGTTCCTTGTACAAGGGATAATCCATGATGGTTTATTGTAGGATCTAATGTATATTGAACATCCAGAATTTATACAGTAGTTAACTGAGAGAGAGAGAGAGAATATTTATTGTCCATGCCTGCTATTTATTTGTAACATTTAAAAGCTTTATATTTAAATGATGCCATCCATGTTGCCACATTTTCCAAAGATACTAATTTAAAATAGGAATCTTGTTAAGAAGAAGGTAGTCTCACATTTGTTCTCAATGATCTGAAGGTAAGCTGGTTTTACAGGCATCTTATCAACAGGAAAAGAGAACATGTAATTCCCACACAAGTTCGTAGTCACTTACATTATTTCATAGCTGAAGAAGCTACTTGGCATGTGCATGTGGTATATCATATTTAGAGCATGGCTTGATTTTCTTTTCCTTGCATCTAGTGATGTTACTGCCTGAGTATGTGAATGTTCATGAGGTAATACTAACTTTCCTGTTTACGCTAAATGAATGCATTTATCTTGTAGATTTCCATGTAGAAGAGGCACTGGACTGGCCTGGAGTATACTTGCTACCAGGCCAGGTTTCTGGGGTGGCTCTGGACCCTAAGAATAACTTGGTGATTTTCCACAGAGGTAACCATGTCTGGGATGTAAAGTAAGTAATATTTTTCCTTAAAAGAGTAAATGAAAATAAAAAGAGCATGCGTCACTTTTCATTAAACTAACAATAGTAGTGAAAAGTTATTATTTGACTATAATAAAGCACATTGTTGTTTCCAGGTACTAGGTGCAGACTTTTCTAAGGCCATTGGACTTCCCCTTTCCTTCCAAGTGCTCCATAGCAGGGGTAACAAGCAGCCTTCTGGAGACTGTGGTAGCAGCAGTTTGGCCACCACATGTATAGCAATAATTAGCACCTTGGTCTTTATGTTTTTATACGGATTAATTTTATTACTCAAATTTGTTCTTTTCATGAGCACCAAAGACTTAAGAATCACACCAGGACTGTCTAATTCCCTCTATGTTTCTCTTACCAACCATTTCTAGCTTCCCCTACTTTCCTATAGGGATTTCGGTTCAAAATGTCTAACATTTACTGAGTGTTTACTGTGGGTCTCTCATTGTTCTCAATTTTTACAAAAATTATCTCACAATATTTATACACTTATTTTCTTTCTTTTTTTAAAAAATAAAACATTTTAAAGATTTTATTTACTTGTTTTTAGAGAGGGGAAAGTAGGGAGAAAGAGAGGAAGAGAAGCAGCAATGTGTGGTTGCTTCTCACTCGCCCCCAACTGGGGACCTGGCCTGCAACCCAGGCATGTGCTCTGACTGGGAATAGAACCAGCAACCCTTTGGTTCGCAGGTTGGCACTCAATCCACTGAGCCACACGAGTCTGAGCTAGGCATTGTTATTTTCATTATCATTCATATTTTGCAGATGAAGAGGTTGAGAGAAGGTAAGTATGTTGCCCCAACTCACAGTTTCCTGTGGGAAAGCAGGCTTCTGTACATTTTCATCTGACTCTAGAGCTGGGCCACTTGCTCACTTTGAGATACCACCTTTTATAGGGTCATAAGTACATTTACATGATTATATTTTTAAAAGATTACTCCAGGTTTACCTGGTTATTTTAATTCTCCTGAGTAATGAATATGCAGTTATTAATTTGTTTTATCACAAATTTACATATGAAGGTAAATTTTATAATATCTTATCAGTTAAGTATTATCAGTCTTCTCCTTTCAAGAGTACAGCTATAGGGTCTGGAAAATTCAGGACCTATGCATACATATAGTTCAATTGTTTTTTCCATCCATTTTCAGACATGTTGATTAAACTTAATGCTAAACCTGCACTGTCACATATACATATACATATGCAGTTGAAGGTGGAATTCAATCAGCTTTTCAAAATAGACTGGTAGCTTTGTTACTGTTTAATTGTCCTTTCCAGTTGATACACTTGAAAATGGAACTAGAGAAAGAGATCACTTTGGAGTTCAAAGGAAACAATCAAACTCAATATTCCTGTTCATACATCTCTGTTACATCGTCTTAGTCATTATTGAACATCTAATGGTATTTTAACGAGTGCTTTTAAAAGCAAACTATTACTACTCATTGTAGCATATTCTTCATTTTAATGAATATTGCCACATTTTCTGCATGGATTTCTAGCCTCATTTTACCAGACAAGAAAATTGCAGCATCATTTTCTGCCATTGATGCTCTTTCAGCGGGCTAAAGCTGAATTGGATAAAGTCCAATTTTCCATTTTAATGTCATATTTATTCCAAGTAAACAGCAGAGGCTGGAATAGTTTAATAGCAAAAGGGGTCAGTAAAGGGCAGGTTCAGGTAGAAGATGACACAAGACTGAAACGAGAGCCACATAGGAACATTTTCTATGACTTATATGGTCCTAACTAAAAAACAGCCTTTCCTGGCATCCAGCTTTCATCTAGATAACTAGTACCATGTGTAAATAGATTCCAGCTTCATTGCCGAAGCTCTGGTCTGTTCACCCTGATAAATGGCACCAACAAAGGGACTTTGTTAAAAATGCAAGACTTCTTCAGAGCAGATGTGCTGATTCAACTCATTAAATCTCTGCTTCTTTTCTTCTTCATCTTTGTCTTTCAAATGTAAGAATATCCGTTACCTCTTTTCTTCTGCGTCTCCTGTATTGCCAGTTGGCCTGCAGTACCCTCTGCAGTCTGTGGTTGTAAGGACATTCTCTTCCAGCACCCAGATCTCTGCTTTCAACACTGTCTGCTCTCGTATTTATGAAGAGATTTAGAAATGGGTTACTGTTAGTTATTTTTCTTTTTAGAAAAATAGATTCAGATTTGTGGGCTTTGCTTTTGGTACAGTCATGCCTGATCATCCTTCCTACACACATAAGTCACATTATATAAAATAAACAGAGTATATAGTTTTTCTTCTCCCTCATTCAGTATCCAAGGATTGTATGGAGAAAAACGCACCTTCCTGTAGGATTTATGATGGGCTGGTGAGAGACCATGGAAAGTAAGGATTGCATGGAAATTGCATTCCTACTGCTACCACTACTTGGATATAGTAGTGAGAAATCCTGAATTAATTTTTCTTGGGATCTTTCCTATCCTGATATTTCTTATGTTCACAAAATCATAGGTTCTGTAAGGTGAGGGCTTGCTCTAAATCAAACCTAAGCACTCTATATCCTCCAATTTTTTGATAATTATTCTTTAAGTATTAGTGTTTGGGTTGTTAACAACCTCTAATTATATAGTTAGTACCCAAACCTCCTTTGACATCATCACATCATCTGACTTTGTAAGTACTATTATTACTCTTCAATATACGTGATATCCCTGATCAGCCCTAACTCTACTCCATAGCCATGCTAAATAAGCATGGCGTCCAAAATAATAACCATCATCATCATCCACCAAACCTCCTGAAAGATAATCGTCACTCGCTTTCTCAATTTCATTTCCATTTTCCTTCCACTCTGTCCCTTACTTCAATATGGCTACTTTAAGAAGCTTCTTCTAGCTGAAATAGAAAAGGCCTATTACTAGCAGGGTGTAATGAAATTTTAAAGAGCCTCTTGTCTGTGCTGGTGTTAGGGCAGCATGGAAGCTAGAGCTCTTTAAAGTTTAAATGCATCCCAGCAGGAGCTGGGTAGCTCCTGGCTCAGCAACAGCTGTCCCTGGGTCTCTGTCTTAAAATCACCACCATTGTCAAAGGCTCACTTCTTGGCCTTGCTTTTATTTATCTCAGCTGTGGTTGAGGTTCTACTGTGCAGGACTCCCATCACATACCCACTAAACCTAACCATGGGTTTTATCCCTAATTTTTAGGTGTTAAAAGTTGTTTCATTTATATCTTTTATCATTTCTTCACATGGAGTTGAAAGAGATCATGGAAGTTCTGTCACTTGCATTTCTTTCTTTTACCAATAAGAGAGAACACTCCATATCCAATAGCTTAGGAAAAGAGGAAATTTATTAGTTTGTATAAATAAGAACTTCAAGGGTATCGTGGGCTGAATGACATCACGGGGATCCATTTTTAACGCACTTTCTCCTGACTGGCTCCACTTTAGGCCCCAATTAATCCCCTCCCCTCTTGCTGTTTCAGAACCCATTATAATACTAGTCTCAAAGAAGAGACAGTCTATGTATGTCCCTGTTAAGCCAATAGAAAATCCTTAAAATGAGTCTTCGGCCCTCTTCAGTCTGACTTGGGCCGTAGCTCCCCCATTCCTAAACCAGTCATTGTGGGCAGAGGAATGAAATCTATTATTTGGCTTAGCCTCAGTTTTTTGTTCTAATGTGGAACCCTGGAATGTGGGAGTAGAGTTGACATCAGGCGGGGCGGGGGGGAAATGGACTGAGAGACAGGTTCAAAATGTTGGACCAACCAAAGAAAACCTGAGATTTCATTAGCACAAAATAGTGCAGTAGACATTGGGCAGAACAGCAAATGTTCACCAGAGAGTTCATCTCCAGCTCCCCACCTAATGCAGACGCATCTTTACAAAACATCTGCAGTCATCCAGTGCTTGAATTCTTTCAGCACCAAGAAGTTCCCTAGATAGGAGACATGTTTTTCAATTATGGGACTCATCTAAATGTTATAAAGTTCTTCATTATGTTAATCTCAAACCTGAGTCCATAACTTCACCCCATGACACCTTGATGCAGAATGAATTTACTCCCATTTATCCATGTCAGTTACTTGCCTATTTGAAAAAAGCCTTATCTTCCCCAGACTAAATATTCCCCAGGCCCTGAACCAATCTTGATGCTAACATGATATTTTCATGTGGAAGTGCTCTGGTTTCTCAGCCCTTTAAAGTGTTTGGTTGAGAAGTGGCCTCAGTACCTCATGTATTATATTATCTGACCTGCAATACAATTACTTTTCTTGATGTGTATTCTCGATATCTATTAGTATAAAAAGACTGTAGCACTTTTCTTTAGCAGTAATATCACTTTGTTGCCTTGTATTAAATTAGTAATGTACTAAGATCTCCAAATATATTTCATTAAACTGTGCTCAAGTTTTTACCAGAAATTTATACTCATGCAGTGTTTTTAAATTCAGGACTTTATTCCAATTACATTTCACTTCATTAGATTTTGCATTGCTTCAATTTTCAGATATCATTTTATTTTTAATTAACCAGAGAATGAGCTATCCCTCCTAGCCTTGTTTGTATGAGATCTGTTCGATGAACATGCCTTTGATGTCTTCATAAATGGTATTTATAAAATGTGAATAGTTGAATGGTTGGTTAAGCAAGTTCTCTTCTTAGAGGTATAGTCTTCTGGGAATCTTCTTCCACTTGCTCCTCTAATAGCTCACAAACCTTCTCTCCATTAGTGCCTTCGGAATTTTGCCAAGATCCATTGTTTCAGAAATCTGTCTGCTTCCTAACTTTCAGAAACATTAGTTCAAGATTTGCCTCGCTAGTTTTCTGGAGCTTCATATAAGATATCCTCTTGAGTTTCTGCTTCTACATCAGAAAATCCTTTCATACCTTAAGAATTAATTAGGCCTGGAAAACAGTACTCAGAGTGACTGAGTGGTACCTCAGAACCTTCATATCTGAGAGAAAAGGTGTAAGGAATTCTACAGAAACAATATTTCCATTTTCTACCCTTCTCTCTCGTATTGTCATGTCCCATTTTTTTCTCAAGCTGCTTTCTTCCAGTTTTACACCACTCTCTCTTATTCTTCTTGGTTATGTGATGATTCTTCTATCTCTTCTATGTATGCACATGAAGTTTCTTAACTGCTAAGGAGGTTCTCCAGTCTAGTTAGCACAGTCCCAGTGAGAGAAAACCACAACTTTCTTGTTGAAAACAGGAGACCTGGGTTTGAATCTTGGTTATCATTTCCTAGCTTTGAGACCTGCTAAAGACATTTGAACTCCCTAACTCTCAGTTCCCTACTCTGAAAAATGAAGGCTTTAGTAAGTGCCTTATTCTGCTGAGTAACAAAAACCACTATTAAGTGATTCATCCCCCAGTGCCCTGACTGACCAAGAGAGCCTGGCCCCATGATGCCTAGTTCTTTGTTCTCTTCATTCCTGTTTGTAATGTCTCTACTGCTAGATCCTTCGGGCACTAAATTGTCATATGGGTTTTTTCGCCCACTTTTTTTCCTCACGGCGATTTTTTGCAGAAATACATGTTTTCAATGCAGTATTAATTTATATTTCATTTAAAGTCTCTGGCCTTTGTAGGATATGTCTTTGCTTTCCTAACATTGAGGGTATATTTCCATTTATTTTCTCAGTTGAAAATCTATGGCTCTTTCTCCAGCTGTTTAATTTATATAATTACAACATATTTTATTTCTTTCTTCATCTGCAGTTATTTGTTTTGTGTTCCCTTAATTTTGATTGATGGCACAGAAGTTTATTTTCTCCTTCCTCTAGTTCTTTCTGTGACTATAGCAAAGCATTTCTTCTTGGCCTTATCTAAACTACTTGATTAGCTGCTAATGTGCAAAATCATTAATGGGGAATTCAAACTGCTAAAATAAAGAACTGATGAATTCCAGCCCACAGGCCGTGGTTCAGTCTTTTCGGCTGAGTGCTTTTTCAAAGAAGCAAACAAAAATCAGCAGTGCTCCGGGCACTGTGTGAAATGTGCAGGGTATTATTATATCCTGTAAAAAGTTAAATGTGGTTGAAATAAAGACCTCTCTGTGGCATATAATGTGGGTAGCTGCTTTAGAGCACTAAATAAGCAGTTTGCTATAGCAACCGTGTATCCAGCTCAAAATCTGACATCCAGTTGTGAAATATTCAAGGGTTACCTTTCTTTAAATTAAAAGAGAGTTTATAAACTAGTTTATTTGTCAGATTTTGTGTGTGTGTGATTTTTCCCCATTTAAGAAAATACAAGTTCTTTTCTTATTTGCCCTGCATAACTACTAGGGCCCAGCTGTTAGTTACAGGGAGCTCCAGGCCTCCCAAGTGAAAAGATCGAGACTGGTCCACCAATCAGTTGAATGACTGAATGTCCCTTGATGCCATAATAGCTGTCTGTTAAAGAGTAGCACCAAAGACTTTCAATGAAACAGGCCTATTGTGCTGTGGTTAATTCCTTTAAAGCTATAATCTTGCTAAAAATTCAAAAATTGTATTTGCTATTTATGTTCTGAAATAAATTAATATATTTAAATGATGCTAATATAAGTAGAGTGTCATCTTTTGTTTTTTCTTTGTTTTGAGAGGTGGTGGTTAAACGAACAGGTTCTGTAAACAGTAAATTCAAGAACTTGTCTAATCACTGAGATCCTTAATGGATACAGGGGAATTATAGTAATACTGTGAATGATAATCATGAAGCTACATACTCTAGGAAGAGTGGCTAGTCTTAAGCACCACATAAAATCCCCTCTACTGTATACACAAATGACATGAGAGTAATTTGTAGTAGTCAAAAAATCTAAAAAACAAACTAAATTATTTGTTGTTACATTATAATATGAAACTGAGAAAGATATCTTGATAAGTCTAGAGATCTGATATTTTCCATGAATCCAATTTTTCTTTAAAAATATCTAATTTACTCTATAGCCTATTTAGTTTTTTTACTTATTTTTCTTTTGGCTTCCTCATTTGGTCTTTCACAATTTACTGTAACACCACCAAAAAGTGAATATTAGGGGATGAAAAGGGATGATCCTCATATTAATTAATTTTACTATTTATTAGCACCACTAGAAATGTGATATTTATAGATTATGAGGATCAATGCCCACACACAAATTGTGTTTGTGACCTCAAAGCATCAACTACTTGATACATTTTTTCCCTACATTTGTGGGCAGTGTACAGTAGTATCATTGGTAAAGGATGTTTTTCACTTACCTACTTATTGACTACTACATTTTCATTCAATCTGACTGACATAAGGACTGTGGGTCTGGGTTATTTATCTTTCTTCCTTACCCTAGCTTTTTTTTTGGAAGCCAAGTTCAATATTTCAGGTTCTTGACTCATCTTAAATGGCTGCCAATGACTTAGAGTTTACATTTTGAAATATTTGATTTCCTGAGAAATAAGCTGGAGCTATTTAAAAAAAACATGCTTTAAGTTATGTGTTCAGAATATGCTCCTGGGAGAAGGGTTCTTCTTTCTACTTTCTCCCCATCTATAAATTATAGGAGTATTATTTCCTAAAATAGTAGGACCATGGGACCAGAGATTTTGGCCTGATAGTAAATATTTAAGTGAATGACAAGACAGACCAAAGGGACAATCATGTTCCAGAATTACTGCAACCCATTTCTTGAGGGAATCATGAACAAGTAAATATATCAGGCTTCTTGTTTGGTTTTTCATTTTGCAAATAAGAGGTGATGTGAAATTAGGTATCCTGAGGTATGATGTGCTCCAGTGTTATCAGGATTTACAATTGGACTGCCACCATTGTTAACTGTCAATAGGGGATCAGAACACTGTCTACTTATGCAGTAGGTAGCACTGGAATTATGAAGATACGGCAACTTTCCATATTACTAACTCCTAGGTGGGGGCAGGGTAGAGAAGTAATGCACTAGTATTTTCCATGCCCAAACAAGTAAATTGCAAGAATAAAAACAAAAATGTTAGGAAAAACTGTCTAAGGAATTGCTCTGTATTGGTTCATAAAAGGTGAATCTACAATTATCTTAAATTTTCAATTTAAGTAAAAGGAAAAACAGATTAATTTCTTACATGCAGGGAAAGCATATGAAGTCTGTCTGGAAAAAGTCTAACCATTGATAACATAATGAGAATAGTTTGCACGGCATCAATGTAACCTGACAGCTAAGGAGAGTAGACTAGAATACACATGCATGAACAATGACAACTTCACTGAACTAGTCAGTGGGGGGGCGGGAGATGCCATTGAGTGAGCATGTGTACTGTGTGGCTGTCACATTAAAAATGACTGAGAAAGTAGAGCAATGAATCTGCAACAAATTTTGCATTAAGCTCGAACATTCCTCTGCAGAAACTATTCAGATGATTCAGAAGGCTTTCAGGGACGATGCAATGAGTGCAGCACAAATAAAAGTGTGGCACTAATGTTTCAAAGATGGTCTAGAATCTGTTGAAAGTGATCTACATTCTGGAAGGCCTGCAATAAGTAGAGCACCTGAGAATGTTGAACATATACAGGCTGCAGTCAACAAAGATGAGAGAACTATGTGAGGTCCTAGGGTGCCTACTTTGAAGGGGACTGAGGCATCATTGTCCTATGTACCCTGTTTCTTGTATCTTGTATCTTCTTCAAGAAATGTCTTTATTTTTCATATGATGTGGTTGAATACTTTCTGGACAGACTTCATAATTCTCATATAATTTAGATTGTCATTGTGTCATTACAAAGCATTGAAATGTTTCTAAGTAATGAGGAATAGACAGCTTAAACCATAAAAGAGGTAATACCATGAAAGAGAGACTTCCTCCAATGACACATGAATGTGAAAATTAAAGCATACTATGAGTCTCATATGTGTTGAACTTACATTCTCCAAATCACAGTCAAGTTGGGAAGAAAGCCTCATTAATGGTTGAATCTGGTACCTTTGTTTTCTAGAATATTAATTATAATACTTTTAGTACAAAAATTCATATTGAAATAGTCTCAGAAAAAAACTCTTTGTTGTTTCACAATAGTAAAAAAAAAAGAGTGACTTCATGTTTGCCCTTTACCTGTCTCCCTTGATTTAATGACACCTTGTATACTCTTACATGGGTTCTATCTAACAAAATCTCACGTTTCAATGTAATAATGATTCCATGAATATCTTGTAAGATCTGGTTCATTAATGATGTTACTTCCATTTCATAAATTCATGTATGTTTTTTGAAGATGCTGATGTGTGGTTTTAACTGCACATAATAGCATATATAAACGGTATTACTTCAGTTTTAGGTTGACAACGCTGAATCAATATCTTGTGTTCAATTGAATGGGTCATTAATAAGAACTACCTCAGGGACTTATTGTTATCTTTCAGGAAAAATATACCCAAAAGACTATAACAATCAAGAAGCCCAAATAATTGTTTGATGTTTATTTTTAATGGCAAGAGAATGTATTTTGAAAGTTTGGTTCTACTGGGACTTTACATAAGTTCCATAAAACATCAACCAACTAATCAATAGGTGTATGACAGACTCAAGCAGCCTGTTGGCTTTCCAAATTACAAGTGTTTCTCCATAAATATTTAATGTTACTCAGATTCTTTTTGCTTATACAATTGAACTACACAATTGTAATGGTTTTTTTACAGCCCTCTCTGATTCTATAAAGGAAATTTTATATTGCAGAAATATTCATTGATGATCCATTGAGTTTCATCTGGCAAAGTATACATATTTTTTATACAACACGCACACACGTCTTAACTATGTCTGATCCAGTTTTTTATGTTTGAAAATGTAAGTTGGCCTCTTGGTACTTAGTATATTTACCACTGTTATATAAGCTTATATTAGAAGAGTTTATCTTTGTCCTGTATCCCAAATAATTTCCTAAACAGGAATTGTACAACATCTGTGATGATTGTCAGCTTAAGGAAAGATATCACTAAACTAACAATGCAGATAGAAATATAAATGCAAAAAATATATATAAATATACGAGGTCTGTCCAGAAAGTATCCAACCATGTCATATGAAAAAGAGACCTTTATTGAAGAAGATACAAGAAACATTGTATGTAGGACAATGACGCCTCAGTCCCCTTCAAAGCAGGCACCTTGGGTCCTCACACAGTTCTCCCAATCACCATGACCTGCCCTGTCATATTTTTCTGAATCTCACTGATGATCTGAAGTATCTTCCCTTTCAAAGGTGATTTTAATTTTGGGAAAAGCAAAAACTCACAGGGCACCAAATCTGGGCTGTAAGGGGGCTGAGTCACCTGGGTGATCTGGTGTTTTGCCAGAAAACTCTGCATGGGCTGTGAGGTATGAGTGGACGTTTCATGATGAAGCTGCCAATCACCAGTTGCCCATAGCTGTGGCCTTCTGAATCACCTGAACAGTTTCTGCAAAAGAATGTTCAAGTTTAATGCAAACTTTGATGCAGATTCATTGCTCTACTTTCTCAGACATTGTGAATGCAACAGCCACACAGTACACATACCCACTCAACAGCATCTACTGCTCGCACTGACTAGTACAGTGAAGTTGTCATTATTCATACATGCGCATACCAGTCCACTCTCCTTGGCTACCAGGTTATATTGATGTTACAGAAACCATTCTCGTTGTATTAACAGTGGCTAGACTTTTTCCAGACAGATCTCATCTATGTTCATAATATTTTATAATAACCCAGAAGGTACAGAGTTTAAAACCAGAAATTGTCACATTTGTTTTAGTCTTTCATTAATTAGTACACAGTTTATTTTGTACTTACAGAAAAGCTTTTGTGTTTCTGAGTACCTTTTTGTTTCAAGAATCAATTGTGTTTTATATTTTTGAAAAATTCTGGATATTCTGTTCTATATTTTTGTACTATGACTTGTATGTTGCACCTATGGCTAGTACAATAGTAACACATTTTTTATCACTACCCTTCATACTATCATTTGCACTTTCCTTTTCATTACAGAGAAAGTTAAAGTAAGTTATGCTTTCTTTTGTAGTTTGAAAGAAAATAGCTATTAAAATATTTTGAGAACCTTTTTAAAAATATTAGTTACTTTAAGAGTTTTAGGTAGCGTTCTTCAAACTCTCACGAATGTGAGTGGCCTGGAGATCTTGTGAAACTACAGATTCGGGTGTAATTGGATCTGAGACCCTAAATCTCCGGGCATTCCCATGCTGCTGCTCCACTGACCTTTCTGAGCAGTGCAGTCCTGCAGCCTAATTGTGTGTATGTAATCCAAGATACTGAAATGTAAAGGACAGAGAATGAAGTCAAATACATCTGAGCTCTTCTCTTTATTCTGTATTTAGAATTTTAAATAAATAGCACTGGCCGGGTAGCTCAGTTGGCTAGAGCATCATCCCAATACACAAGGTTGTGGGTTCAATACCCTGTCAGGGCACATACAAGAATCAACCAGTGTGAGTGCATGAATGAGTGAAGCAAAAGCTCAATGTCTCTCTCTCTCTCTCCCCCTCTCAAATCAATCAATAAAATCTTTTTAAGAATCTCAAGTAAATAGTATGCATTTATTAAGTTCATTGACTTGGTTTATTTATTTTTATTCTAATGCATTTTTTTTAGTTCTTTTGACAGCAAGTTTGTTTACCAGCAAAGAGGACTTGGGCCAATTGAAGAAGACACTATTCTTGTCATAGATCCAAATAATGCTACAGTACTCCAGTCCGGGGGGAAAAATCTGTGAGTTACTTAAATGTTGTTATTAAGGCATGTAATACATATAGTATTGGGCGTAGAGTGTATCATCGGGTCAGGTCTCAGGTAGAATGTGTTGTATAGCAGTGGTGAGAAAGCATAGCTTAAGAAGGCAAGAGACTAATTGGGCATCTCCTCTTTCATTTTCTAGGTAAGCAGTTCTAAACTATGGCTGAATATTAAAATCACCTGGCAGCTTCAGAAAAATTAGATTCACATTTAGTCTAGGATGAGACCCAGGCATCAGATACTTTTAAAGCTCCCCGTGAGATTCTGACAGGTAGTCATGCTTGAAAGAGCCATGGATACACAAAGTCAGTGATGTGAGTTGTGGTCAGCTAGGTCTGAAGACTGAAAAACAAAGTCTTCAGCAAAAAAGTTATATAAGCAAATTCATCAAATAATCACTTAAGAAAAAAGGCTTTCTTGTTCCATCTCAAAGTGAAGACTGAACAAATGTCCTTTTTATCTTTCCTTAGCATGCATAGGTAATTTGGCTTTGAAAGCCACTTATTATTTGGTCTTATTCCTAGATGGCATTTGGCAGCCAAGAAAAAAGTTGGCTGACACTCACTGAAAGGGGCACAGTATCTAGAAAGGGACACCTGCTTACAGAGAGTCCTCGACCAGTTTAACCGGGCATCTTCAGGAACTATACCCTACTCTCTTTGCTTAGGCACAAAGAAGCCAGCTTCTTTGGAGGGCAGGGAGCATCCACTGTGAATGTAGCTGCTGTGGAGATGGTAATAGATTTTTTATAGGATTCAGAGATAGTGAGTCAGGGGCCAAATTCTAATACCAGCTCCACTACTCAGTATGCTTGAACCCATCTGTTTGGTGCTCGACCCATTAATCAGAGGCACTCTCATTCCAGGAAGGGAGCAATGGCTGCTAAATCAAGTTGGCCAACAGTGGGGTGTCTATATCAAAAGGATATCATAACTCTTACATTCAGTCACCAAAACAGAGATCTAGTTCAGTTCATCAAGATCACAGCCTTCACCCCTGGAAAAAAAAACGTTCGTGCCAGCATGATGCTAATGACAAACAGAGCTTGGAGACTGTCAGATATCTTTTGACCACAACCACATCAAGATATTGTCCATGTGCTTGTTAATTCTATCCAAGTTCCTTAAGCCTGTGAGCTTCTGTCTACATTAGTTACAGTTCTCTTACCCAAATCATCCCAATTGATTCGTTAAATAGATCAACCTTCTGTAATGATTACCCAGCACAGCACTTCATGTAGCTTAGATGAGCACAGCCCCCGTCTGCCAAAAGTTGTTTTCATTGGGTTTTGCTGTCTTTAGTAGGCACTCTTACAGCTTTGAGTCACATAGTTGATGTTTTACATTAATACAGAGTTATATTACCTTACAGTATATTTAAATGATTCAAACTATATAAATACATTTATATTTCTCTAGACAACTGTGTTTATACACATTTCTAAGGTGTTGATATTTATGATCTTAGAACTTGGTTTTGAATCAATGTTATTTGTGTTGTTTCATGTACTATACTTTATAATAAATATTAGTAATTTATATGTAGGCTTCATATATAGATTTTTAAATGATTAAATACTAATTAGTGTTTGTCACACGGAAGTCTTTTTTTGTAACAAGTATTTTCATTTAACAATTCATTTTGGTCTTTTCTATAGTAATGCAGGTATAAATTTATCAATTTTTATTACAATTATTTTTATTTTGCAGGTTTTACTTGCCACATGGTTTGAGTGTAGATAAAGATGGAAATTACTGGGTCACAGACGTGGCTCTGCATCAGGTAATCTTCCATGTAGCAGTTATTCAAATATTGCAAAGTTAATGAAGTGCGCTTTTGAAGTGATCTGGCATTATCTGGGTCTTTTTTCTGTGACCCAGTATGTTTATAACAAGAAAAAATCCACATCTCAAATATTTCTCTTTAGAACTCAGTGCTGTGGTAAACTCATACGTAAGTGATCAAGTCACCTTTCTTCTTTGAATTTGCAGGAACCTTAAGGCCAAACTCCTTTGCTTTCCACGTTTGCTTTTCTCTGTCTCAGGTCTTGGTTCTATTTCATAACTTGTGTTTTATGTTTTCTTTGTTTGATCTTCAGTAAATTGAAGGCAAGTTCTCTGCTATATACATGTTTATGTATAAAACATCAAATTTTTGTGCTTTTTAAATGGAGCTATATTTCAATCACAGACTAGTCATAAGGTCTTTCTTCAAAGCAAAGCTCACATTTGATACCTGCTTTAAGAGTAGGTGGCAAAGAACTAGGAAACCTGGAGGCAGAAAAGCTAGACATAGCTACAAACATCATCTCAGTAAACATTTAGTGCTCATGTATTATCTGGAGAGCATCGTGCTGTCAGCTAAGAAAAGGTAAGGAAGTACAGGTGTGGATGGAACAGGACATCCATGTACTAGTCTTCATTCACCATTAATCACCTGGATGACCTTAAGTAAATCAGTTAATCTCTGTAGCCCTTATTTATCAAATGAAGGAACCAGACCAGATGTTTTCCAGTTCTAAAAAAAGAGTATCTTCTTTTAAATAAGTCTCTGGGAGCTTACACTCTAATTGCCTATGCAAGTGTTCTTGGTCATGTTGGGTGCATGCCAATAATAACCATGCAAGTAAGTCTTTTGTTCCTTTTGAAAAAGGTGTTCAAACTGGATCCAAACAGTAAAGAAGGCCCTCTATTAACCCTGGGAAGGAGCATGCAACCGGGCACTGACCAGAATCACTTCTGTCAACCCACCGATGTGGCTGTGGATCCAGACACTGGAACCATCTATGTATCAGATGGTTACTGCAACAGTCGGATTGTGCAGTTTTCACCAAGTGGACAGTTCATCACACAGTGGGGAGAAGGTACTCAATAACACTCTAATTATATTCTTAGCTAATATCACTAGGGACAGGAGATTAGTAGCCCTCACATCACAGAGGATGTACTGTAATTGTCCCTTGTAGTGGGGAAAACAGAGCCTCTATTTGAGTCCTGTTGTCTTATTCACACACACACACACACACACACACACTAAAAAACTTCCAGCCTGAAATTTTGTCCAAATAGAGAGTAAATATGTAATGTGTTTGTGGTTAAGAGATATTAATAAACTTATAAACTGCTTTACGTTATTTTTCCCCTGGTTCAGATATTTAATGGTTTACTGTCATGAATCTGGAAAAGAAAGCTATGGAGTCAGACTTTGGTGATATTACAGATTATCTATCTGAGGTTTCTCTTTGTTTTGCAGAGTCTTCAGGGAGCAACCCTGCGCCAGGCCAGTTCAGCGTTCCCCACAGCTTGGCCCTGGTGCCTCATTTGGGTCAGTTATGTGTGGCAGACAGGGAGAATGGGCGGATCCAGTGTTTTAAAACTGACACCAAGGAATTTGTGCGAGAGATTAAGCATGCATCATTTGGAAGAAATGTATTTGCAATTTCATATATACCAGGTGTTTCATCCTAATTTATTTTTGTGTGTTTTGTTATATTATCTCTGTCCTTAAAAATTATTTGTCCTAATGTGCCCTTTTTATAATTTTTTTCTGTATAAATAGGGATTGAAGGTGCCTTATTTATCAGATCTTAAAATAATTTTAAAACTGTTAGTGCATTGTAAATCTGTTTCAGCTGAAGAATTACTGTTGTTTACATGGAAATAATGAAGAACTCAAAGATTTAACAACTGTTTTCAATGAGTTAAAAAATTTTCCCAAACATTGATTTTTATTTTTCCTTAATTATGATCATCTGCTCTAGTTAGTAAATGATTAATATTATGGCTTCACACATCATCAACAGATGGTGTATGCCTGATGAAATCAGTATTCAAAATACCTCTGCTTGACATTTTTTAAGAAGGCATGCCATTTTTTTAAAAGGTAAGTATGTAAAGTAAGTGAGGCTTATGTCTAAATGCCAGGAGAAATGGCCAATAAAGTCTGAAATATTTTTCTCATTTTAAAATAAATTTCCTTGACTGGAAAAAAACAAAAATAATCCAAATACATAAAATAAGATCTATTTAATTTGCATTGCAAAATAACTTAGCATAATATTTTAAAATAATGAATACTGAAAAAATTAAAAATATATTTAACTTCTAAAAATTATATATAATTTTTGCAATGAATTCTATTAAATATCTCTATATCTATATTTGAAGTAGCACTGACCCTTTATATTCATTACTATAATATTTACATTTCTTATGCTTTTAAAGTTGCACATGGCTACTTTCTTCCCGAACATCCTCTAATTTATTTAGGACATGGAATAAAGGGACTCAGGTGCCTGGTTAAGGAGCAAATTTGGCTTCCTCAAGAAATAAACAGTAAAAAAGTGATAAAATACTCTCACTAACATCCTTAAAAGAGATTGCCTCATTTTGATTTTTACCTCATATTTAAAGAATAAATTTGGCAAGATCATTGACATAATAAAGAGGGTGATCAAGTTCATAGTGAATAAAGCAAATCAGCCCTGACTGGTGTGGTTCAGGGGACTGAGCACCAGCCTGTGAATGGAAAGGTTGCCAGTTCTATTCCCTGTCAGGATACATGCCTGCGTTGCAGGCGAGGTCCCTGGATGAGAGTGTGTGAGGGGCAACTGATTTGTTTCTCTTGTACATCGATGTTTCTCTGCCTCTCTTTCTCCCTCCTTTCCCTTCTCTCTAAAAACAAATAATAAAATAAAATCTTTTTAAAAAACCAAATCAAATATGAAGAGAAAAACATCAGAAGATAAGATGAAATCTGATTAAAAACAGAATCTCAGCAAAATATGCTGTGTATTGTAATTGCTGTTCTCTCTACAATATTGTGCAACAGTAACTGGTGTTACAGTGTTGATTTTTTTAACTGTGAAATGCTAAAGAACCCTATTCTGAAATCTTCAAAGAAAGATGAAAGTATCTTCAATAGTGATTTAGTATGCTGTATATTTTGTGTTTTAATTCTTTGAAACTGTAATATTCAATTATCTGAAGTACTTATTTAACCAAAACATCACCATTTTTATTATTTTTGATAAACACTACTGTAGTAAGAAATATAATTTTCCTAAAAAGCATATTTACTGAATAAATATAAGATGGTCTAATTTTTTAATTATCAAAAAATATATCTTTGTTAATCTGAAATATGTCTCACATTTTCAAACTTAAGTTTTTTAAAATCAGATCATTCTTCTACCTATACTATAACTTACTTTCTTAGCATATTTTCCTCTGATTCTTCTCTTAACTATAACAGATTGTGCATTATTTTTTTTAAAGATCTGATACTCCAAAGTGATTTGCTTGAATAACTTGATTTTCCCAATACCTTTTTAAGATGCCTGTGATACCTACCTGTGTCTTTACCTCTACCAGTATCTATTGCTAGTGCCATACCTATACCATCCACTTCTGTATCTTCATCTACATCTACATCTGTGTCTCTGTCTGTATTTCTGTATTCCTCATTTCTACTGACTTCCTTAGTGGAACAGGCCCAGCATTTTCTGGTTTTCCTATGACAAGGAGGCTGGTTTCCTAACCTGTTTGGCCCTCATCTTGTTACTCAGAAGGAGACATTTGCTAAGTGTTTTATTTTCTACTTTGGTTGCCAATTGTAGGGATCAGATTATTATATTTGTATTATTATTATGTGTAAATGTGCATGCATACATTTTATGTCTCATCTTATCCATATTTTAAAAAGGTTAACTGAATATCTTGTCACAGGTTTGCTATTTGCGGTGAATGGGAAGCCTTACTTTGGGGAACAAGAACCTGTACAAGGATTTGTGATGAACTTTTCCAGTGGGGAAATTATAGACATCTTCAAGCCAGTGCGCAAGGTATTCACATATGATACAGTGCCTAGGTATCAATTTTCATGAGAGTAAACTAAAAAGCAAACACTGGCATTCAACTTGTACTTGCATAATCTTTTAAAAACTTTAAAGAGATGTGAACAATTTCTTAGGTAGGTTGGTGGGCGTGTTCTACTACAATGTTTATTTAGAATAAATGTTCTTCTGTGTTCAGTCAATTTCTTCAGGTGCAAATTAACTCTGAACACATTTCTAATGTTCTTAGTAGTAGACTTTGCATACAATAGCAGGTTTAAATTCACTGTAGTTAGAATACCAAAAAAATTAGTCTTTTCTGGTGTCATCCTAGTAGAGAAGATAACATAGTATGTTAAACTGTACTTTTACAGTTCTCTTAGATCCAACAGAACTCTTGTTTGCTTTTTTTATACCATGACTACACTGAGCAACAAGTCTTAAAAATAGCACTTCCTGGAATTTATTCCAGTCCCGTATGGCCTAGGTAAGAGACGAAAGGCTAGTTTTGGCTTCACACATGGATTGCTGCTGTTGACTCTAACAGTGCCCTTTACAGATGTGAATACGGCCCAGTGTGCCCCAGCCCTATGTCTTCTCAGTTCACTTCCTCTGCACTGTGATCACCAGAATGGTCTGGATGTTCACATACACTGCCTGAGTGTGCTTGTGGGACCTCGCTTTTAGAAATTCAGCCTGCTAAAATACTGCAAAGAAGAGTTATTTTTCAAAACATGTAAAGATTTATTGGGCTTACTTGGATCAAAATGCAACTATCATAAGCCACCAGACAAACTGTAATACTCCTAACTCTTTCAGTATTCTTTAATGTACCAAATTTGCTAGATCTCAAAAAGTACTTTAAGATGCCTTAATATTTTAGAAATTTGTCTGTTAGAACACTGACAGCTAGTCTGGGGTTTATCAGGATTCATTCTTGAGAGATTTTTGAAGTAGGTGCTCTGTGCCAGGCATTTGGCTAGATACTAAAGATGACAGTGAACAAAACAGGGCATGGCCTCCCCCTCGAGAGGACTTTTAGCAAGAATTACAGAATCTGATTTGAAGCAAACTGAATCTGAACTACAGATTCCAGTACAAGTTCCGTGTTTGGGCTTCTATTCATATATAAGAAATAAGATTTTTTTTCACAGAAGTATTTAACCTGAAAAGCAAAAAAAGCAATCAAATATCAAATCATAGTAGCCCTTCAGAAGGAAAATTACATTGGTAACATATTTTACTTCATTGGTGTTTCAGGTCCCTATTGATTATCCAATCGTTGTTTTGCCACTTTGAGCTTTCTCTTACCTACTGATAAAGTGAGAAGTTTAACTTTCTTTCAGGTCTTCACTTTGTGTTAGTTTGCCTTGATTTTTCTCTGATGATAATGTGCTGTATCAACCAGAATATTAAGTTTTAATTCAAATATGCATCTAGAAATCAAAACTAACTGCTAAGCAAGAGGCTAAATTCTAAATGAGCCTTACTCTTATGAAAATGTGAATGGCCCTGAGTTAAAATTTCAGAAAGCATTGTGCCTAAACATCAGCATTCATCAGACATTCAGTGGTGAATGAGTCACAGTATGTGGATTAATACAGCAAACTTGAAAAGAGAATCAACTCCAAGGTGAAATTTGCTTTTCCTCTCAATAAACAAGACTTGGTGTTACACCAGAACATAGAAATTTGTTCTCTGTTCACTCAGTAAACTGAAATCAGTTCACAAATCTCTCATAACTTTAATTTAATTAGATTATCATCACAAAGATTAAATGTGGGTGACAGAAATAATAAGGTGCATTGACTCCTACATAAGAAGATATTCTTCTTTCAAGTTTTACATAACGTTTGTGAGCCTCTGTGCCTGTCCACTACTTGTCTCCTCGTGTACTTCAATTCTCCCTCTTCTACTATTACATTCTTTAGACATGGTTTTATCTTGAATGTATGATCTTCATCTTTATGTCTATGCAGGGAAGCTGAGACAGTCAGACAATAAAGAAGATGGTTCTAGCAAATGCTGTCAAAAAGCTATGAGGGCAAAGGCACATAGTTCCCCCTTACACTCCCCGCACTCCCAATCACAGGAAAGACTTACGGTCTTTATCATCTGCGTTCACACACAGCCTTCAGGCTGCCATCGTTTCGCCTTCTCTCTTCTGCACAGCAGCTCGTGTGGAAAAGGAAGGAAATGATCCCTAACCCTCCATACAAAACAGCAACGGCAACCGGCAACAGAACTCCCAGTAGGCCCTGATTTATGCTATTTCTCCAAGCTTAATGCTAGAGATTAAAGTTACAATGTTTAGCAATATTTGAGCAGAAAGGTTCACATAAGTTAAAGTACTTACTCAAAGCTACACAGTAAGTAGCACGCCTGGATCTCAAACCTGACCTAGGTTTACCAAGGGATATTCTCAACTCAGTATAAACTTGCAGCAACCTCTTAGAGAACTATTTCACTTAATATTAGGTAAGTTTCAGCATTGTTTTATGTTCTAGCAAAGAAGTTATGATATAGAGAACACAAACTCCTTATGAACAGATTTTTGAGGCAGGTTTCCCTGTCTGCGTCACCAGACGGCCAAGGAGGATACCGTCGTTCCTTTATCTCGTTTATTTTATTTTGCTAGGGAGGAGCACCTCAAAGGAAGAGTTTACAAAGCCTGTATCAGTAGATCTTTCATCCATTCAATTCTGAAATCCTAAAACTTACAACGTATATTTTTCAAGTGACACAGAGCAATAGACTAGTTCATTAAAAAAGATTACCACAGAGTGCTTCTGATTGTACTAGTAATAGAGGGCCCAAAGTCCCATCCACCAAGCCTCCCCTGAGCCCTGCTAATGGCCCCAAAGAACAGAACCCCTGTCTCCCTGTACCAGTTTGAGAATCACAGACAGAGGCTGTTGCTATTGTAGCCTTGAACTGATGACACACTGCATTTTGCTGATGAACAGTTCACACAGTCCCCCTCACCTTTATTCTCCACAACTATTATAATATTTTTCCTATTGAAAACTATGAATTCCAGGGGAGAAGGGAAGGGTTTACAGGAACAAATATAGAGGACACATGGACAAAACTAGGGGGGTTGGAAAGGGGAGGGAGAAGGGGAGGGATGGGTGGGTGGGCTGGAATGGGAATAAAGGATAGAAACTGTACTGAATAAACTAAAATAAAAAATTTAAAAAAATAATATACTGTAATAAAAGTTTAAAAAAGAAAACTATGAAGCAATTTACAATCATATATTTTGCAAAGCAGTTTTTAAAAACATATTTTGGTGTGGAAGAGGAACTGCCTGTGATTTGCAAGCCAGTTGCCACCCATTAACTGAACCCAAAATAAAAATGAACATTAAATGACAGGCTTGCGAGATTTCAGCAAGGCAACATTTTGATTTCTGGCTCCCTGTCCTTCTCATGCACATTTGTCACAGCTCATTTGATGACATGAAGGAATGAGCCTCCTTGGCACTGCTGTCTCATTTGTCTTTACATCATGACAAATTGTTGCTGATTTTAAAAGCAGAGTTGTATCTCCAAAGCATGTATTCTGCCCCTCCTAAAGTGAGCTAAGCACTGCAATTTGCCTCATTAGCGTCCTTTGTACTCAGCAAACCACAGTGGGCAGATGCTGGTTGATAAGCCACAGTCAGGACAATGCTCCTGTTCATAGTCACTGGTCAATTGTTGAGGACGGTGTCCTCAGGTAGGCCTGCTGGCCCCAAAGATAAAAGTGTCATCCATGTCCTGCTAAGTGGCAGACACATGGCACCTTTGCAGGTTCAGCAGACAGATGGTAATGGCAGCAGCACAACATGTCAAGGCTGCTCTTCAGGAACTAGCGTGGTGACCCTGAGTCCATCTGAAAGTACGGTTTTTAAAAAAGTGCTTCTCTGTCTTCTGTGTCCTTGGACTGAGATGGTGATGATAGAGAAAGAAATATGCCATGAAGAAAGGCATAGTGAAACATGAGTTATCTAAGTAGATACCAAAGCTGAGGGAGTACTTAGAGGTAACCCTCAATGAGTTTCCTTTGTTAACTGAAAATACTGTAAACTCTGGGCTTCATAGTATAAAACCCCACACTGTTGCCTATCTCCTGGCATGCATTTCAGAAATGATCTGAATGCCCTAGATTTTTCAAATAACTTCTCTTATCAGTGATGTATAAATAGTTTTTAAAGTAGCACATGATAGTTTGACTTGCATAGATTGAAACAGGCAGATTTGACAGTGATTAAAAGATAGAAGACACATCAACACATAAAATAAATATAAATAAATAGGTAGCAATGCAACACCAAGTAATCAATACTGTAAAAAAATAATCTGCCCTGGCCAGGTGACTCAGTTGCTTGGACATTGTCTTGTAAACCAAACGGTTCCAGGTTCAAACCCCGGCTGGGGCAGGTACAAGAGGCAACCAGTCAATGTTTGTCTCCTACATAGATGTTTCTCTCTCAACCTCTCTCTTCAAAAATCAATTAAAAAACATATCCTCAGGTGAGGCTTATAAAAATAATAATAATCTACTTGTAAATGTTCACTTTTTTATTTTTTTATTGTCAATTACAGTTGTCCACATTTCCCATTTTCCCCCCATTACTTTCCCCTGCCCTACCCACCCCTACCTCTTATAATCAATCCTCCTCCCTCTGCCCTGTGTTCACTTTTTTAAAGACTTGAAAGTCAGTGATAAGTGTCTCTTAGCGTTTCCCAATACATAGGATTGTGCGGGGCAGAGTCAGTGCCCGGAGGATGAATGAGTAATTCTGCTTGGCTTAGAGTTGCTTTGATGGGAAAGTTTGGTTGGTTTGGTTTGGTTTGGTTTGGTTTGGTTTGAGTAATATGCTTATTGTTTTGTTGAGTGCTTTGCTTTGTTTTTCTGTCCTTTTGTGGAGAATCCACGTGTAGGCTCACCCCCTAACGTGTGCTTCTCGTTTGGGCAGCACTTCGACATGCCTCATGACATTGCTGCCTCTGAAGATGGGACTGTGTACGTCGGAGACGCTCACACCAACACTGTGTGGAAGTTCACCTCAACTGAAAGTATGGTTTTTACAATATTATGCTGCATATTTTCCCCCTCACTCTTATTACTCAAAAAACATATGAAAGAATGCATTTCTTCCCTTTTAATTGATAGGAGCAGGAAATCAAGATATAAATAGTAATTGTCAAAAGACCTGTTTGGTATTTATTTCCAGAAATAATTTTTTTAAGTGGAGAGAAACTTTTTCTGCTGCCAGTTATCCCCTTGTTTCCACAGATATTCCACAGGAAATTCTTGATGCGTGACATAATGTCTGTTATCCTAAAAGCCAATCTTAATTCCAGCTCAGTTCCAGAGGGAGGGAGATGGCTTTGGCAAGGCAGAGGGGCAGACTGGTTTCCACACAGGCATCACTTCCCCAGCGACTCTCCAGCTCTCCGTAGCTGCCAAGCACCTATGAATGCCAGTGTCTGTGTTAGACACACATTATCTGAAATAGGAGGCACCCTGCATTTTCCCTTCAGGCTACAGCTTACTCAAAATTCTGAGCTGCTCTATTTTTATGTAACTCAAAAGTATGTATGGGGACAGAAGAGTTTCTCTGTCAGGGTCAAGCCTGGTAGTATGGGCGTTTTCTAATTGCAATTTGGACATTATTTCTAACTCTTAAAAAGTATACTAACCTAGCATCTGATATAAGACTAAAAAATGTAAACTTTATAAATTAAAGAGCACTGTATGCTTAGCAAGCCACAAACCTCAAATGTCTAGACATGCTTTTAAAACATGGCAGGGTCCAAAAGATAGGGATTAAGGAGAAGAATTGAGAATGATAAATTGTGGTATCAGAAGCTGCAACAGGCCGTTTTAGAGAAGTGATAAGGACATGTGGGCTTGATGAAGATAGGAAATGCTAAGTAAAATGAGGAAAAATGTAAATTATAAGAAGGAAAAAGTACGAGTTATAACAAAGAAATCAGATACTATACACATCTTGGACCCCAAGTAGATTTGGTAACTGCTGTCTTCAGCATTAGCCTTTGAGTAACTGTTGCTGTTTTTGTGATGGAGAACCAGTTAGGTTGAGTGCACAGAGGTGCCCATGGAACCTTTACATGGACCCATCCCCCTTGCAAGTGTGGCTCTCCCACTGCCTGCCTCCTCAAAGAGGAGCCAGAAGGTGTGGGCAGACAGGAAAACAAAGAGAGATGAATAATTCCCAATTGCATGACCAAACCCACATTTTTCAGAATAAAAAATGAATAAAAACATTTCAAGGTGGAAAAGACTTCCTGAAACCTAGCCAATATCTTCATCTTGCAGATAGGAATGGGATACTTGAACTCATTAAGATTCCAGTCTTAGACTCTTTATTCCACCCTGCTGGTTGTTACTCTGCAGAGATGCATATCTGAGTCACCTGGGGAGGATTTTCAGCATACTCATGGCCAGACCCCACTTGAAATCAACAGAGAGAATGTGTGTATTTTGGAAAAGCTTCCCAAGTGTTTTTGATACAGCCCTTATTTGAGAAGCCTTGCAATACAGCTTTCATCTGTAAAAAGAGACGAGCTCTCTGCATAGTCCAGAAAGTAACCAAACAATAAATCAGGAAAGTACTACCATTGGAACAGCGTGACTGTCATCAAAGGTTAAACAAGTGTCTTGTGTATTGCATTCTAGTCTTTAACTAGTCAAATCCATTTATGTCATCCAGAAGACTGGTAATCAAATGGGGCAGAACTGGTTATCTCTAAGATGTCCACATGAAAACAGAACTACTAGGTATTTCAGAAATAAAATAGTATTGTGAACTCCATAAGGAAAATCTCATTTTAAATATGAAGACCTTAGAAATATTCATGGACTTGGCACCTAATTAGTGATTTATATTAAACTCGTTTCTAATCTGGTAATGAATTTGATTAATTAAGGAAATAATTTCTACTGAGTAAAATTAATATCAAAATTAAGTTTTCAAATATTCTTTTTGGGGATTCTGATTCCCTGTGCCTTTGCTGTTCTGTGTTACAGAAATGGAGCATCGGTCGGTTAAAAAGGCTGGCATTGAGGTCCAGGAAATCAAAGGTTGGTCAGAGTCCTCGTGACTGTGAAACCCAAGGCTACTGTGTTGAATTATTTTATAGCTCTTGATTGCACTCAAAAATCATCAAGCTAAAAATACCTGGCAAATTGTCAATAATTTCTGCTGTGCACTGAGCCTTTAAAGCCACCTGTTGCCACTGCTTTTCCTGGTAAATGGAGTAGTGATCGTGATCTCAAAGTCAGTGATTTTGGGTGATGAAAAATGATGGGGGATGAAAGAAATCTGCTACAAATGGGCTAGAAACATTCAGCAAGGAAAAGCAAATAAATTAGTAACTTCTATAAGTACGTTAACCTCAAGTAAGCAGACAAATACTGTTGAGCATACTGGAAAAGGTCTTTTCCTAATGGTCTCTAATCTAAAAGAGCAACAAAGGCCTTTGGTGAGTTAGTACTATAAGGTCCTGAAAAGATTAGCTGCTCCCCAGGCTTCTCTCTTATCATCATTTAGCCCCCAACATTTACCAGGGGCCGTCGACGTGTAAGGCACTGCAGCAGGTTTAATGGAAATGAAACTGTGCCTGACTTCAAGAGACTTACAGCCTGTAAGGAGTGTGTATGTGTGCACGTATATATACATACATACAAATAAGTATGTCATTGGTGTATATTATTGGGAATGGGTAGATGAGATTAAGCTACTGGTAAGCAACCACGTGGTTCATCTGGAATTTCTGTCAGATTATTTTCTCTCTTGCTTAGGGCCAGTTTATAGTTACACATTTGCCACTATCTGCAGGGTTTTGTCATCATTATATATATATATACTTACTAGAGATGCTCCTAATGTTTGAGTAGCAAAGTGATTCCATTATTAGTTGCTTTACAGATGATTCACCTAGATATTCAGACTTAACCCTAGGCTTACTTGTTTTCCTTTCTCATGAAAGCAGGTGGAAAAGAGATGAAAAGAAGCAAGAACCAAGAGGGAGTTTAGGGAGTTTATGTAGGCAGATAAGAAAATATAGCCGGCTCAAGGTTGAAAGGGGTAAGATAATATTATAAAATAAATAAGTAACAATTATTTGGCATTTGTAGAGATTTCTACCCAAGTGACATTACTGAGCGGCATTCATAGCACGCTCATATAATGAAGAAGTTCCTGATCCCCTATTTTTATCATTATATATAGAATTATTGATAAGCTCTGTTTGTTCTGGAATAAAGCTCTTGGGAAAGATGATTAAGCATAGCTATTATTTATGGAGCACAAACAATGGGCTCCACAGAATTATCAAGTTGAATCCTTACACCAACCAGGTCGTAATTGCCATTAACTCACTTTACATATGAGGAAATGAGGATCAGAATTACTACTATGATAATAAGTGGTAAAGTTGGCTTTTAACCAAAGTCTGTTTTGTGCCAGAGCCTGCTATGGCTTAACCACTATTACTATACTGCTGAGGAGAAATGAATCCTACCAATTCTTTATTATAAATTCTTCCAAGAACTATAGATTGGAGAGAGTTGTAGATTACTCTGAATTATCTGGGATTTCAAAGTGGCCTCAAACCATTTCTGTTTAAATAGATCCCACCAAAAAACTCTAGATTGATTGGTTGGCCTGTTGAGAAGAGGCATCCACACTGACCTCATCTTGGCTGGCGAATGAGGGGTAAACGATGCCCTCCTGTAGTTCATTTTGTCTCTCCTTGGTGCACACTACTGAGTCCATTTGATTGAAAATCCTTCCAGCCTGTGGCAGAAGGTAGCAGTTCAAAAAGCAAATTTTATTGACGTGCCCTTTCATGATGGTCACATTTAATAGTTAGGAATATCCAAACTCAAATGAAGTTGTTATATTCCTTTTTGAACTCATATGACTCTCATTAAAACTCTGTCTTTTAATATTACTTTCTTTAAAAAAGGAAGATAGCCCCGGCTAATGTGGCTCAGTTGGTTGGAGCATTGTTTTGTAAACCATAAGATCACTAGTTTGATTCCCAGTCAGGGCACATGCCCGGGTTGCAGGTTTGGTCCCCAGTCGGGGCACGTGCAAAAGGCAACTGATTGATGCTTCTCTTTCACATTGATGTTTCTCTCCATCTCTCTTCCTCCCATCCCCTCTCTCTAAAATCAATAAGCATGTACTTGGGTAAGGATTAAAAAAATGGAACATAAATCATGCTGGATCTCCAGAGTTTGTCCTTAACCAAAATCTAGAAGCTTAATTTAAACCACCCCTTACAGAAAAGAGAAAAAAAAACACCATTTTAGATTTAATAGCCCTTTAGATGCACAGTAATTGTAAATTTCCAAATTTGAGTAACCTTTGATTATCCTCACCCCAGCTGTGAATGGCAGTGTTTCAGAACCAGTGTTGTGTTCTCAGGGAATTGCAGGGATAAAATAATTTGTGATGATGAGAAACCTAGGAAAAGAATTTAAATTTCCAAATAAAGTTACCAGGGATGAAATGGATATGGCAATATTCCACCAAAAGTATAGCCTTTACACCTCCTCCACCTCACAGTGAAGATGATGACATTCAAAGCGCCAGAGAGGGTGTGGAAATCAAGGATTTCTACAGTGCCATGTGTGTATCTTAGCGAGTTCATTACATCATTCTGGGCACACTTTCCATGACTGCTAAACTGACTCTTAGGCTGTTGCCAACTTTATCCATAATGGAGCCCAGTCCCAGCTACACCTTATAAAAGAAACTAGAAATGAGCTGCTACAGCCATTGTCTTAAGTGTAGGTAAACATACTTAATGACAAGTAGAAAATGCTAGGTGATTTCTCTGGTTATAGTTACTTTCAAATAGAAATAACCTTTCACTTTGGCTGGTGTGGCTCAGTGGATTGAGTGCCGGCCTGAGAACCAAAGGGTCACCAGTTTGATTCCCAGTCAGGGCACATGCCTGGGTTAAGGGCCAGGTCCCCAGTGGGGGCCACATGTGAGTTAACCACACATTGATGTTTCTTTCCCTCTCTTTCTCCCTCCCTTCACCTTTGTAAAAATAAATAAATAAAATCTTTAAAAAATTTTAAAAAACTCTTCCAAGACAGCAAGTTCTTACTTGCCAATCTATACCTGTGCCCTTTGTTTTTAAAACCCTATTGTCTATTTTTTTGTTATTCTCCTGCTTAAATATAGAATAAGCTTAAATATTAGCAACTTGTATACCTTTTCTACTGTAATAAAGAAAAAGACAAAACAGTGGTTAGGAAGAGTAAGAGTTATATTCTTCATGGAAACTGAGACTTAGGTTAAATTGAACCATCTAGATTTATGAATCAATCCCTTTCCTTCTCTCCCACTGAAGTTTCAAGAGCCACTCCATTTGACAAGAGGAGAAATAATGGTCTCTGTTTAACCATAGTACAGGGAAGAAAGTGAGGGCTATGACAAGCCATCTGTAAGATGGTGATAATAATATAGCTTACACATAGGTTCGGTGTGATGATTAAATGAGAACAATGCCTAATGTAGCTTTAAGTGCTCAATGGGCATCATTGAGACTGTGAAGGAGGCTGGATCAGAACGTTGAAGCAAAATGCTGGGACCTGCCGTTTGTGTATATCATAAATTGTGTTTACAGTGTCTTAAGTAATTTGAGAAATGCTTCCTTGGAAAAGTATCCAACAAGCTACTAAGCTGTTTCTATGTATATTAAACATTTTAAAAAGTTTTCTACTTACTTAATTTTAGAGAGGGGGAAGAGAGGGAGAAAGAGAAGGAGACAAATATCAATGTGTGAGAGACACATCCATCTGTTGCCTTTCATGCACCCCACTGGGGACCTGGCCCACAACCCAGGCACGTGCCCTGACTGGGAATGGAATCAGCAACCCTTTGGTTTGCAGGCTGACACTCAATCCACTGAGTCACACCAGCCAGGGCCATATATTAAATTTTAACCAAAGATTTTCCTGACAAAGTTAAACCGCCTATCCCTGTGGTTTTGTCAAAATTTCTATGAGGCCATATGATTCACTCTGTATCATAATAGGGTAGAAAGGCACTCCAAGAATTGAGGTTCCAGAAGCTGATCATTTTGGAAAACATGGTTGTGTCTTCTAGCCATTGCACAGTAGGGTTTTTATACCAACACACATCTGTGCTTCTTCAGGGCAAGAATGTCTGAAGGCTCAAGTAATTTTCTTTCTCTTTTTCTTTTTTTTTACTAAATAATTTATTTTGGATGTGTATCAGATTTTGAATCCAGGGCTCTTCACTTTTACAGACTAGATAGGTCAGAATATAAAAACAAAACTACAGCACACTTACTCTTTAACATAAGAAGGTGAGAATAACATCAGGAGACCTGTGCACACTGGTTTTCCAGACAAGATCAGGCACGTTCAGGGTGGTACGGCTATCGACTGCACTGGTTTTCCAATGCTCTATTCAAATTATTATTGCTCCACAACTACTCCAAAGTTTGCTTGCCTAAAAATTAATTTAATATGTTCATGGATTTAAGTGGTCAGGAATTTGGATAGCTCATAGTCGGAATGTCAAATCATTTTCAAGTCAACAGTTATTAAGATCCTGCATTAGGTTATGTAGTTTTATTGTATCAATTTCCCAAATAGTACTTTAGGTCTGATAGCTACCTAATACCTGCCAATATCACAGAATAATTATATAAGTTATTTTCATCAAAAACAAAAGGATGTACAGTGCATCTATGTGCATTTACTATTTGCTGGGAGCTATAGGAAAGAAACTGAAAAGGATACTTTCCAGTTTGTAATCCTAGAATTAGAATGTGCAACTATGCATGTGATGTACAAATAATTCATTGCACATGAAAGAGACTCATAAACTAAAGATACAAGGAAACAAATACTTATTAAACAGCTTCTTTATGGTAACATTTACACGCAGCAGTTTTATAAAGGAGGTACATCATATCACAGTTTTACAGATGAGGTTACTAAAGCCCAGATCATTTAAGTAACTTGCCCAAAGTTAGACAACTACACAGGTACCTGGGACTGGAGGTCAGATTCACTTCACTTCAGCCTGCATATTAGTTCTATTCCCTACACCATGCTGCTGGCTAATTTAATGTGAAAAAAATGCAAAAGGAAGATATAGTTTTTGTAGAATTATGGCTAAGAGGAAATAAAACATAGAACCAAAGAAACCCAATTTAAAGGTAAAAAACCATTCAGTGGCAATTATCAATCATAATACATGCTGCCACATTTTTAGGTAAAGACATTGAAACATGAACCCAATGCACATTGGACTCAACAAGGTCTTTGTGAGCAGTTGTTGATTTGCCCGGGGCCTGGGGGAGGGTTTTGGAGTCTTTGAATCAGTTGAACATTGTGAACTCTTCTTTCCCTGAAGAATCCGAGGCAGTTGTTGAAAACAAAATGGAGAACAAACCCACCTCCTCAGATTTGCAGAAGATGCAAGAGAAACAGAAACTGATCAAAGAGCCAGACTCCGGAGTGCCTGTTGTTCTCATTACAACCCTTCTGGTTATTCCGGTGGTTGTCCTGCTGGCCATTGCTGTATTTATTCGGTGGAAAAAATCAAGGGCCTTTGGAGGCAAGTAAAATGAGTCCCTTGAACTTGGAACCTTTTGTGTGTGTTCTCTGCCTTACTTGATGTCACTGTCTATGTTCCAGAAATTGTCTATACTTAGTATCACAGTACAAAATATATCTGGAGCCTCAGAAATGTGGATGGTTTGATTAAAATATAACTTTTAATATTGCATTTTAGCAACTGGCTTAAGCCTAATTAATATCTCCATACTACATAGATAAGTACAGTCAGGGTAAATTAGCTGAAGGGTCAGGAAGGAGGAGCTCCCTGCTGTTAGAAACAGGTCCAATCCTCAAAATAGTGGGGTCAGTTACTTGGGAGTTTTATTTCTCCCCACCCACTGGTCCTGGCTCTAGCTCTTAGCTCCTTGACCTTGGGCAAGTTACTTAATTTCTCTAAGCCACAAGTTTCCTCATTTGTAAAGTGGGAATAAAAGACTCACTCAGGTTGTTTAAGGATTAAATGAAATAATGTACATAAAGGATTTATCTCAGTACATGGTACCTAGTGTTTATTATTACAGAATAATCATTGGTAATAAAGTAATAAATACCATAAGAAGCCAACAGAAGATACTGTGTTAAACCTCAGCTTTCTCAGGAAGCCACCTATTTCTATAACAAGCCATTTGGTAGTTTTTAAATCGTCACAAATTAGGCCATCAGCCTTTCCTGACCATGCAAGGCAGGGTCCAAAACTGCAGTCCTTAACTTATCAAATCATTATCATAGTTCAGAACCCAGGAGCTAAGATCCTTTTAGGACATGCAAACAAATAATTCCACCTGTGATTCTCACCTCTCAGGACTAGTCCCTTGGCTGGGCACCCAGGTCCTAGGGCAAGAACCTACAGCTACGTCTGGAAGGAATCCATGGGCCAGGGTGGGAGGCAGCATTTGATCAAGAAACAGCATCTGATTCGATCTCAGGCCAAGGCAGCCATGGCTGGCATTCAGTGCCCGTGGCACAGCCCTGACACAGAAAAGGACACAGAAACAAAAACAAGAGGATTCAATTTAATAGGATGTGAAAGAGAGTTTTCCTAGGACTTTCTTTTACTTTTCATCTGCAATCAATAAAGTTCTGCACAAATATAGTTAACTCTTCCTCCAGAAGACTGCTGTTGAGCCTCTGCTATGGGTAGGGAACTTGGTAAGCAGAGGCAAAGATTAAAAAAAAACAACAACTCAGTCATTGTTTTCATGGAGTTAGATGGCAGCTTCAGACAGCAAAAATCTTGTATGTTTACTGGTTTACTGATATATCTCCAGGACAAATAACAGGTTCTGGCACTAGGGGTTCAATAAATAATTGTTGGAAGAATGACCAAAGAAATAAATGGAGCTCACAGAATAGATGACACGTAAAAAAGAGATGACACATGAAATTGGTAATCAAGGGCGGTAAGTGCAGTGATAACTACTTACCAGGAGTATCAGGAACATGAGGGGACTGGGGACAGGTAGCAGAGCAAGAGAGTCCGTAAGCAACCTACACTGGATGAAGGAATAGCTGTGGAGTCAAGAAAGCCTGGCCTCTCCTGTTTGCTGTTGAGCACAGGTGGCCTGGCACCGCTACAGAATGCGAGTCCACACGAGTGTGTTGGGAGGGCAGAGACCCAGGTCGAACCATATGAACATACTCTTATGCGCTCGCATTTTATTTAGAAAAATAGTAGTTTTGTGTGTTACAGTCTGGCACATTTAATTCTAAAAGAAAATCAGCCTCGTATTTTTTCAACATTTGTTTTTGATCTTATCCAATCTATGAGGGGTTTTAGTGACCCTCATAAAGGACTTTCCATTTATTCAGCACACCATTATTGCGTGTTAGCTACACATCAGACACTGTAGTGGGCTTGGGGGGTGAAAGACTAAGGGCTGTCCCGGACCCTCGTAGAGCTTACAGTCCGATGTGTTGGCTTTCTAACAGCCTTAACTAGATTCCTCTTCCCTTCTTTCCCATTTCCCTCCCAGCCCACTCTGCTACCTTCCTTTGTTATCTGCCTGCTAGCTTTCTCCATAATGCTGCCTGCCTTCTTGATTGGAGACTTCACAGAGAACCCAAGCCTCACTGCCCTGACACAGCTCTGCAGGAGGCTGGAAGCCAGGGCAGCGAGTGCAGGGAGATGCTCAGCAATGGGAAAAATGCAGTCCAGCTGGAGTTCCTCCTCCCCTTGAGGAAAGAAAGTTGATCTTTCATGAAGATAGGAGGTCCCATGGGGGACACTTGGGTCACCTCGTGTGATTGAAAATACTCAGGGTTTCAGGTCCATTGCCTTCACGTAAGTCACGTGAAGGGGAAATGATGTGCACGGATCGCAAGCTTTCTCAAACAGGGCATTACTGTCTTTCACAGAAAGACTAAAGCCTAAGGCAAAGATTTCTAAATTGTAATGATGACAACTTCCCAAATTTTACAAATTACTGGTAATTTAGTTTTGTCCTAATAAAAATAAGTAATGTTTATTGAGCAATTATTGTATACTTAGCAGGCACTGTTCTGTGTACATTATAGGCAGCATCCCTCTGAATTTTACAGATAGGCAGAGATTGTCATTGCTCCCTGATTCTCAGGGAAAACTGAAGCTCAGAGAAGTAGTTGATTGAGACTGCACAGCCTGGAAGAGACACAGGCAGGATTCAAACCCAGCTGTGGCCCTTATGTGCATCACAATAATATATTACTTTTTCTCTTGGAATTGAATGCAGACCAGAGCCAGACCTTGGTAATCATTTATGAATTCCTGAATTTGAAATGAAAGTTGAGTCCATGGATTGAGGAGGGTGATTGGGACTCATTTTGAAATGTGCCATCTTTTTCTAGCAGATTCTGAACATAAACTCGAGGCAAGTTCAGGAAGAGTGCTGGGAAAATTTAGAGGTATGCCTGTGACCTTTTAGAATCCTTCACATTTGGTTCAAAGTCAACACGCTCATGTCTTTTAAAGAGCAAGGAGATCATTTGTATTTTCTCTCCAAAAATTAAACCCCTGTGTGCAGCATAGCACCTCCCAGCGTTAAATGCAGAACATAAACTATAAACTAAACCAAAGTGTGTGGCCCTGGCAGCAAATTTCCCAGTTTCGTTTTCCACCTTGCCGTTCTATATTTCTAATTCTCTTCCCCTGCCTTTTATCTGACTCCATTTGTCTTCAGTAAATTTTCTGTTGCTCCTGTCAGCATGTCAGTGCTTGCCATTGTAAAGATGACCTTTCCATAAAGTCACTGAAATGAAGAGCTGCCTGTGGGTGCCAGTTCCCCAGAGCCTAGAAAAAGCAGGAGGTGAGAAGTGAATCTGAAACAATCCTGCAGAGTCACATAACCCTGGGGAAGTTTGTATTTCCTTATGTATTTCAACACTTGTGTGGAGTAGTACCTTTCTGACTTTGTAGGATCGGCATCTCTATATGTCATTCTTTTTTGTTCATCCCCACCTTCCAACATTGTTTACTATTTAAGAATTTACAAAAAACAGAGAATCATTTGTGTAAACTTCATCTCAATTCTATGCTAATTGTTTTCTTCAGGAAAGGGAAGTGGAGGCCTAAACCTCGGAAATTTCTTTGCGAGCCATAAAGGCTACAGTCGAAAAGGGTTCGACCGCCTCAGCACGGAGGGAAGTGACCAGGAGAAAGATGAAGATGACGGCAGTGAGTCGGAGGAGGAGTATTCCGCACCGCTGCCCGCCCCCGCGCTTTCCTCCTCCTGAAAACCGGGCGTCCATGAGATTGATGAAATTTATCAGGAATGCCGGATTCCTTTCTCGTTAGCACGTTTAGAGTTTTGTGTATTTAACTGTAAACCGTACTAGTCTGTGTGGGACTGTACACCTTTTATTTACTTCATTTTTGCTTAGTTGGCTTCTGTTTCCAGTTGAAAAGTTTCCTAAAAGTTCACAACAGTGCCATTGTCTCTATATGAACATAGAATAGAGAAACAGCTATCTTCTTTCATCTCACTACTAATTTGTGATGGAAGGTTTGCTCATTTACACTTTTGAGACTCTTCCGTAGATGTAAATAACGCCATTCTTTGCTTGAACACAGTATTTTCCCATTAGCTCTTCCATTGCCAATGTCTTTCTTTGGTGCCTTTCCTGTTCAGCGTTCTCAGCCTGATGACGAAGCTGCTAAATCTCCTTCTATTTTTTTAAAATCACTAGCATTATATTGCAACAAGGGAAAGAAAAAAAGTCTCTATTTAAATTCTTTTTTTTTAAATTTTCTTCTTCAGTTGGTGTGTTTTTGGGATGTCTTATTTTTAGATGGTTACACTGTTAGAACACTATTTTCAGAATCTGAATGTAATTTGTGTAATAAAGTGTTTTCAGAGCATCAGTTGTCAGAGTATATTTTGCAATTTCTGCATATTTCAGGGTTTTATATATAAATTTTGTATAAATTACACAAACCACAGATATAGTGAAACCTACTCAATGTCTTCAACCAGTAGAAATGTTGTATTGTGTTAAAATTAAAAAGATATTTTGTTATGTATCCAATATAAATTAAAAACCAGCCTAAGAGTTAACATATGTGTGTAAAACCAGGCCCTCTTTTAAAATTTGAAGAGAGTTTTTGCCTGTTTATCAATCAGAAGGTAAATATTTTAATAAAACATGATCAGAGCTAAGAGGAAAACTGTCTCAAATTACATATGCAAATGAATTAATCTGTGTAGATTACTAATAGTTTTCTTTTTAAAAGAATAATCTTAAACCATCTTTTTCATATTCCAGCAGTGCAATGTAGTAAGAAGTTGGTTATTTTTATTTTTAGAAGAGACTCTACAACTCTTTAATTCAGATATTGTAGTAGTTGGGATGCTAGTGGTTTAATTGACTAGACTAATCGTGAAAACAGTGCAGGCTCTTTTGCTAAAAATATAATGTCTTTCAGCTATGTTATATAGAAAATCTAACTTAACATAGACTTATTTTCCTTCATAATTGATACCAAAGAGGATCTGATTAGAATTGTCACTCCTCATATGTTTACTTCACCTTATTAAAAATGTTTTTGCTCTTATGTTTTATTTATTTATTTTTTATTAATAGTGGTAGTTTTATTATTTACATTTATCATTATTATTTAACTTAGGCACCCTCCCCAAGTGGAAACCTCTAGTTTTTGGTTCCTGTGATCTGACTTCTTAAAAGAAGAATGTATTTGTTCTCTCTCTGACCACTCTCTTGTGTATGCCCCTTTCACCACATCAACGGTAATCATGTAAATAATGATGAATGCCTAATTCTGTCATTTCACCTTCATTATCTGGCTTTCTCCTGTAAATGACTGAGAGTCTTACTGACTCTCACCCCAACAGATACTGGCAGCATCTACTCAAGAGCATAAAGTGCTCCCCTCATTTTGAAACCGGAGGTCACTGCTCAGCCAAAAAGCAGAGACAGGGATTGGATTATAATTGCACTTTTATTAATATCAGAGGTCAGCAATCTGAGAAGGTGGAAGGTAAAAATCCTACCATCCACCTTACCTTGAGCTTTCAGAAGCAAGTTTATATAGGGGAAACGTGGGAATTTGGGAGGGGGAAATTCCTAGGGGGAGCACTGACGTGCAGTTTCTCTTGGGAGTAAGGGGAGGGGGAGCTGAAAGGAGAGTTGCTCCCTCCCTTGGTCCCGGTGTTACGTGTTATCTCTCCTTTGCATTTGCGTTCCTCTCTTCCCTGGACACCTGTGGTTTACTGCCAGAGAGGCTGAGTGTTCTCTGGTTAAGGAGGAGAGGTATAAACCATTTGCTCTCAAGTGCCCTTGGGTAGCGGAGATAAGGTCTTGGGATTCACCAGCTGGTTGTAAATTGCACAAACTATTTGGCCTTATTTAATTCTCTTATCTCGGTTTCCCCATGGCACTCACCCAGGAATTTTCCTGTCTTCTCACTATCCTTTCTCAGTTTTATTTGTAACCAATGTAACATGTTCCCCAAACTCATGGTACAAATATGGTCAAATACCTTTTATTTCCCCAGTTAATTAATTGCTCAATTCTTTACCTTTCTTATGGCAGAAAATCAATTACCAGCCTTTCAGTGTTTGGCTTCTCCCTCCTTTCCTTCTCTGGAATTGTCAGAAAAATTCCAGATCCCCAAAGGAGAATATGGAGCATGGAATCAGCACATTTGCAGACACCACAGGGGCATTTCCCAGTCCGATTCATCCGTGCTGCAGTTGCACTTGATGTCTCATGATACCACTGTTCACGATTTATTCTGTAAAACACTCCTAAGAAAGCCTTTGCTCCCCTGCTGCCTGGTGAGCACTCCAGCCCAGGTAGCCCTCCCAGAGTGCTACACTTGGCCTCTGAGGCTGCAGTTTTTAGCGCCGGGCACTTAGATCACACACACGCCACCTTTATGGGGACTGATACTCATACCTGTGCTTCACAGGCAACCATAACCTGCCTTCCCTCCCCATAATCCAAATTAGAGGTCAGTTTTTCCCTTAAACCTTTAAAACTCACAGCATTGTTATCTCTCCACACAATATTGTACAGAAAAGCTCTAGAACTTAACTTGTGTAACTGAAAATTTATACCTGTTGAATAGCAACTCCCCCATTTACCTGTCCCCCTTAAATAAGTGAAGTTGTATGGAATTTGCCCTGTGACTGGCTTACTTCACTCAGCATAATGCACACCAGGTTCATTAATGTTGTCTTACGTGGCAGGACCTCCTTTTTCAAGGCTGAATAGTATTCCATTATGTGTTTATGTCCCATTTTCTTTATTTCATTTTCAGTCAGTGGACATTTAGTTTGTTTCAACTTTTTGGCTATTATGAATAATCCATCAGCCCTTTCTGACCAAAGATGGGCTGGCTGTTGGTCCTCCATACCTTTCTAAGAGGGAGTTCCTGGTGAGTTTAAGTGTTTTCAATTGGCACAACCAGGGAAGTTTCCTTCCATGACTCAAAGGTCATATCTGACACCTGTTTGTCATTTAATGAACACTTCTGAATATGTAACAAACAAAAATCTCTAAGTCCTGGGGACACCATACTGAAAGGCAATATCCCTGCTTTACTGGGATTTCCATTCTAGTGGTATGGATACTTTTTCTTTTCTTTACTTTTCTTTTTTTTGTCTTATTAAAGAGGAGAAAAACAAACATAACCCCTGACTGGGTACCCCATAACATACAGTAATGGACTTTTTAAATGATGCCCAAAGAAATGAACTGACTAATTATACTAATCCCAGTGCCTCTTTACATATAATAGATTTAGTTTCTGGCCCTTTGATTTCTTTTAGCTTATTTTCTCTTGTATTTTTATATTTCCAAGATGTCAGACAATTCACAGAAATATTTAAGAGTTTCACATTTTTGGAGCCTTGTTCTGAGTCTATCTTGGCCTTCATTAAAAAGAAAGTGCTCCTTTCTTAAAAAAAAACCAACACAATTCTCACATCTGTAATAAAATATGTCCCCAAGTAATCCAATAAAAATTAAATTGAAAGGCAAAGGATTCATTCAGCAGACATTGATTGAGCTTCATGATGTTCAAAATACAAAGATTAAAAAAAGGTACAGTCTTGCCCTCCAGGGTTTGTAATCTAGCAAGACAGCTAAAATAAGCCTGTAATGATTGCAGTGTAAGACAAGAGGAGCATGTGCAAAATGCTATCAAATCTCTGACTGAAGAGCACTGAGTTTTCACAAAGGTGATTTTTGAGTAAGGGAGACGAAGGCTGAGGGACAATGATGGTCACATCAGAAGATTAGCAACAGGGCTTGAGGTCAGGTAGTTTACAGGAACGTTGGTAGATGGGCTAGAGAGCTAGGTTGGTGCAGCAAGCAGTGTTTCAAAACCTGAGGAGGAATTTGGATGTAACTGAATCTGATACATTTGATTTTATCATGCATACACACATGCACATACCCTCCTACACACAAAGTTCTGTCCAGAAAAAGTCCAGCCATTGTTAATATAACAAGAATGGTTTTCTCAACATTGATGTAACCTGGCAGCCAAGGAGAGTGGACTGGAATGCACATGCGTGAAGAATGACAACTTCACTGTCCTAGTCAGTGGGAGTGGTAGACACCACTGAGTGAGCATGTGTACTCTGTGACCATCACATTCAAAATGACTGAGCAAGTAGAGCAATGCGTCTGCATCAGGTTTTGTGTTAAGCTTGAATATTGCTCTGCAGAAACTATTTGGATGATTCAGAAGGTTTTTGGGGACAATGTTGCAGTTATGGGCAACTGGTGACTGGCAGATTCAGCCCACCTGTTCACGCATCTAGTCTCATGCAGGGTTTTTTGGCAAAACATCAAATCACTCAAGTGACTCAGCCCCCCTACAGCCCAGATTTGGCACCCTGCAATTTCTGGCTTTTCCCAAAACTAAAATCACCTTTGAAAGGGAAGAGATTTCAGACCATTAACAAGATTTGGGAAAATACAACAGGGCAGCTGGTGGCATTGAGAGAACTGTGTGAGGTCCCAAGGTGCCTACTTTGAAGGGGACTGAGGCATCATTGTCCTATGTACAATGTTTCTTATATCTTGTATCTTCAATAAATGTCTCTTTTTTTCACAGTACATGGCTGAATACATTCTGGACAGATGACGCACATGCACACACATTTACTGAGGTCTATTAATAAAAGTAAAAGAATACTGTATCAAACAGGACACAGAAAATAAATTATACTTGTAATATATGTGCTAGCTCAAGGTAGCCCAAATCTTAGGAAATTGGGTGTTGTTCTTTATATATATTGGATAAAAGTCCTTTATCAGATGTTTGATTTGCAAATATTTCACCCCAGCATGTGGATTATTTTTTCATTCTCTCAACCTTGTTTTCCAAAGGGACGTTTTTGAGTTTTGGTGAAGTGAAAATTTAGTATATTTACAAAGAATCCTAAGATTCACAGAAATCTTTAAGGATTTCAGTAAGGCTCTGACTTTTCTGTTTCAATTCAGAAAAGAGAGGTGAGCACCAAGGAGCACCCAGAAGGCTGCTTACCTCCTCAGCCTCATCTCACCCCACCACTCCTACCCTCACCACCAACTCTCCTCACCATCCTCCCTCCAGGAAGAACCTGTATGAAATTTCTTCTGAAATTGCCATGCCCTTACTGCCCCTCAGCTCCCAGACACTTCTCTAGCTGCCTAGACGGGCTTCCCCAAAGCACTCTTCTCGTTTAGTTGAATTTGAGTAAAATCTCCCTCCTTCCCAAAGCTGTTTCCCTCCATGTTGGTTTCATTCTCTAGAATGTTCTTTCTATGCAATATGAAAGATGCTTCTGGTAGGTGCCCGCAAATCTGAGACTCCCCTACTCCTCCCCATATCTGCATCAAACACCCCAAAGGATTCAGGAACACAGGATTGGTAGTGTTTTCTTTTTCAGAAACCACAGTAGATTTGAAAGATTTATCCACTAGTCTATCTTGCAGTTAACTCTTTCAGTACCGAGGAAAGTTTTCCCCCTTGAACCCTCTAAGAAAATTTCTTTGCATGCATCACATGGTCATTTCCGAGCTAATCCTTTGCAAAGGGAATGGGGTTACTTTAGACAGCCAAGGTTTATGCCTGAAGCTGAGGTGGCATCAACTTCCCCCAAGTTCCATGGCTGCACAAAAGAAGTGCTAGACTCATCAACAAAATTCATATGGATAGGAAGGAGAGATAGAAGAAAACGGTTGCTAGGTAGGCAACCAACAATTCAGTACAAGCTGGCTCAGTCCCTGTTGAGAGAAAAAAATTCATTTATCAATAGATAACTGCTAATCTTCCAAACCTCAAGTAGCTTACCATCTAGAGGGGGAAGAATGCATAAATTCCTTTAGTTCAGTGGTGGAAGCAGAGCCAGGCACCTGACAAAGTTTGAAGTGAGGGATCATGGAAAGTAAATTTTAAAGTTCAAGAAGGCATTAAATTGAAAACAATTAAAATAGAAGTTGTTGCTATATGAAAATTCTCTTTGCATAGTTCTCCGATGGTTAGCTTTTTAATCACCCCAAAGCCTTTCTAAAAACCAAGTATTACACAGTTTTCTCAATATGTTTTTGATACTCTTTCAATAACAATATAATTCCAGAACAACGGAATCTAATAAAAGTTCCAAAAGGCAAAGGTTCTGGGTGACAGTTGAAAGTGTGCTCTGAAACGAAGGCTGGATATATTGCATTTACCCCAAATTACTGGACTGAAAAGAACCTGGATTCCAGATCAGATTTTAGAAAACATTTTAGGATCATTTTCACATTTGTATATGTAAGTGTTTAACTGTTATTTTCCTTAAAATACTGTTTCATTATTTAGATAGATTAGAATAGACACGTGTGATACATGTAAATAAGTAGATGATAGATCAATAGATCACTGATTGGCTAGACAGACCGACATTCATAACAGGAAGGAGAGAAAGAGGATGGAGGGAAGGAGAGATGAGAGAGACATCCACAGATTCCTCCTGGAGACTTCTTCAGGTTAGTTACTGCCAGTGCAGAGAATGGCTGACATCTGGTGGTAAAACTCAGTAAAAAATTCGCATGGATTTGTGCCCTCATAAATAAGATGGTGTCAGTGAACAATGGCTTTGTTTTCAAGAAGAATAACTTAAAATGCTTCTAGTCATCCAGTTTTTGTGGCCATATCATGCCAAGCATCATGAAATTGTTTAGCTATATTTTTTACATGAGCATTCAGAGGCAAAAATAACATACATAATGTCACTCAAAATCATTTGCATATTTTGATAAACTAGCTCCAGTTTAAGAAAGAAGAGTGAATTAAAATTAGGTTCATCTTTTAAAAAGAAAAAGAAGAGTTGGGTGAGTACTGTCAGACTGAGGCAGGGTGCCCTGAGTGGCCAGGAGCACCCACCACCAGGGAAGGTCTGTCCATGGGCAGCAGGCGGCTGTCCCAGCTGTCATGCCTGCTGGGAACCATATGGTCTTCAACATGGAAATCAGCTTGATCAAATGCCAAGTGACAAAACCATCAACAGTGGGATGATTCTTTCAACACATTCTTCAGTCAGCCTGGCAAACATGTGCCCAGAGCAGTGTTTGTGGACTGGGAGCCCCCATGGCCAATGAAGCATGCACTTAACCAGCAGATCTTCTACCTGGAGCAGACGATCCCTGGGAAGAAAGACACAGCTAATAATAATGCCAGAGACCATTATATTATTTGCAAGGAGGTCGTTGACCTGGTCCTGGACCAGGTCTCCTCTGTACATGGGGCTTCAAGAACAGCACCAGCTTGGGTTTGTGTCTTTGCTCACAGAGCTGCTCTCACTAGACTCACCAGTGTCCAAGCTCAAATTGGCCATTTACACAGCACCCCGGGTTTCCGCAGCCATGGTGGAGCCCTGCAGCTCCATTCTCACCACCCACATGACCCTAGAACATTTGACTATGCCTTCATGGTGACAACGATGCCCTCTATGGCGTATGTTGCTACAACCTGGACGTGGAATAGTCCACATATACCGGCTCAGTCATCTAACTGGGCAGATCGAGTCTGCCATCACAGGTTCCAAGTGATTCGACAGGACCCAGAACTAATTCCAGACTAATGTGATTCCTAGCTCCACATCTACTCGGCCACTGGACACCTGTGACCTAGTCACCTCATCTGAGAAGGCCTACCCTGAGCAGCTGTCCGTGGCTGAGATCACCAATGCCTGCTTCAAACCAGCCAGCCAGATGGTAGAGTATGAACCTCACCATGGCAAGTGCATGGCCTACTGCATGTTGTACAGGAGGGGTGTGATCCCAAAAGACATCAGTGCGGCTGTTGCCACCATCAAGGCCAAGCACACCATCAAGTTTGTGGATTGGCGCAGGACTAGATTTAAGGTGGGCAATACCTAGGAGCCCTGCACCATTATCCCCAGTGGAGACCTGGCCAAGGTGCAGAGGGCTGTGTGTGTGCTGAGCAACACCACTGCCATTGCTGAGACCTGGGCCCATCTGGACGGCTCAAGTTTGATTTCATGTACACAAAACAAGCATTGTGAGTTCTCTGAGGCCCAGAGGACCTAGCAGCTCTAGAGAAGGACTGCACAGAGGCTGGTGTGGATGCAGTGGAAACAGGTGGAAGAAGGTGAAGAAGACTAAATGGGAGAGTGAGGCTGGCAGCTGTTCTCTTTCACCCTCTCCTGCCACCCCTCAGCACAGCTGGTGTGAAGTTGTTTACAATTAAAGTTCCTATATTAAATGTTCAAAATTGGAATTTTGTGAACACTAAAAACTACTGATTTTTCACCTTAAAATGAGAGAATTTCATTGTATGTGAATTATGTCTCAATAAAACTCTTAAAAAAAAAAAAAAAACTACAATCATCTTCAAGCCAGACAAACCATTGCCCATCTCCAAAGCCTGGAGACTCCCAATCACAGTTGGGCCATGTAGGAATGCATTCATGGCTTCCAAAATTAAGTCATGGCTCCTTCAAATATTGAGTTATTCCATTCCTACCAAGGGCCTCGCTAAGTAATTCCCCAGCTTCACACTGAAAACATGCTGCCGATGGTCTCCTTAAGCCAGCTCTACACCTTGCCTCAAGGTGTCCTGCAACACTGCCTTCCTTACTCAGGGAGAGGCCCCTGGATATGGGAAATTTCTGTTGTGGGTGGAAGTTCGTGTCCCACAGCAAAATCTCCCTGCCTGGTGGTGTTCTCTTGCCATGGATAAACCCCTGGCTCCATTACCAGGTGGGCCTACTCCCTACTTTATCTTCCTCAGGAAGGGGGAGACTCAGTCTGTGAGATTCAAAACCTAAAGGACAGAAGGCCTCTCGGAGGAGAAGATGTTAAACTAGAACTGTGGGAAGTTGAATTTTGTGTGAGGTGAGAACGGAAAACACTCAGCTTTGTGCTTCTTTGTTGCCCTCAGTGACCACTGTCTTCTCCAATTACACGTGAACTTGCAGTCATTTATCATAGTTGGACTAAAACTCTTCAGCACTAGATTCAAACACAGACTCCTCCTCTGAGAGAACTGAAATGGCATATGCTTCAGTGAAGCCCTGTATCCCAGTGACCTAGATATTCTAGGTATCTTAGTAAAATTATGTACAATGCTAAGACTTTTACATTCTGCTATTCACTGACAGGAATTCAAAGGAAAGTTTATAATTAAAGGTTAATGACTTCAAGTCTGTGAGGTAGAATAAAAGAAAGATATTCCAAAGGATTTCCCATTCTTATTCTGGAAAAAAGAAATTCTCATCTCTATGGTTTTAAAATTGCAAATTGAGGTTAAAATAGGAAAGTGATATTGGAACAACCTCAGAAATTCTACATAAATGACACTGGATTGTGAATTCCTTAGCAAAGCCAAAGTACAATTGTGATTGAAAATGATAAGTTACTCGTGTTTTTCCTTATTCTGTTTCCACTGGCAAATGAGAATGAGATTCTTGAGAACTTGCCTGCATTATTTGTAGTCCCTTGAGTGTTGTGTTAGCATCAGCTATATCCATCAAAAAGGGGAGAGGGATGGGATACTTGGCTGACATCATTCATAAAGCTAGGAAACTTGCTTGAGCATCTGTTTGCTCTGCCAGGTAATATAAATAATGCCCCAGATTATGTATAATCAATCACCAGATGCTTTGGATCGCTGCCTCAGCAATGATTAACAAGAAGTGTGGCAGGTCAACGGCAGGTGCAGATCTCTGCAGCAAAGAGAATGCCTCAGCTGCCCTGAAGGGACTCATGCTCCAGTTTATTTTGGAGAGTTCTGAACCGTGCCTAAAGGAATGCTGAGTTCCCATCTCCTGAACTCCAGACTCATATATCCAAGTGTCTACTCAACAGACCCACTTGAATGTATAAAAAGCATCTTAAAATCAGTATGTTCATACCTGAACTTCTCTTTTCTTCAAACCTGCTCCTCCTAGTCTTCCTCATCTCAGCATAAATTCCAGTTATGTAAGCCTAAAGTTTGGAGTCATCATAGACTTTCCTTCTAAACTCCTACATCCAATGTCAGCAAATCTGATTCATATAGCTTCAAAATATAACCGATACTAACCAAGTTTCACCAACTCCATGCTACCAATGCCACCGTCCAGCACCTGAATTATTGCAACAGCCTCGTAACTAGTCCTCTGTTGCTCTTTTTCGAACTGTTCTCATTCCAGGTTCCACGGTGATCATCACAATTTTGACAATAGTTGTCACAGTTCTGATTTGTTATGGCTCTGGCAGAGGTTGCATTCCTCTATGGCTACAAATACTGATGGTTAAACCCTCTTCTATAACCCATCTCTCACTGAGCATTTCCTCTCCATAAATCATTAGGCCTAAAGATTTCCGGCTATTGCTGGTCATCAGATGTCCCAATATCCCTTCTGGATTCTATTAATCCTTCTTTAAATAGTTCCTTAAATTATCTTCAGTTGAAACTATTTTATGTGTTTCATCTCTTTCTTGCCAGGTCTCTTAGAAATACAGCCATTAATTGTGTGAATTTTTTTAACGTTAAACCAACTTGCATTTTGGGGATCCACTCAATTTGGTCATAATGCATATTGTTAGAGGTCACTAGATTCAGATTGCTAACTTCTTTTAATGTCTTTGTGTTTATGAGAGAATGACCTGTTTTCTTCAGTTTTCATTCTGTCCTTTTCAGATTTTGATATCAAGATTATGCCACCCTTATACCAAGATTTAAAGATTGGTCCTTCTGTTTCTACATTCTGAACAATTTATATAAAGTTAAAATTATCTATTCCTTAAATTTTATTATAAATATTTGGTAAAATCATTTGGCTTATTATTTCTTCTTGAACCACTTTTGCAGGTTAAATTTCCCTAAAATTTATCCATTTTGTTAGATTCAAATTTATTTGAAATATCCCTATCTTTTAAACATCCTCATTATGTAGGGTTCTGACCATTTTGCATCACAATGTTGTTTATTTATAAATGCTCTAGGCTTTTTTATTATGCTTACTAGATTTGTCTCTACTAGTATTTTCAAAGAAGCAATGTTTGGCTCAGTCCATCTGCATATTACATGTATATTTTCTATTTCATTAATTTCTGTTATCTTCATGATTTTTAACTTTCTATTTTCTTTAGGTAATTTACTTGTTCTTTTTATACCACGTTAAATTGGATGATTACATTATTATTTTTAACTTCGTTTTCCAATATAGGGCCCAGTCCTTTTTTAGTCCTCTAATAAAACATTGTTACAACTTTCTACACAGTCCAAAAATAAGTGAAACAGAACACTATGTTTATCAAGGCTTAATGTAGGGATTCCAAGAAGATGTCTGTGCGAAAGCTATAAATGAGATTTTAAGAATAGATGGACAAATCCAAGATGTCAGAGGAGTAAGAGGAAGCTATACTAACTTTTTCCCAGAACCAATCTGGAATTACAACTAAACTGTAGATAAATCATCCTGAATAACCAACTGAATGCTAGCTGGAGACAAGGCTTATAACCAGGGACAGACAGAAGAAACCCCTTTACTACAACAAGACTCGTAGGGAGTGTGGAGAAGATGTGAGAAGGCTGGCTGGGCTCCCATAGGTGGCAGCTTAAGTTCTGGAGGGATATTTCAGCAGCTGGCAGGGAGGTTCCCCCTGAGAACTGTGGAGTCTAAACCCCAAGCTAGATTCCAAAGACTATAGCACCAGAGTCAGAAAGGAACCCAGATAACATCCAGCTGTGAAAAGCAGCAGGATTTTTGTCCACCAGAAAGAGACAGCTGGAGATGCAGAGAGCCTCTTAAAGGGCCAACACACAAAATTTTGTTTGCAGCCACTTAACTGTGGGATCTGGCTGAGGAAGGGCAGAGTGGACTAAAGATGCATGTGCAGAGTCTAGGGATGGTGACTCTGGGAAGAGAACTGAGGGAACAGCCACCTGGATCTATGTGCTGAGTCATTCCCCATACTGCAGGAGTGTTTCAGGCACAGCACTCCTCCCCAAATGGCAGCAGCCTGAGGGGAAGCAATAGCCCCACCCTGTGGTACTTAAGCTAGTAGGCTGCTGATTGCAAGTTCATTAGCTTAACAACTGAACAGTTTAACAGATAATTAGTTTAACAACTAAAGCTGGAAAGTACAAAGAAGTAGCCAAAATGGAAGTGTCAGAAACAGACCCCAAATGAAAGAACAAGAGAATTCTCCAGAAGAACTAGATGAAATGGAGGCAAGCAACTTATCAGATAAAGAGTTTAGAGTAATGATTATAGGGATACTCAACAGCATGAAAAAACGACACAGAAACCATAAAAAAGGACCAGTCAGAAATAAGGACTGCAATAACTGAAATAAATAATACACTGCAAGGAATAAGCAGTAGGTTAGATGAAGCAGAGGACTGAATCAGTGATATGGAAGACAAGGTAGAATAAAAACACCCAGGCAGAGTGGCAAAAAGAAAAAAAGAATTTGAAAAAATAAGGAAAGCTAAAGAAACATCTTGGGCAACATGAAGTGTAACAACATCTGCATCATGAGAACACCAGGAGAAGAGAGTGAGCATGGGCTTGAGAACCTATTTGAAGATATAATAACCGAAAAATACCCTAATTTGGTGAAGGAAGAAGTTGCACAAGTCCAGGAAGCTTGGAGAATCCCAAACAAGTTGGACCTAAAGAAGCCTACATCAAAACACATCACAATTCAAATTACAAGGCTTAAAGACAAGGAGAGAATTTTAAAACCTGCAAGAGAAAAGCAGGTAGTTACCTATAAGGGAGCACCAATTAGACTGTCATCTGATTACTCAACAGAAACATTTCAGGTCAGAAGGGAGTGGCATGAAATATTCAAGGTGATGAAAAGCTGAACCTACAACCAAGGCTACTTTACCCAACAAGGCTATTGTTTAAAATCAAAGGAGAAATAAGGAGCTTCCCAGATAAGAGAAAGCTAAAGGAGATTGTTAACACCAAACTAGTTCTACAACAAATGTTAAAGAACTTGCTTTAAAAAGAAGAAAAAGATAAAAAAAATAGGAAAACAGTCTAACAACAAAATGGTACTACATACATACCAATAATCACCTTAAAAGTAAATGGATTAAATGCTCCAAGAAAAAGACATAGGGTAGCAGAATGGATAAGAAAACAAGACTCAGGTACATGTTGTTGCCTCCAAGAGACCCACTGCAGATCAAAAGGTACACACAGACTAAAAGTAAATGGAGAGAAAAAGATATTTCATGCATATGAAAAAGAAAAAAAGGCTGGGGTAGCAGTACTTATATCTGACAAAATAGACTTTAAAACCAAAGCTATCGTGAAAGACAAAGAAGGATACTAGATAATGATGAAGGGAATGCCCAACAAGAAGATATAACTCTAGTAAACATTTACCCACCCAACACAGGAAAAACTAAATATGTAAAGCAAATCTTGATGGACATAAAGGGAGAGATTGACAAAAATACAGTTATAGTCAGGGATTTTAATATCTCATTGACTTCAACGGATAGGTCTTCCAGGCAGAAAATCAACAAGGAGACAGCAACCTTAAATGACACACTAGATCAAATGGATTTAACTGATACCTTCAGAGCATTTCACCCCCAAACAACAGAATGTACATACTTTTCAAGTACATGTGGAATGTTTTCTAAGACAGACCACATGTTAGGACACAAATCTTAATATATTTAAGAAGACTGAAATCATATCAAGCATCTTCTCTGACCACAATGCTATGAAACTAGAAATCAATCACAAGAACACTGGAAAACATGCAAAGCCATGGAAGCTAAATAACATGTAATTAAACAATGAATAGGTCAACAATGAAGTCAAGGAAGAAATCAAAAGATACCTTGAAACAAATGAAAATGAGGACATGACAATCCAAACTCTGTGGGATGCTGGGAAAGCAATCCTAAGAGGGAAATTCATAGCATTGCAGGCCTATCTCAAAAAAAAAAATGAAAAAACAAGAAAAAGCTCAAATAAACAATCTAATTTCATACTTAAAGGAAATGAAAAAAGTACAACAAATAAAGCATAAAGTGAGTATAAGGAAGGAAATAATAAAGATCACAGTAGATATAAATGAAGTTAGAGTCTAAAAAAAGTTACAGAAGGTCAATGAATCCAAGAGCTGGTTCTGTGAAAAGGCAAGCAAGATTGGCAGACCTTTAACCAGATTCATCAAAAAAAAAAGAAAGGAAACAAATAAATAAAATCAGAAATAAAAGAGGAGAAATTACAATAGATACCAAAGAAATATAAAGGATTTTAAGAAAATATTATGAATAACTATATGCCAACAAACTGGACAACCAGGATGAAATGGATAAATTCCTAGAAACATATAATCTTCCAAAACTACATCAGGAAGAATCAGAGAATCTTTCCTGATTTAGTAATCTTCCTGAGGCAGTAATCAAAAAACTCCCAACAAACAAAAGCCTTAGACTGGATGGCTTCACAGGTGAATTTTACCCCAACTTTCCTTAAACTATTTCATAAAATTCAAGAGGAAGGAAGGCTCCCAAACACATTTTATAAGACTAGCATTATCCTAATTCCAAAACCAGATAAAGACACTACAAAGAAAGAAAATTATAGGCCAATATCCCTGATGAATATAGATGCTAAAATCCTCAACAAAATATTAGCAAACCGAATACAGCAACACATCAAAAAGATCCTACACTGTGATCAAATGGGATTTATTCCAGGAATGCAAGGTTGGTACAACATTCGCAAATTAAAAAGGGTAATTCACCACATAAACAAAATGAAGGATAAAAACCACATGATCATATCTATAGATACAGAAAAAGCATTTGATATAATCCAGTACCTATTTATGACCAAAACTCTCAGCAAAGTGGGAATATAGGGAATATACATTAACATAATGAAGGCCATATATGACAAACCCACTGCCAACACCATACTCAAGAGGCAAAAACTACAAGCATTCCTCTTAAGATCAGGAACAAGACAGGTATATCTGCTTTCACCTCTCTTATTCAACACAGTACTCTATAGAAGTCCTAGCTACAGTGACTAGACAAAAAGAAGAAATAAAAGGCATCCAAATAGTAAAGGAGGAAGTAACACAATCATTTTTTTTTCAGATCACATGATACTGTACACAGAGAACCCCAAAGATTCCACCAAAAACTACTAGAACTGATAAGTGAATTCAGCAAAGTATCAGGATACAAAATTAATACCTATAAATCAGCTGCATTTTTATATACTAATAATGAACTAACAGAAAGGGAAATTAAAAAATCAATTCCATTCACAGTCATTCAAAAAAAATAAACTACTCAGGAATAAACCTAACCAAGGATGTAAAAGAGCTGTACATGGAAAATTATAAGACACTGAAAAAGATACAAATAAGTGGAAGCACATACTGTGTTCATAGATAGGAAGATTAACATCATTAAAATGTCCATAGTACCCAAAGCAATCTATAGATTCAACACAATTCCTGTCGAGATTCCAATGGCATATTTCATAGAACTAGGGCAAATATTTAAAAAAATGTATATAGAACCACAAAAGGAACCACATAGGAACAGCAATTATGAGAAAGAAGAACAAAGTTGGAAGAATCACTCTACTAATATCAAACTATACAAAAGGCCATAGTAATCAAAACAGCATGGTATTGGCATAACAGCTGACACACAGGTCAATGGAACAGAATAGAGTACCCAGAAATAAACCCACATCTTTATAGTCAAGTAATATTTGACAGAGGAAAGCAAGCACATACAACGGGCCAAAGATAGTTTATTCAATAAATTGTGTTGGGAAAATTGGACAGATACATGCAGAAAAATGAAACTATACCACCTTCTTATACCACACACAAAAATAAATTCAAAATGGATCAAAGACTTAAATATAAGACCCAAAACATAAATATCCTAGAAGAAAACATAGGCAGCAAAATCTTGGACATTGCTTGTAGCAATTTTTTTTCATATATATCTCCCCAGGTAAGAGAAACAAAGAAAAAAATAAACAATTGGGACTACATCAAACTAAAAAGGTTTTGCACAGCAAAGGAAATCATCAACACAATAAAGAGACAACACAGAGAATGGGAGAACATATTTGCCAATACATCTCTTAAGGGGTTAATAACCAAAATTTATTTAAAAAACTTATCAAACTTAACACCAAAAAAACAAACAACCTGATTAAAAAATGGAGAAAGGACCTGAATAGACACTTCTCCAAAGAGAACATACAGATGACCAGCAGACATATGAAAAGATGCTCAGCATCACTAATCATCAGAAAATTAAAAATTAAAATCACAATGAGGTATCATCTCACATCTGTCAGAAAAGCTGTGGTCAACAAATCAACAAACAAGTGCTGGTGAGGATGTGGAGAAAGGAGAACCCTTTTTCACTGTTGGTGGGAATGCAGATTGGTACAGCTACCATGAAAAGCAGCATGGAGATACCTCAAAAAATAAAAAATGGATCTGCCTTTTGACCCAGCAATCCCACTTCTGGGAGTATATATGAAGGAACCCAAAACACTAATTTGAAAGAACATAAGCACTGCTATGCCGTTTGCAGCATTATTTACAATCACCAAGATATGGAAACAGCCGCAGTGTCCATCAGTAGATGAGTGGATAAAACAACTATGGGGCACTTAATTAATGGAATACTATTCAGTCCTAAAAAAGAAAATTTTGCCTTTGCAACAGTATGGATGGACCTGGAGAACATCATGCTAAGTGAAATAAGCCAGTCAGAGAAAGACATATACCATATGATTACACTTATATGTGGAATCCAAGGAACAAACTGACCTAAAAAGGAAAATGGAGACAGACCCATACATGGAAGGCAGATGACAGCTAGTGGTGGGAGGGGTTAAGGGGAGGAAGAATTGAGCAAAAAGGAAAAAGGACTCATGGACATAGAGAACAGCATGGTGATTGCTGGGAGGAGGGAAGAGGACCAAATAGTAATGGAAAAAATACAACAAAGATTAAATGAAGAAAAAAGACTAGATATAAGAGAACAAATATATTAAGAACTGCTGGTCACTATTCTACTGGAATGTAAACTCTAGGAGGGCAGGGATTTTTGTTCCTTACTGATACAACCTTAGTGCCAAAACAGTACCTAAAACATGGTAGGCATTTAATACAAGTCTTTTTTCAGTCTATAAAGGAATTGCAGGTAAATATGTTTTCTAAGTCTTAGTGAGTTATTTTTTTACATAGCAGTATCAGAAAATTTCACACTTGAAAAGTCAATCATATTTAAAAACTTTTCAAACCAATTATTCTCGTTCAGAATATATTTTTCTTTTATTTTAGCTCAGCATCTTAATTTTGTTCTCTATTGTGTAAATTTTAAGTGTTCATAAAAATACCACAAGGTGGCACACAAAACCTCATAAAAACACTTCTTGTTGGGGGAGCTTTTTTTGGTTGAAATTTTACTATATACTCATCCTATTATAGACAACCTCCTTAAATCCAGGCAAAAAAGCCCCCACTCTGGACCCTTTGCTTGAGAGCTAGGTTCTGTCCTGCTGTAGTCCATGCAGTTCCCTGAAGGGTCAGAGCCCAGAGCCTAGAGATACACTCTTCTATTCCTGGAGAGTTTTCTGGTCTGTTCCAGGAGGTTGGACAGAGAGCTGGAGAACACATGCCAAGGCCTGGGCTCAGCAAGGGGGTTGGGGTAGGTTTTCCTTGGGAGGGGATGGGGTTAGAACAAAAACAGGGCTCCCTGCAACCAGCTCTCTCTGCTTTGCCACTGATTAGTGCAGCGCTTGAGTCCAAGAATTCTAGGAACAGTAGGAAGGCATATTTGCCAAGGTAGAAACAGTTTATTAGCTGGGTTTATAACTTCTAAACCTTTAGGTATATGTATGTGGACCTCTAGTTTCACTCTTGATGGGGCCCTGCAAATGTCAATGACAAGACTGAGTATGTATATAATTTGTGGATATTTTTTGTGTGCATTTGCTTACTTAAAATCTGTATTTGGAATTTCTACATTAGAATACTGGGGATTTCAGTAATAAAATCAGCATTTTATTTAAATAGCTTGTATTGGCTATTTATCACGAAAAGTAACTTCCATCATAAATGGCCTATAATAGAATGTGCAAGCAGTGTACAACTCAATGTAGTATTTTCAGAGTTATACAACCATCACCACAAAAAGAAACCCACACCCATTAGCAGTGTATGACTGAGTCTAACCACTGTAATACAAGAAGAAGGGGCGTGCATAACTCCACAGCAAATCTTTGCAGAGCTAGTGTTTGTGCCGTACATGGCTTATATGGTCTATAATCCTTACCAGACTCTAAGTCCCTTATAAGGCACATGCCTGACACATATTTTAATTTTTTATAGTATTCTGCAAAGTGCTTTATAAGAAATATTTGTTGAATAGTTATAAACATAGAAATTATTATTTTAAATCCTTGATATCGGTTATTTTATCATTATTTATTTCTTTAAGATTATAGGAAAAAATCTTATTAATGAATAATTTTAGCTTTAATATGTATTATGAAAATGCAAAAATGTTTTCAAACCAATGTATAGTTTCAGAGCCTGACCCTGAGTCTAACAAGGTAACATTACCAATATTCTGTAAGAGCCCATTAAATAAGTATTTTCCTACAATATTGTTTTTAGAAGTTCCAGAAACACAGAAATTTCACTTAATTCACTGTTATGATTGAATAAATATTTATTAATTACATTGAAGGTAGTTAAAATTCATTTTTTAAAAGATTTTAATTACTTATTTTTAGAGAGAGGAAGGGAGGGAGAAAGAGAGGGAGAGAAACATCGATGTGAGAGAGAAGCACCAATCAGTTGCCACCAGCACTCCCCCAACCAGGGACCAAGCCCCCAACCAAGTTATGTGCTCTGACTAGGAACTGGATGGTGACCTTTCAGTTTGTGGGACAACACCCAAACCACTGAGCCACACCAGTCAGGGCCAACCTTGTTTTTTAAAGAAATGTTTTTTAAAAATTAAAACTGAAAACATGGTTCCATGCAAACAAAATTTTGCAAATTTTGAGCTGAAATTTACTTCATTTTCTAAGAAACAGGAGAGAATTTTCTAAAGAGAGAATTGTCTATTCTCTCTTTAGAAAGAAAAGTGAATTCTATATACGAGGGTAGACCCCCCCCAAAAAAAACAGAATGATCTTCTGGAGGGCAGGACCTTTGTAGGACAGGCTTCCCCTGCTAGATAAGTGTTCTCTATCAGTGTACCAGTGGGCACTGTTGTGAGAGGCTGTGATCAGCTTCAGTGATTTTTTTTTTGAAGACTCTTTGAGTGAGTTTGCCCACTTCATGACGGGTCATTTACGAGCATACCTGCTCACACTGTGCTGAGTGTTCAGCAGTTTTTAACCAAAAATGGCGTGACCCCCCATGCCCCACCCTCCCTATTCACCTGATCTTGTCCCAAGTGACTTTTTGTTTGTTTGTTTCCTTGGATGAAAAAAGTCCTCAAAGGGAAATGTTTGCCCATGTGGAAGAGAAGAAACAAAAAACAGTAGAAGCACTAAAAGGCATCAAAACTGCTGAGTGCAAAAACTGTTTTGAGCAGTGGAAAAAATGTCTCGATAGATGTACTGCATCGGATGGAGAGTACTTTGAAAGTGACTACAGTTTAAACATGTAATAATAAACACACAATTTTTTAGAAATAAATTCTCGTTTTTTTGGGTCCCCCCTCATATTACATGCTTCCCTTGCCTTATATATATATGCACTGACATTTAAACATGGTACAACTTTTGATCAATAAATAGTTATAAAATAAACCTTCGGAATTTAGTCATTAAAAAGTGTGTCCAGACACTTCTCTTATACAACCTTTTTTGATGGAAAAAATACCAAGATTCAAAGAGATACACATTTTAAACAAGCACTGTAACTGAATTTTAGTATTTACTAACTTAAGTACTCGAGGACTTGGTTTGAGGAGTCCAACAGACTGAAAGTCTGCTTTTCAAGGCTACTATTATCTTCCATCAGAGGAGAGATTTTGGCATTTCTATATTCTAATAGTTCACCATCCTTGCTTGATGTCAGTAATTCATTATCGAGGACACCAATAGTTGCATCTTCTACCAAAATATTTGCTTGGTATGCTCCAACCGGAATTTCAGGCAATCCAATGTAATCATGATCTGCCACTACTGAGCCTTGTAAGAGATAAAGACTGTCTGAAAGAAGAACATCATAAGTTTACCTTTCAGAATTGTAATTAAATATCATTTTTAAATTAAACAATGTTAAATGAGGAACAAAACCCCAAATAATAAAAATTAGCTAGATTAACTTCTGGTGGGTTCTTCTGTCTACTAAATAAATAAACATTTCAAAGAATGAATAAAACGATATATAAAATTGAGAACTCATATATATAGAACTCAGGAAGACCAAGGATTTTAAAAGAGCCAAGTGTGCCTGTCCTCTTGACTTGTCTTTAGTGAATGTGGGAGAGGGGGGTGGAAAGGGCTGGGGATTATGGTGTAGATTAAAAACAAAGTTGTAAACTGTATTTTTGATATTGGTGATATCTTTAATATGCTTCTATAAAACACTGTGGGTAAATTAATGGAGTCTTGAAACATATTTTTAAAAGCAAAATTGTTAAATGCTTACATTTGTAACTTTGGATAATTCTTTAATCTTTATAGAACCCATATTAAGACAATAACATATTGTTATAATATGAAGTTATAGGAGAAAATGAAGACAAAGTTCCTAGAATCAGGCTTATGTGACAGGACTGTATAAGTAGACAGGCTGCAATGCAGTAGCATAAAAAGCTTAGCTTAAGTCTAATTTAATGCCGAAATACTCATGAACTTTTAAGATTTTACTAAATCTATACTGAAATAATGACAAGGAATTTTCATTGCTAACATTATATTCTATTTTTACCAAATTTGTCATCTCTATGAAAAAATACTTAAAATGAATGTTAAACTGATGGGAAAACAAGTAGCATACTTAAAAAATAAAGGTCAATGTATATAGAAGGATTTCTCCCCATCTGATATTTTAATTAATTACAAAAGGAACTCTTCCACTGTGGCTGATTAATAAATACCCTGGACCCCTGCCTTCTCTTTTGGTATATTTTCCCAAAACATTAACAGATTCTTTTGAAGATTTTAATACCTTAAAGATTCCTCACATTTTAAGAAATAGCAAAAGAAAGGTTAATTGCCAATTTAGAATAGAGATCAATGAAAGTTTCACACAGCAGATAAAGTTGCAAATATAGCCTGGAACACAATCCCACTCTACCCATCCTCATATTAATGTATGAAAAACTCACTGCGCCTATTTCAACTCCAGATGTAAACACATTAAGAACTTTCAATTTACAAACTTCAATAGATTAAACAAATCTATGCTTTCTACCAAGAGATGTCATAAGTGGTCTTGGGTTTGTATGGACATGTAGTTTTGCTCATTTAGTTCTTCATTAGTGAAGTATACTTGATATTTTAACTTTGAGACATTTTCCAAGTTTAACCCCAATTCATATTGATAGAAACATAGTAATTTGATTCAAAATGTTAAAAAGATATACACGTTCATGATGGAAAAAAGTATGGATATTTGAAGGTGGTAAGAAATGACTTTTATAGGTTAGTATGGGATGAACTGCTGGACAAGAGGAACAATTCTGCAAGATAACAAATCATGCAACTAATGAGAAGGACTTTGTCCAATAGCAGCAAGCAAGAAAAAGATCAATGAAATTGAACATTTTTAGATTCGTTAATAGAGGTTCAGCATCAAAGTTCAATATTAGCTTATTAATACTGAAGAAGGCAAGGTAGTGGTTTATAAGAAAACTTAAAAAAGGATAGGTATGGTAAAAATGCTGTTGATGAAAATTTTCTAATAACCATAAATAATTCCATCGGTTCAAGGCAATGTACAATGTTGCAAACTATCAGTTTCAGCAGATAGCACAGAATTTAAGGTATCTCCAAAGATTCTTGCACACATCTTTGATGAGGGAAGTTTTCTATCTCAAAAACATTTTTCTCACACAGATGAAGCAGGTCTATTTAGAAAAATATATCCAGTAAACATGTATCAACAAAAAACAATGCATAGATGTAAAACATAAAGTCAATATTCAGAAATCAAAGGCATTTTTGTATACCTACAATGAAATATCACAAACGGAAATCAAGAAAAAAATCCCATTTGATATAGCAACAAGAAAAATAAAGTACCTAGGAATAAACCTAACCAAGGAGGTAAAAGACCTGTACTCAGAAAATTACACAACACTGAAGAAAGAACTTAAGGAAGACACAAACAAATGGAAGCATGTACCATGTTCATGGATTGGAATAATTAATATCATCAAAATGTCCATACTACCCAAAGCAATTTATAGATTCAACGCCATCCCTACTAAAATAACAATGACATATTTCACAGATATAGAACAAACACTTCAAAAATTTATATGGAACCATAAATGACCTCAAATAGTCACAGCGATTTTGAGAAAAAAGAACAAAGTAGGAGGGATCACAATACCTGATATCAAACTGTAATAGAAGGCCACTGTAATCAGAACAACCTGGTACTGGCATAAGAACAGACACATAGACCAATGGAACAGAATAGAGAGCCCAGAAATAAACCCAAGTCTCTATTGTCAATTAATATTTGACAAAGGGGGCAGAAGCATAAAATATAGTAAAAATAGCCTCTTCAACAAATGGTGTTGGGAGATCTGGACAGCTATATGCAAAAAAAATGAAACTTGACTACCAACTTACACTGCACACAAAAATAAACTCAAGATGGATAGAAGACTTAAATATAAGTCATGACACCATGAAAGTCCTAGAGGAGCACATACAAAGGAAAATCTCAGATATTCCATGCAGCAATATTTTCACTGATATACCCCCTAGAGCAAGGGACATAAGGGAAAGAATAAACAAATGGGACTTCATCAAAATAAAAAGCTTCTGCACAGCTAAAGAAAACATTAGCAAAATGAAAAGGGAACCAACCATATGGGAAAATATATTTGCAAATGATACCTCGGACAAGGGTTTGATCTCCAAAATATATAGAGAACTCACACAACTCCACTCCAGGGAGACAAACAATCCAATTAAAAAATGGGCAAAGGACCTGAACAGACACCTCTCCAAGGAGGACATACAGAGGACCCAGAGACATATGAAAGGATGCTCAGCATGACTAGCCATCAGAGAGATGCAAATTATTCTTCATCAGCATTAGATGTCTAGTAGTTTGCTGCATACATCATGCTGTTTTATAACTCCATTTATCAGCACATACAATTCTAAAAATCAAAATTGATTTTATAAGTGAATGAGATTTTATGATGTGTCAACCAAGTCCTATGAAAAATAACTTGAAAAAGTATTTCTGATTTTTTTCCTTTAGTCTATGCAACATCTTTTCTTTCAGAGCAATTGTATTTTTCTGCTTTAGTTGGTAATTCTGGAGTTCTGGTAAAACAACAGATAAAACAATAAAGACAATTCAAGAATCTTAATAAATAAATAAATAAATAAATAAATAAATAAAAACACAGTAAGATACCATTTCACACCAGTCAGAATGATCATTATAACCAAATCAACAAACAAGTGCTGGTGAGGTTGAGGAGAAAAGGGAACCCTAGTGCACTGTTGGTGAGATTGCAGACTGCTGCAGGCACTATGGAAAACAGTATGGAATTTCCTCAGAAAACTGAAAATGGAACTGCCTTTTGACCTGGCAATTCCCCTGCTGGGATTGTACCTTAAGAATCCCGAAACACCAATTCAAAAGAACCTATGCACCCCAATGTTTATAGCAGCACAATTTACAATAGCCAAGTGCTGGAAGCAACCTAAGTGCCCATCAGTAGATGAGCGGATCAAAAAACTATGGTACGTTTACACGATGGAATACTACACACAGAAAGAAAGAAGGAGCTCCTACCATTCATTGACAGCATGGATGGAACTGGAGAGCATTATGCTAAGTGAAATAAGCCAGTTGGTGAAAGACAAATACCATATGACCTCACCTATAAGTGGAACCTAACCAACAACACAAACAAGCAAACAAAATATAACCAGAGACACTGAAATTAAGAACAAACTGACAGTAATCAGTGGGGATGTGGGAGGGAATAATGGGGAAAACGGAGAAGGGCTGTAGGGAACATGTATAAACGACACATGGATATAGCCAAAGTGGGGTAGGATCAAGGGTGGGAAGTGGCGATGGCTGGGGTAGGGGAAGTGGTGGGGAGAAATGGAGACAACTGTACTTGAACAACAATAAAAAATATAAAAAATAAATGAAATTCAAATTAAAAAAGCAAAAAAAATTTAATAATGAAAATTTGAAATTTTATTATAGGAAAAAAGTTACCATTGTGGTTTGTTAGTAATGCACTCATAGACCTTGAGCTTAAGTACTTCCTAGTTTACTGGACTTAGAAGCAAATAGACTTTGCCAAATTCATCTTTTTGTCAGAAGAAAGGTTCTATATGTAAGTGATACACACACACATAGACACTTTTTCTTTTAAATAAGTGATAAACTTTAAAGTACCTTATTATAATAAGGATTATACTCACCAAATTCTACACAAACCACTTTATATGCAATAGAAAACTACTCTGGAGATTTCAAGCCTTGTTTGTACAGAAAAAAAACACAAAATTCTCATTCATTCAGAAAGGTCAAATGTGTTTCAACTCCTACTGTGGTCTAAATCTACTGGAGCCAACAGAAATGCTCTTTAAGTTCAAAAAAGATTACAAAAAACTACCAGAAAAGGGACTCTCGAGACCTTATGTACATGTGGAAAAAATATTTTAGATATACTGGGTTATATAAATACATTATTAAAATTATTTTCACCTATCTGTACTGTTTTAATGTGACTAATAGAAAATTCAAAATTACATATTGCTTAATTTTTATATTACATATTTTTGGACAGTACTGATCTGCAATAATCCTAAATTAGTGATACAGAAAAGAAGAAAAGTTATGCTCTCACAAACATTTTTAAAGGACTTATACTCAGTCACATTATACAAGAGACTTTAAATATTTTTTCTCAATCTATTGATTTAGTTATGATTATGACATCTTTCTGATGAAATATTTCAGTTTTTTTAAAAAGATTTTATTTAATTATTTTTAGAGAGAGGGGAAGGGAGGGAGAAAGGGAGGGAGAAAGAAAGGGAGAGAAACATCAATCAACTGCCCTTGCCCATCTGGGGCCCTGGCCCACAACCCAGCCATGTGCCCTGACTGGGAATCGAACTGGCAACCTTTCAGTTCACAGGCCACTGAACAACACCAGCCAGGGCAGCAATATTTCAGTTCTGACCAGACTGAATAATTAAGTCTTTAGTTTCTTAGAAACAGAAGCATTTTCAAGACATTTCAGGAAAGTGTTATCAGTATTTCTGACATACTTTTCCTTATGCAGTTTTAAGGAGTGAAAAATGAGGTTAAGAAACAAAGTTGCTGTGGCCGGTATCTAAGTTGGTTAGAATGTTGTCCTGATATGCTAAGATTGTGGCTTTGATCCCCAGTCATGGCACATACAAGAATCAACCAATGAATGCATAAATAAGTGGAACACCAAATTGATGTCTCTCTCTTCTTTCTTCTCTCTCAAAAAATCAATAAATAAAATAAAAGAAAAAAAAAAAGAAAAACTTTTAGGCTTTTCAGATTTATTTATGTTTACACTAACCTTTTAAGTTATTTATTTATTTATAATCATTTTTTATTTTGCAGTTACAGTTGACATACAATATTATATTAGTATCAGATGCATACCTCAGTGATTAGACATTATATAACTTACTAAAGTGATCCTAATACATTTTGTACCAATCTGACACTACACACACTTATTAAAATATTACCATAATATTAAAATATTATTATATTCCTATACTGTACTTTACATCCTCATGATTATTCTGCAAAAAGAAAAAAAAAGAAAAATTTTTGTGTCCTTAAAGAGGAAAAAAATAAGTTAAAATTAAAACCTTAGAGAAGTTTGAGTGTCCTGGATTAATTTATTTCTTCCAATATTAAGAAAAGTATAAGGTTTCATAAAACTTAATTTTCTTATTCTGAAGAGAGGTGACTAGACTATTACTACACACTCGTAGGGTATAGTAATCCTAAAACTATTAGAATGTGTTGCCATACTAGTATATCTTCTCACGATAAAATAACAATAACTATAATTTGACACTACATAATTGTTATTATAATAACCAATACTAACAACTGAGTACTGATTGACTCAGAGTTTACAGATTATATAAGAGGCCAAAGGGAAGCTCTTGGCATAAATTATATTAAATAATAAAGTCAAGGTCATGGACTTGACAATATAGGGACTAAACTTTGTTTCATAAATGTAGATCATATTGTGGTGGGCAAAATTATGGGTCACTAAAGACCTCCATGGTCAAATCTGTGGAACCTGTGAATATTACCTTATATGGCAAAGATGAATTAAGATTGTGATGGAATTAAAGTTATTAACCAGCTTACCTTAAAATAGGGAGTTCATCCTGAATTATCCTGGTGGGCCCAAAGACTAGGGTCCTTCATTGTGGAAGAATAGGAGGTTGGAGTGATGTGATGTAAAAAGGACTATCTGCCATTGCTGGCTGTGAAGACAGAGGAAGAAGGCCACTAGCCGAGCTATGTAGGTAGCCTCTAGAAGGTGAAAAAGGCAAGGAGACAGTCTAAAGCCTACAGAAGGGAACAAAGCCTGACAATGACTTGATTTTGGCTGAGTGAGACCTTTTATGGACCTTAAGCTACTGAACTGAAAGATAATAAACTTGTGTTGTTTTAAGCCACTAAATTTGTGGTAATTAGTTATGGCAGCAATAGGAAACTTACAATATAATGAAAACCATTTTACAAACTGTGAAAGGCAATCACACCAAATCTTCTGGGGAGGCAGACACAAATCTATCACAATAATTCCTACCCCCCAAAAACAAAATAAAATAAATAAAATGACTTAAATTCCATGACATATAAAATAATGGTTCAATAACATTTTTTATTTCAAAGGGGAACATTGTGATTACAAAGAGGCACTATGGTATATCATAAAATTTCTTCTTAAAACAATTAGTCTCGAAAAGGTGTCTAGCATTGAACTAGACAAAATGACAACTAAGACTGCTTAAAATAGCAATAAGATATTGTAGACACAGTACAGAATGTGTTCTCTCTACATTATGTTCTAGATAAGAACTTGGAAACAGAAGCATATCTGCTTTGGACAGTGAGTCTTACTACAACCATGAAATCTCAGGGCTGGTAAAAGTAACAATGACAAGTACAGTCAGACCAGTTCATAGTTCTCTTGGCTACAGCTCATCCAAATTTATGTCAAATAAATGAATGGGGTGCTTATTTAAAGATATTTTGCTTGCTTTAAATTCAGTTCAAGACTCTTTACAATCAGCTTCTGAAGTGAAGATTTTCAGAAAAACGTGATACTGAAGAAAAATATTGCAGGAATCACATTATTTTGAATTTCTGCAGGTAAGAAAAACATAAAAAAGGACCAAGTAGTAACCAAGAACCAGATTCCAGGAAGACCAGATCAACACTTTCTCGGCCAAAAAAAAAAAAAGTTTACCCATCATCTCAAGTTCCTTATGTGGACTGTAGTACTAAACTGCAATTTCCTTTAGATTACTGCAGAGTTCAAGCAGGATGCAAAAATTATACTGCCTTTGTTTAGATACTGTTCTACACAATTGGATTCTGAAATATTCAGAAGTAGCAAACTACAAATTGTTGAAACAGATCTTGAAAGAGAAACACTTTAAACATAAATTTTATATTAAGGAAGGAAGGTTAACAGATTAGAAGGCAGCTGAATGCCGAAGATTAAGAAGAAAATCATGGTAAAGAAGAAAGGACAACATGTACCTGCATAATAGTTTTCTACTTAAACTGCAGAAAGGAGAAATCAAAAAGGATAGCGCAGAATTAAGAGTCCCAAGAAATAAAGTGCTTATCTTCTAACAAAGAGAATGAAGGTACTGTGAGCTTTCAGAATTAGAACAGTCCAAGATAAGATTACTACTGGAGCAACTGGGTTTGTCACAAGCAGATGGAAAGGTACTAAGAGCTTCTAACATGGGAGTTGTGACCTGACCGAAATCAGAAGCACAGTTGAGCTATTACTGAGCAGACCCCCAAGGGCTTCAGATCCTATGAAGTGCAGGTTATCTGCTGCTCCTCTAATTATTATTTACATAAGCCTGTCACTTAAGCCAGTTGTTTATACTGTTTAAAACTATACTATGTTGTATCTTCCATTAATTGTTATTCATATTCACATAATACTGATACTTTATCTCTCTTTATAGAAAACGCAAAATTAACTGGTTAAGGTACCAATGAATTTCCTCTGAGTTATCCACCCCCATCCCCAAGAAACTCTAGGGAGCAGATACATGGGACAAAATAAAAGTCTCAGTGAAAGTGAGATTTAATCTGAAGGCCATAGCAAAATGTCATGTAGCTCTAGTCTACGAAAAAAAGGGTTAGGGAAATCAGGATATCTTGACTGCTCAGAACCACATTTGGGGCCAAGTATAACCTTGTTTAGGGTGCTATCACCTTTTAACATTTTGAGTACACCCCACCTTGCCCCTCCCCTCTACCCACCATGATTTGACTATGATGCAATGCTAAATACTAATCACATTTTTTAAAAGTGATTATTAGTTCCCTAATATATTTCTCTCACAACAGAATTCTGGACAGAATGTTTGCTTTGGCATTAATTATCTTAGTTGCTGTTTTTTTCATAGTAAAACAAGGCACAAAGCTGCTCACAAAATACCATGAACATGAAAACAGAGGATACATTAATTGCTTCTATAAAACAGGTTTAGTATCTCCCACATAAACTGTGGGAAAGTGTGTTAAAAGCACACTATATATCAAAATAAAATCTCTCACAAGTCTGAGAGTTCCAGAAAAGACGTTCTAATGACAGAGATTACCTGGGATCCAAAACTATACGTAATTTTATAAAAATGAGAAGGGAAAAGAAAACTTAACCAAAGCAAGAGTTGTAGGGATTATATTTTTAACTTCTCTCTGCATTCAAATAAAATAAAAATGTAGAAAAATGTGGAGATATTTACCTTGATCACTGGATTCTCTTATATAGGGCTTAAGGTGAGCTATTTTGATAGGTCTTTTAAGCCTCGTCCCAGTGTTGTCTCTCAGAACAGCACACCCATTTTCTGTAATATAGTCTATGACACAAGGACCAACCCATTCGGACTGGAAACGACCATCCTTCCACCAATTTTTTCTTTGTCTTAAAACTTCATGACCCACTTTTAGATGAAATGGATTTAGTTGCTTTGGTTTCTTTTTAACAATGATTTTGCTTTTATTTATTTCATCAATATCCGTATTCTCCATCTACAAGTGCAAAAAAATGAGAAAAGGTGATGAATGAACTACAGTTTCTTGAACGTAAATGCAGATAACATTTAATATAACAGAATGGTTATTTATTGAGATACTACTTAAAAGGAAGGCACAGATACCACTTAATTCTTAAAAAATTTCAAAGTGAGCATTACTCAAAATTTACAAAGAAGGTAAAATGAAATGGATTAAGTAATTTGCCCAAGTCAAACAACCAAAAAGTAATACGATCAGCAATTTGAATTCTGCTCTACTTGACGCCAAAATGCATGGTTTCCTCATAACTGCCTCTCAGAATTTCACAGCTATAAAGCACATTGTTTAATCAAGACAAGAAAAATTTGATAGAAAAAGAATTGGTTTAAGGGTATATCATATATATGTATGCATGTATGTATATATTTGTATTTGTGTGTATATATATGCCGTAGTACTTTTAAAAATCACTTTATAAATTATACATTTTCTATTATAGAGTTTTCTATTAAACAGAATCACCTTGCCCACAGAAGTTGTCTTATTCTCCATTATTTTATCAGCTTCTTTAATAGCACCTATAATTTTGGCAAACATACTTGTATTATCACCATCCACTTCATGGTGAACATCTGAAGTCTCAGGCATATAAGGATTTCGATGAAACATCTGAAAGTACGGTGTATTTTTGGTAGGCTCCTATTTTAAGGAAAATAAACAACAATTTATAATAAAACATTTATCTAGGCAAGAAATAGTGTTAACTTAAAAGTATAGAATTACAAAAAGGCACATACCAAGTGAGTTATATTGAAGGCAAATGAAACAGCTGATAGGTGATCATCCCAGTTGTTTGGGTGGTCAGCGCAGTGTTTAGAAAGAAACGTTTTGATGATGTTAGGTATACCTTCAGTCTGGTTAACAGTTTGAGAGGCATGAGAAATTACAATTTGCTTTGTGCCAAACAATCCATATAGTTCGACATTGATCTGAAAAATATATTTTAAAAAGCTGACTTTAAATTTTATTTTATTTTTTCCTTGGTTAAAAGGTTTCAAAAGAATTTGAATTTGGCATTTTCATTGACCACAACCACTCTATGTAAACACATATATTTTTGTTTAAAACAGTAATTATCATTTATTGAGCAGGGCCCTACCAGGTACTGGTCAATGTACTACATGCTTTACGTTGTTGTCATTATACATTATGACAATTATATAAGGTATTATTAACCCCATTGTAAAAATAAGAAGCTGAAGCTTTGGGAGGGTAAGTGCCTTGCCAGAAACACACATACATCAAAGAAATTAAAGAACAGAATTTCACAACAACTCTGAGTTCAAGTAACATTTTAATTCAGTAGACAGTTTCTAAAAAAAATACTAGGTCATGTAATTAATTAACAGCTATATGATCTTGGCCAAGTCACCAAACCTCTGTGTACTCAGTTTCCTCATTTGTAAAATCAGTAAAATCCTACCCAGGACTCTTTTAAGGATTAAAGATGGTGAACAGTTAGCTAGAAGCATCAGTTCCCAACGACATTCAAAGTTACCCTTCCAACCCCGGAAAGCCTGGCCGCCCTTTACCTAAGTTTATATGCTAGGGGGAACAGACGCATTCTGTTACTTGCAGCCAAACACAATTCCTAGCTGATATACTATGTACCAGTAAGCTATCTCCTTTTAACTCAAAAGTAATTAAACAGAAATCTCAGAGAATAGGTGTATTTGGGTCAGTCTCAATCTGAGGTCATAATCAATAGTTTTAAATGACCGACCTTTGCAAAAGGCTTCAACTTCCTTCTTTCAAGAGACTGCCTAGGTATGATCTAGCATCTCCATTTGTGAGATGCTATCTTGATATCCTTACCCTAAGAGCCTTTTTTTTTCTCTCCATCAAACTAGACATTCCACTAGTGGTCACAATTTTGGTTTTCTATAAGACATATTTTTAAAATTCATCAGAGGTTTACAAAAAATAATTTGTATGTTTTTCTAAACAATTTAGCAAATACTCTAAGGCTTGTTAAAAACATATTTCTCCATTCAATTATATAATAAACCTCCCTCCCACTAAATATATAGTGTTCTAATCTTATTACAACACTTTAGCAGGGTTTTCTGTTAGTATTTCTTGATAAAACATTTTATTTGGTGACTATTATGCTTTCTGTGTAGTATTTAAGCCATTTAGATCACAGCAAACAGAATACATTTAACCAATCATGTGATTTTCAGTTTTTTATATTATTATTAAACCTCATAAAAGAGGCTTATAAAGTTACTGTTATCTTTAATAAAGTTTTCAAAATCCTTGGTTGATTATCACATGATTTTAAACATGACTGAAAAAACTGCTGGTGATTCACACTGGTTTTATACCATCATTATTTAATATTTTGAAGCACTATATGCACTCAGGGTGAGACTCCTCATTAATAAATATGAAAGTGAATCAATATTTCAAATAATGTTCTTTGAATTTTGATTTTTGGTGGCCATTTTCCTATCAGATTGGATTAGTTCATATTTATTTTCATTTTATTAATGTGTCAGTAAAAGAGCTGGTACTACAAGTTAATTACTGATAGAAGTAATTATTCTTTTTGTGCTTGATAGGTGACTGTCTTTTTAATATTATGTTTTATTGCAAGAAGTTTAAGATACCTGGCTATTCTGTGAGGAGTGGTTTAGTGAAATCCAGACAATAGCCATGAATTAAATTACTGCTAAAAGCAAAAGAAGAGTCGAGGAGCCACTAGAGATTTCCACATACTGTGGATTCTCACTTTTCTTCTAGGATCCCTTTGTGTGCCATGTGTGACACACAATCATTTGCCTTATTGATTCAGGATGCTATTATCACCCTGTCCACATTATTAGTAAAGTTTTACTACTTTCATATTAGATAAAAAAAGAAATATAAAAGAAGTTCTAATAATATTGCCATCCCACAAAATAGATTGTTTCACACACTCTATTTTGCAGACCACTACTGTGCCAGTCAAGGTAGGCAAGATTACGCTGCAGTTACAAGACACATTCAAGTCTCAGTGGGTTAACTCAGTAGTTCTACTGCTTGCCCATTCAGAGTCAGCTGTAGGTCAGAATGTTCTTCAAAGGAACTATTCTCCACTAGGTGCCCAGCAATTCTGGATGAGAGATATTCCACCACCCTAAAGTATAGTATCTGGGATATTCTGTCCATTCTCCAGAGAAAAGAGTAAGACTGGGAGACTGAAGAACAGGGGATCATACTACCTCAGGCTGAAAGTGGCACACATCTATCCACTCAATTTCTTTGGCCAGATCTAGTTACTTTGGCTTGGTGATCTGCAAGAGACCAGAAGGAGCCATCTATGTTTGACAGACTAGGAGAACTAATTATTGCTGAGCATTAAAAATTTATATCACAAAAGCAATAAGTGATTATGTGTATTTTATCACTAAAAATTATAAAAGCAACATAATACACATAAACTGAAAAAGTTAACAAAAAATCTATATTCTCATCCCTCTTAAAAAATTCCATGGTTAACCTTACAAGTTTTTATTTTAGTCTTTTATATGTAATTTTTACATAATTATGTCAATATATGAATATATAATACATATGTGATAAAATACTTAGATTAATTTAACATGTTGTAAACATTGTTCATGTCATTTCCTTTTCTTTTTTTGTAAACATCATTTATAATGGCTATGAAATATTTCATCATGTGACTAGATATATTTTTCTGAAACACTTCCTTTTCTTTTTTGGATATTTCTTGTCTTCTGCTAAAATAAATAGCATTGTGGTATTTACAATAAATAAATAGTAAGAGCTATTTCCATACTTTAGATTATTATCTTATAACAAATTCTTAGAAATAGTATTGTTAACCATGAGACAAAAATACATCTGTGGCTCTTAATGGACCTCCAGTAGACTACTTTACAAATAAGTGAGCTTCAATTTGCAGTGCTACCTACCAGTAATGTAAAGCTGTATCATTCTACCTGTAGTCTATTTGGTATCATTACTATTTTATTGATTAGATAAGCAAAAAATGGTCTTAATTTTCATTACCCATAACTACTGAGTTTGAACATTTTCCATGTTTACTATTATTCCCTCTTGTGAATTGTTTTGCTATTGACTAAATGATTAAATTTAAATTTTTTATAATAAAGACATTAGCCCTTTCTTGCATGGATTTGCTTTATTTTTGTTGGCCTATTTCTTGGCCTTTCTGTCTTGCTTATTTACCACACATAAGTTCCTAATGTTTTTGTAGTCAAATCTGGTGGTGTTTTCCACTGAAATGTATGACACTGTCCCTAAGCTTAAGAAGTTACCTCCATCTGAAGATTAAAAAAGTCAGTTGCATTTTGTGTGTGGGAGTGTAAAATCATATGTGTATTAGGACAGTGTGGCTTTCTCTGACTTTTTTCTTATATCACTTCCTGTCAATTATACGAATTTTTAATTATGCCTCAAGTGTAGTAATTCTATTCCTTTTAAAAATTTTTCATGTATATTCTTGCCTGCTTATTCTTTCAAGTTAACTTTAATCTGGAAAAAGGCCAGGGTAAAGGGAAAAGCTCCCTCCTTTTAATGATGATTAGAAACTCATTAATTACATAAATTATTTTGGGAAAAATTGATGCTTTGATATTGAATGTTCTCATTGATGAACATGATGCATTTTCTCCTTTAGTCAATTCTCCCTCTACATATCAATCAGAATTTTTACACTAGAAGCAAACAAAGATTATTTGGTCCAACCACCTCATTTTAGCTTGAGGAAACCTGAAGACAGGTTTACAATTACTAAGTGGCACAAGTACTAAAATCCTGGTCTCTTAATTTCCAATCCAACTACCTCTGTACTCTACAATATTAAACCTCTACATCTACAGCAATTTATCTAAACTAAGCATCCTATAATTTACAGCAGAAGTGTCAAACTCATTTTCACCAGGAGCCACATCAGCCTCATGGTTGATTTCAAAGGGCCAGATGTAGTTTTAGGGCTGTATAAATGGAACTACTCCTTAACTAGGGGCAAGGAGTTCAGCACTGCCGCCCGGGAGAAACAAGGTGCCGGGTCGGATAAAACAAGGTGCCAGGCTGGATTTGGCCCATGGGCCTTGTGTTTGCCACCTGTAATTTACAGGTATGTTGGGTAGTAAGAGGTGAACAAAATATGTTCCTAGACTTAAGCTGTTTGTCTACTTACCTGATGAATGAATTCATCTCTTTGGTCCATTATTATTTTCTGAGGAGGTCCATACAAGGAAAATATATTGATAATAGCTTTAGAAATTTCTGATGCTGAAACATCGCATAGAGGCAAAATCACAACCCATTTTGTGAACAAATCTGTCATAATTATAGCATATACATGACTTCTGTTGCTTGTATGAAATGGGCCCATTAGATCAACAGTAACTATACTCCATGGATTTTCCACCTTGAGAAAATGCTGTTTAGGTGCTAGAATAACTGTACTTTTTGCCACCTGACAATGATGACAAGCATATACCTACAAAACAAGCACACAATAAAGAAAAAACATGCAAATGTTAATATATTCAACATAATAAAAGCAGTCTTATAAATCTGAAATTTAATAGTTAATCGGTACTTTGTGCTTTGAAGAAGACACTTTTGGACTATTCTAGAATAGAATAAAAGTTCTATTCAGGATAATAAGCAAATATTCATTGCCACTACTATTAAATGACCATCTTAAGGAATTTTATTCACATAGAACATAATTTTGGTTTATATTCAATAAACATTTATGAAATGAATAGATCTTAAAACAAGTTTGCTATAATTTCATTTTATTATTAATTTAGAGAGAATGGAAGGGAGGGAGAAAGAGGGGGGCAGAAATACTGATGGGCAAGAGAAACATCTATTGGTTGTCTCATGCACACCCCCAACCAGGGACCGAGTCCCCAACCCAGGTGTGTGCCCTGACCAGGTACTGAACCAGTTTCCTTTTGCTTTGTGGGACAGTGCCCAACCAACTGAGCATCATTGGTCAGGGCAAGTTTGGTATAATTTTAAATCAGTATATTAATTTATAATAATTTCTATGGGCAAAATATTTTTGTATATTATCACTCTAGTAAGTTCATTCACACATTCATTCATTCATTCATTCATCTACTTCAACAAATATTTATTAATACATAATTTTATTCCAACAATATTTATAGATGACAGAAATTTCTTTAGGTCCAGGGAAAAGAGAATGGACAGAAACAAAGCCCATGCTGCCATGGAGCTTTCATGTGAATGAGATGAAAAGAGATCAACTGATCAACTTTTGGATGGTGTCACTGAGTAACATATTTCTCAAATTCCACTTTGGAAACTACTTTCATACTAACTCCTGAATAAAATTTAAGAACGTCATTATTGCATTATAGTTACTTTTGATCAAAGTTTTTATTTCTAACTTACAAACAAATACCTCTGGTTATTTTCAAAAATCATATCCATTCTCAAATTATAAAAATTTGATAAAAATTTAATAAAATGTTTGTAAAGGAATTGTGGCAGGTTCTTCAGGCAAATACAAATGTGGAGGTCTTTGGAATACCTGCATAGATTCATAAACTGATAACTCATAACTGATACTCTTTAAATGTTGGTTTAATTCTTTATGCCTGAAGTGACAGTCTTTTTGATGCACTATTACAATTATTAAAGGGATCTCACATACAATTTAAGGAATTGCTACCATTTGCAAATTGAGTATACTACAAAAAGTAGAAATCAGTTGATGTACCAGCAAGAATCCCAGAATTTGTGGGTAAATTTTCAATTATAAGAAGTTGAAGGCTGGCCCTGGCCAATGTGGCTCATTTAGTTCGAGTGTCACCCCATAAACTGAAAGGTCACAGGCTTGATTCCTGGTCAGAGCACATGCCTGGGTTGCAATTTCGATCCCATGTCCAGGTGCGGATGACAGACAACCAATCACTGTTTCTCTAACACTGGTGTTTCTCTCCCTCTCTCTACCTCCCTCCCCGCAAGCATGTCCTCAAGTGAGGATTTAAAAAAATTTTTTTGAAAGAAAAAAAAAATGTTGAAGGTCCTACTGCATTATAAAGTTACAAAACCCAGACTAATTTCTTTATCTTCATAAGCTGATTATGCATTTGGTTGGTTTTGGGTTGTTGCCATATTTGACATTTCCTATGGCAAGATGAAACAGGCACAAAGATGGGAGCATACAGAGGGCCTGACTTATTATGAACATATTCACCTCTCAAGAATTCACATCAAGATTGGATGACTGCCATCAAAAAGGTAATGATTTAGTAAAGGAATACCCACCCCATTTATATTCTGCCTATACAAAACAGTTCAATGATAACAATTTGGTTCTAAAAAAATTATCTAAATATATTGTTTAAATAATACTTTGTTTTAGTTCAAATTATACTTTAGTGATTTAAATTTTTTAAAAAACTGGACCATTGTAATAATCTTTAAAATAGAATAAATGGTTCTCTGGATTACTGCAGACATGTGAGCTGTGTGATAGTACTCAGAAATATCATAGTAAAGGGCTTTCCCTGGTGCATGGTCTTCAATAATTACAGGGAGTTAACTGTATGAACCTGCTGTCAAACCAGTAAGACTGCATTTATGCATCGGTCATTTTCGGGATTGTTAGTACTTGGACATATTTTCCCCAAATGACCTTGCCTCCTTGTATCACAGGCCAAACTTGCTCATGTTCACCTTGATTAACAGTACCTTTGGTAATAACACCCAAATTAGATCTTTACACCAGTGGTTCCCAACCTTTTTCGCAGCAGTGACTGGTTTTCAGAAAGACAAGTTTTCCACAGATCAGGATTGAGGGTGGCGGGGAGACAGGAGGCAGAGTTCAGGCAGTAATGCCAGCCAGGGGAGGAGGGACATTGGGGACCTCTGCTTTATACCAAGTAATGGTAGGCATAAGGAGCCTTTCATTTCAGGATATGTTACATGGGCCTTCTTGTAACATAAGCCCATTGGCCTAATGAATCTTTCATATTTAGGTGGTTTTTGAGTAAAGCCATCTCCAACAAGGCAGACTTCAGTAATCATCCTCTTCCATGCTTTTTTCTTTCTCTTTACTGTGCGAATAACTTTTAGTACCTCTGTTTCTCCCTGGACACAGACTTTGGGCAGGGAAACTTCCCATTTTCCTGCTTTCTCTTTTTGTTTTTGTTTAATCATATTGGCAAGTACTTTAGCTCAAGACTGTCCCTCTCTGTCCAGGAGATAGGTAGGTTACTGCCTCTGGTGGAGACTTTTCATCATTCTTTTGTTTGGTGTCTCTCTTTTCATGCATATTGGTAGTCTTTTTAATTTGAATTTTCTCAGCATGGCATTGTTTATGGTATAGCCTTCAGACCAATTATTGTTTTTGCACTCTTTGAACGATCATGAGCCCCTTGACCTTTCCTTCTTACTCTTTACCTCAGGATAATTCAAATGATATCCATAGCACTTAAGGTGTAACTCAATATACTCCTTTTGTGGCATGGTTTCAGCCAGCTGTGAGGTGCACGCCCTCAGGTTTTGTCCCCCAGGCACGAAGAAGCACTCGACTTTTGGGTCTCAGGGACCCATGAGCCAACTCCATGCAACTTGCCACAGGAAAGGGACACTTCTCTAAAGAAGAATTTTGAAGGCAAATAAATGGCCTTTAAATGTTTCTGCACAAAAACTACTCATACAAAAAATACTTAATGAGAACTGCTATCAAGAGTAAATCTGGAACAATAACAAATTTTGGATATCTCCTACAAAGACAGTATTCAAAATATTCTAAATAATAGCCATACCCACTGTTTGACATCATTGGTCACAGAAGTCCAATAGTAATTGGATTCCACTAGAGTAAGAGTTCTGGATATGCCATGATGGGCTCCAGTGTCATTTTCATGGCATTCTCTTAGGACTTTCCTTTTTTCTTCTTCTGAAACAATTACCAAACGGTTTTGTTTTCTGTCTTTTCCGACATAAAACAACTTTTTTTCTGGAACAAATGAAACCAAAAAGATATAATTGCAATTTTTAGAGATATAGTTTTAAGATAATCATAGCCTTATCTTTTAAACTGCAGGTGGCAAACACAAGGCCCATGGGCCAAATCTGACCTGGCACCTTGTTTCTACCCGGCGGCAGTGCTGAACTCCTTGCCCCTACTTAAGGAGTAGTTCCATTTATACAGTCCTAAAATTACATCTGTCCCTTTGAAATCAACCACAAGGCTGATGTGGCCCCTGGTGAAAATGAGTTTGATACCTGTTTTAAACCATGAGGTTTTTTTTAAAATTAAAAAACTTTCCCTCTCTCTAAGACAGAATATTTATTTTTAATGATGCTACCATACAATCTGAAAGGTCCTCAGCTACTACACTTACTAGATATGTAAGAGAAGTACTAGCTGCTATAATTTTGTATATATAAGTAGAGCTATCTTGCTCACCAAAGCACATGATAACTATGGGAGTGTGAAATTATCTTTCTCTATAGGTTACTCAAACTAGAATTAGCAACTGAATTATGTATAGATAAGCCACTTCAGGAACAGAACTTTCCAAAACAGTATTTCATCATAACTTCATTTTTGTAAGCAATCACCTCTCTTAAGTCTTTCTGGATTTGAGTAGGAGACAGGGTTGGTAAAGCCAGACAGTGAGAGAACCTTAATCATCAAGACAGTTCTCAGTTTTCCTTGGAGAAGAATCTACAGGGAGCAAACAGGGCAGGGAAAGAATTATCGCCTCTCCAGTGTGAATAAAATAACTGTTTGAACTCCAGAATACACCATTAAGCTACTAATATGCTTAATTAAGCACAAGCTGTGTGGGACAGTTGTTGTTTGAATTTGAAGGTAAGCAGATTGAGGGCAGCAATCTTATCTTATTCACTGATATATCCCCAAGGCCTAAAATGTGATTTGCACACAGTAGGAACTTGGTAAACACTTTTGCATAAATGATTAAATAAATTAATAAAGCCTCACTTTAGTCTAAGAGGTATGCCTGTTCTTAAGCTTAAAGGAGTCATTTAGAAGGGGTGCATGTACATGTGGAGGAATGTGCAGGTATTTATTTATTATCTTAGCATTTTTTGACTTGCTTTGAAGAAAGCCTGATTTTGTACTTATATGTAAAAATCTGACTAATAGCACCAACATTCATTTAGTTATCTGGTGACTGTACTTCTTATCTCATTCCAAACTTTCCCTCCCCTTTAGAACAGGAAAAACAGGTAAAAATTATCATAATCTTTCATAATCTTTCAAGACATATATTCTACTGCCTTTAGTCCATTCAGAGGGACTTGAGGGTCCAAAACTAAATGTAACTTGAGATTATTTAATGGCAGCGGGAAGGGAGAACCACAGAAATAAATATAGTAAACAAACAAGTTAACTTTGTCAACATTTTCATATTAAGCATCCCATAAGTTCTTCACTGATAATGACATGAGTGCTATTTAAAATATACCATGAGAGTAGGAATTACCTGAGGGGAAAAGTAGGAAAGGTTAATTTAGGTAAGTGTTTTGTTTTTTTATGGTATCCTTTCCTGACTATAATTTTAAATGCCCTTTTGAGCTTAATTAAGGGCCTTCAGTTAACTTCAGTGTAATTTTTATTTTGATTTAGGCTGAATGGTATCATCAATTCACCTGGTAATTGTTTAGCAACAACCAATCACTACAGAAATCCTGAGGATTCCACAGAGAACACAGATGGAGAAGCATCTATATCAAGTCTATATTCAAGATCTGGGGCCTTAATTTTACCTTTGAAGACAAATTTTTTTGCTGCTCTTCTTATTCCACTTCTCTCACTTGGCAGTGTAGTTGGATGATATTCACCAGTTCGTTTATAATATGCAATTTGTTTCAGATGAAGGTCACCATTTTTCCCACTACGGACCATTGTGAAACTAGATAAAAGATATTTAAAGATACAATTTAAGCGATAAACTAATTCAGTTACTGTTTCAGTTCAGGCTCTGCCATACGTCAGCTTACATAGGAACTGAACATTCCTGGAATATCATCTATGACAGAGATAACTGGAGTACAGAAAAGAATGGTATGATGTATGTGAACTAAAATATTCAAATGCTATTTTTGAGATACATCGTGATAAATTATTTGTCTCCTTCCATGAGGTAATAAATGCTGGAAATTTTCCACATACTTGGAAAAAAGGGAATGAAAAAGTACACTTCAAAAAGTTTTACTCAGAATTTCAGGTTACCAATAATGAAAATGTTACTTATACAGGATGGTTCTGAGACATTTAAATATATGATAGGTTATAAGGAGAGAAATGCAGTTTTACATTACTTCTAAATATGTTTATGGTCATTGCAAAATGCAAAAAAGAAGCCACCTCATTCAAATAATTTATGAGAGATGTATTTTAGAAATGTTCAAATAATGAGAAAACAGATATTTATGCTAGCTCTCATACACTCTTCTGAACTATATGTAAGTTGCTTTTTTGAACAGAAATGATTTTTGATCCTGTGCATACTTTCTCTGGGTTATAAAGAACAATCTGGCTGCACTGGCTGAAACAAAGCAAAATGTCTCTATTTTAGATTCTAAATATTATGAGAAATCACTACCTTAAAAAGACAATTTTTTTTCATATTTTCAGTTGAAAGAAACTACCCTGTGCTGGTTTTCTGTTTGCTACTCCCCCCACTCCATCCAGAATCATTTTTTGCCCTTTCTCTCTTTGCTGCTATGCCCTAGGAGGCTGACCTTTACCAACTGCATTTATGGTTTTCTATTCCAAAAGGCCATTCTGCACCAATCTGAAAGACACACTGGGGTGGAAAAATAGGGAGGTCAGTACAGGACAGTTAAGGGACTACTACATAATTAAGGCAAGAAATGATAAAATTACGAGTCAAAGTGGTATCAGTGGAAATAGATAAATTTTATAAGAACTGTGACTGACTGAATGTGTGTAGTGAATAAAATGCAAAGTCTGGGATCACTTCTGAAGTTCTGGCTTAGGTAGGAAAAAAGAGTACTAACACACATTCAGCTCATGGGTGACCTAAGCATGTGGATGGTAGATGAAGTTCAAGCAGTGGAAGAAGGATTTCATGGAAAGTGCACCTAGTAAGAACAGTAGACATATCTTTATCCTAAACATGCACATTAATGGGTACACTTATCTATGCATCATTCCTGACCACGTCTATTTCCTCTCAAGTAGAATTGTGTATACCTTCCTTAGTATACCCACAGTGCATATACCACTTTTATACAATCTTCAATACTTTATTGAACTAATTAGTTTAAATGTTTCTGTCCCAAATATATTGTAAATCCCTTGGAGTCATGAGATTAGCCAAAGAAATAGGAAAAAAGCCAGAAGAGGTTCTGGTCATAGAAACCTAGGTAATAAAGAGCTCTTCAACACAAAATGGATGAGAGGTTATGTGATACCAGAACTAAAGTCTGTCTAGTGATTTTGGTAATAGTTACAGTAGAGCAGGGCAGGTGGAAACCAGATTGCAATGAGGTATGGAATAAATGGGCATTGAGAAAGTGGATTTAATAAGCTTAAGTTTAGTTATGAAGGCAAGGAATTACAAGACAGTTGCTAGAGACAAACACAAGATTCAGTCACTGATCTAAAAAAATATTATTGGGTTCCTGCTTTGTGTCAGACACACACTGGAGATACAATAATGAACAAGACATATATCCTTTTGACCTTTATGAAATTTAGATTCTATTAGGGTTAAGAGATTATTTTGACATCAAAGTTCACAGAAGCTTTGTTCACAATAGCCAAAAAGTAGCCCCAACCCAAATTTCGATCAGTGGATGAATGTGTAAACAAAATGGGATATATGTATGCAATGGAATAATTATTCAGTTTAAAAAGGAAGGAAATTCTGACACATACTAAAACATGGACAAACCTTAATGATATTATTTTAACGTAAAATAAGCCAGTCATGAAAATACAAATATTGTATGATTCCACATATATGAGTTACCTAGAGTAGTTAAGTTTGTAGAAGCAAAAATTAGAATGGTGGTTGTCAGGGTGTGGGGGTTTGGAGTAATGGGGAAGTCACTGTTTAAAGAGTACAGAGTTTCAGTTATCCAAGATAAAAAGAGTCCTAACGATGAATGGGTGGTGGTGATAGTTACACACAATATAAATGTACTTAATCGCACTAAACTGTACACTTTAAAATAGTTGAGATGGCCCTGGCTGGTGTGGCTCAGTGGACTGAGTGCTGGCCTGCTGACCAAAGGGTTGCTAGTTCGATTCCCAGTCAGGGCACATGCCTGGGTTGTGGGCCAGGTCCCCAGTGAGGGGCACACAAGAGGCAATCACACACTGATGTCTCTCTCCCTCTCTTTCTCCCTCCCTTCCCCACTCTCTAAAAATAGATAAATAAAATCCTTTAAAAATTTTTTAAAAATAAATAAAATAGTTGAGATGCTGAAGATGTCATTTAGGGACTTTCATACTAGAGAGAAGTCAATGCCTAGCTTCAGAGCTTCAAAGGACAGGCTGGCTCTCTTGTTAGGTACCAATGAAGCCAGTGGTATTTACCTTTCCAAGAATCACAAGGCCCTTAAGAATTATACTAAAAAGCCTCGATGACAGCACATCTGTTTATAACATGGATTTACTGAATACTTTAAGGCCACTATTGAGACCTACTGCTCCAAAAAAAAAATTCCTTTCGAAATATTACTGCTCACTGACAACACACTTGATTGATTACCTAATGATAATGATCTCTGATCTCTAATGAAGGGGTACAATGAGGTTAATGTTGTTTTCATGCCTGCTAACACAACAGCCATTCTGCAGGTCATGGATCAAGGAGAATTTGACCTTCAAGTCGCATTATAGTCATGTACCCCTAATAATGGAGCTAGTTCTGAGAAAAAAACATCTTTAAGCAAGTTCATCATTGTGTTAACGTCATAAACTTATACAAATTTGGATGTTATAACCTACTATATACCTAGGCTATATGGTAGAGCCTCTTGCTCTTAGGCCACAAGCCTGCATGGCATGTTACTGTACAAAACAACACAAGATTAAATCAAGCACAAGAGAAAATGATATAATCAAGAAATGCAGTAAACACAAGACATATGAGGCTGCTGCTGGTATAACACTGCATATTGTTTAACAGCAAACTTTTTATGTAAGTAGAAAAGCACACTCTGAAATATTAATAAAAAGTATAGTACATAAATACACAGAAGACCACTAACACATGAGTAATGCCTATTAGGATGTTAGGATTGCTAAAATGTTATTTGGCAACAGGAATTTTTCAGCTCCATTATAACCCTATGGGGCCCCTGTCATATACCTCTGTCATCAGCCAAAAAGTCATTTTGTGCATGAGTGTTTTTAAGAAATGTATTTCATAAGGCTATAGCTGCCATAGTGATTCCTCTGATGGATCTGGGTAAAGTGAAAACCTTCTTGAAAGGATTTACCATTCTAAATGCCATTTGAACCATTTGTAATTCATGGGAAGAGGTCAAAATATCAACATCAACAGGAGTTTAGAAGTTGATTCCAACCCTCAGGGATGTCATTCAGGGATTCAAGACTTCAGTGGGAGAAGTAACTGCACGTGTGCTGGGAACAGCAAAAGAACAAGAATTAGCAGTACAACCTAAAGATGTGACTGAATTGCTGCAATCTCATAATAAAACTTTAACAAATGAGGAGTTTAGTGCTCCTTATGGATGAGCAAAGAAAGTGGTTTCTTGAGACAGAATCTACTCCTGGTGAAGATGCTACAAAGACTGTTGCAATGACACTGAAGAATTTAGAGTATTATGTAAACTAGTGGACAAAGCAGTGGCAGATTTTGAGAAAACTGACTCCAATTTTGAAAGTTCTACTGTGGGTAAAATGCTATCAAACAGCACTGTATGCTACAGAGGACTCATTCATGAAAGGAAGAATCATTCAGTGCAGAAAACTATTGCTATCTTTTTTAAGAAATTGCCACAGCCACTACCAACCTTCAGCAACCAGCACCCAAACTAGTCAGCAGCCATCAACACTGAGGCAAGACCCTCCACCAACAAAAAGATTATGACTCACTGATGGCTCAGATCTTGGTTAGCATTTTTTAGCAAAAAAGTATTTTTAATTAAGTTATATACATTTTTAGACATAATACTACTGTATACTTTATAAGAGACTGCAATATAGTATAAACATAACTTTTATATGTACTGGGAAAACAAAAACTTTGTGTGACTTCCTTTATTGTGATATTCACTTTATTGTGGTGGTCTGGAACTGAACCTGCAATATCTCCAAGGTATATCTGTGTGGTATTGGCAAAACGATAGCCATTAGCCTGCTGAACAGAATACAATGTCTAGAAATAGAGCCATACAGAAATGATACATTGATTTTTGAAAAAAGTGCCAAGGTAATTCAATAGAGAATAAGCAATATTTACAAGAAATGATACTGGAACTAAACATCAATATGAGAAAAAGATGAACCTCAACTCCTATTTTGCACCATCTGTAAAAATTAATTCATGATGGGTCATAGACCTAAAGGTAAAACCCAAAACTACAGAACTTCTGTAAGATAAAAAAGAAAATCTTTGTGAGCTTAGGTCCCCAGATGGCAAACAAAAAGACAATTCATAAAAGAAAAAGTTTAAAATTTTGTTATTTTAATAATACTGTTAAGAAAATAAAAAGAAAAATTACAGTTGGGAGAAAACATTTAAGGTACATGTGTTAGGCAGGATAGATAGTAAAACAAGGCAGGGAGAGGGAGGGAGACATATCTCACCAATTAACTCAGCAGTCCTAGGCCTGGTCTCATAAGATTGCCAGGTGTTTCAAAAATCCTGAGAAAAACCATGATAGCACAGACAGAGGGGAAGCCCTTGAAGTTCTGTATGAATCATTTCCACTATCTGGGAAAGAAAGCCTTTGAAACTGTGCATTAATCCCAAGGTCTGGAAACGGGAGGAGGAGGGGGAACCTAGAAACAGGCTACAAGCATAAAACCCCAAAAATCCCAACAGTCAGTACACTCAGACTAGCTGGGTGCCCGCTTGCAGCTTTGTGCTCAAGTGTATTTCATAAATAAACTTATATTTCATTTCCACTATAGGTGTTGTCTTTTACCTAAATTCTTCTCTTACAAGCAGAAAAGAACTGAGGAGGGGGAGCCCCCCCAATTCAGGTCTCCCTGGTAACACATAAATATAATAAAGAACTTGTGTCCAGAACTTACAAAGAATTCTCAAAACTCATTAAGAAAAAACCCACTTTAAAAAATAGGCAAAGAATGTGAACAGACACTTCATCAAAGAAGATATGGGTGGCAAATAAACACATGAAAAGATACTCAACACTATTAGACACTGAAAAATGCAAATAAAAGCACAGTAAGATACCAGAACATACCATCAAAATGGCAAAAACAGCAACAACAAAACAAAACAAATCTAACAGTCCTATACTACCAAGGATGCAGAGAACTGCTGGTGTAATACAAATTGTTTACATGTAGGAAATCAGTTTTAACCCAAGAGAAATGAAGGTATACGTCCACACAGAAATCTGTTTGTGACTGTTTCTAGAAGCTTTATTCCTATCAGCCAAAACCTGAAAACGACCCAAATGTTCAACTGGTGAATGGATAAACAAATTGTGGCACATCCACACAATGAAATACTATCCAGAATTGATGAGAAACAAACTATAAATATGCCTAGTAATATGGATGAGTCTCAAAATCATTAGGGTAAGTGAAAGAAGCCATATACAAAAGGCTATATTCTATGTGCTACTACTTTACTTATATGACAACTGGAAAGCTAAAACTATAGGGAGAACAAGTGTTTAAAAACTAAAAAAAATTAAGTACATAAGCAATGAAAAAAATAACTGCAAACATTCTATGGAGTAGGTACTATTTTTACAACCACCTTATAGATAAGAAAATGGAGGTTCAGACAGATTATCCAGTTTACACAAGGCAACACTGTTAAGTAAGTTTGCATACTGACATTTGAACCTTGGTCTTTGTTGCTTCAAATTTCATGTTAGTTTTTTTCCCCTCTGCTACACTAGGAATTAATTATTTGTCATCCTCAGCTTTCATAATATTTGGTTCAGGCCTCTGCTGGAAAAGTCATAAAGTGACTTTGTAATAAATAATTCAAATTATAAATAAAGAATAAGGTCTTACTAATTCTTAATGTTCATACTGTTTCATACAGTGTTTGGGACACAATGGACATTAAATTATATGCCAATAAATAAGTAATTACTTTCTTTTCCTAATGGAAGAGGTAGCACTGGATTAAAACAGGGCACAGGTTCCAAAGTTCCCTTTTAGAAAATACTGCCTGCATACATGTGGAACTACAAGTACAGTGTGTCCAAGAAGGTAAGGCTTTTAACAGTCAGAATTTCTAGTGTGTGAGCTGCATAAATCTCAGTATCCACATCTGGAAAAAGGACATAATACTTATCCCTCCTTTTTCACAATTATGTGGATCAATGAAATAATGTATTTGAAAAGTCTTTTACAAATGGTAAATCAACATATCATTATTCTTAAAATATTTAAGTATTATCATCCATATATCAAGCTGTTCAAAGTAACAGAGAACCATCTTTCTCAAAATCTTTACAAGGAAAAATATTTAAAAACCTCATTCCTTTCATTAACAGTTTATTGTTTTCTGGCAATGTTTATAATATTTTTACTAACAACAAAACCCAAAAGATTGAACAGCTGCATACTTTATAATGAGATTATAGTTTAATAGGGTTCACAAGCTCTAGTTCTGCAATAAAGACAGATGACAAGAACAAATAGAAAATGGGAAAAAAAAGAAAAATCAATTCATAAAAGTAGTGTCTTAAGTAGATGGTTAAAAGTTAGCTGCTAATATCTTGTATTTACATACGCGGGTAACTTAAAGAAATAGAAGATTTATTTTCTTTTCAAAGTACATTCATCATTTGGTCCCTAGAAAACATCCATTCGCATAGGCAATAAGAAGATGGCTTCAGGACTTTCAGTCAAGATGGAGGCATAGATAAACATGCTTCACCTTCTTGTGCAACCTCAGAGAGAATTACAACTGTATCTCAAAACAAATAAAAACCAGAACTGTCAAAAAACTCGAGCTGTATGGAAGTCTGACAACCAAAGATTTAATGAGGCCACATTCATCCAAATGAGTAGGAGGGATGGCGTTGAGGAGATGGGCAGAGAGACATGGACATGCGGTGTGGCACAGAGAGGTGGCAGCAGAATAGGTGGTCCCACACTCATGTATGGTGGATAAAAATCAGGTGAGATACCTTGGGAGGAAGCAATCCCAGTCCGAGGACAGACCACACAGTCCAGGGTCCCAACACAGGGAAGACACGTCCCCATAACTCCTGGATGAAACCAGTGGAGTTGGGGTGGCAGAAGAAACTGCCAGATTTTCAAGAGAGTCCATTTAGAGGGCCAGAACAGACTGAGAACGTACGCAACCCCAACCCTCTCTGGAATTCATCACCAGGGCAACAGCTGGATGGGCACCAGTCACATAAGGGAAGTAGGTGAAGTGACTGAAAATGGGACAAGTGCTGGACAAATCTTCAGGAGCCAGGAAGTGACACTGTCCCCTCTCTGAGCCCTGCCGCCACACAAAACCACAGAGCAGTGAAGTGAGTTGCCAGACCTGGGCATTACCTACGGCTCTGCCCCACGCAATTTACAGGTGCCCCTTCTACAACAGACAATGCCACTAAGACAGGGAGTCAAGGCAGCTCTACCTAATACACAGAAACAAACACAGGGAGGCTGCCAAATTGAGGAGAAAAAGAAATATGGCCCAAATGAAAGAACAGAACAGAACCCCAGAAAAAGAACTAAGCAATGCATTAATAGTCAACCTATCAGATGCAGAGTTCAAAACACTGGTTGTCAGAATGCTCAAAGATCTCATTGAGTATAGCAAAAACATAAGGGAAGAAATACAGTTTACACTGAGTGAAATAAAGAAAAACCTACAGGGAACCAACAGTTGAAAGGATGGACCTGAGAATAAAAATGATTTGGAACACAAGGAAGGAAAAAACATTCAATGAGAACTGCAGGAGGAAAAAAGAATTTAAAAAATTAAGGACAAGATTAGGAACCTCTGGGTCAACTTTAAACATACCAACATCCAAATCATAGGGGTGCCACAAGGAGAAGAGGAAGAGCAAGAAATTGAAAACTTATTTGAAAAAAATAATGAAAGAAAACTTCCCTGATTTGGAGAAAGAAATAGACATACAAATCCAGGAAGCACACAATCCCAAACAAGTTGGACCAAAAGAGGTCCACACCAAGACACATCTTAATTAAAATGTCAAAGTTGAAAGATAAAGAGAGAATCTTAAAAGCACCAAGAGAAAAGCAGAGAGTTACCTATGAAGGAGTTCCCATAAGACTATCCATTGATTTCTCAAAAGAAATCTTGCAGGCAAGAAGGGGCTGGGAAGACATATTCAAAGCCAAGAAGGGCAAGGACCTACACACCAGATTGCTCTATCCTGCAAAGCTTTCATTTTGAATGGAAGGGTAGATAAAGTGCTTCTCAGAGAAGGTCAAGTTAAAGGAGTTCATCATCACTAAGCCATTATTACATGAAATGTTAAAGGGACTTATTTAGGAAAAAGATCAAAACTATGAATGTTAAAAGGGCAAAAAAATTATAACTATCACCAACTGAATCTAAAAAAAAACAAACTAACCAAATATACAGAACAGAAACAGGATCATAGATATGGAGATTATTTGGAGGGTTATCAGCTGGGATGGGGAAGGAGGAAAATGGCAGAAAGGTACAGGGATTAAGAAGCACAATTGGTAGGTACAAAACAGGCAGATATCAAGAACTATAGGAAATGGAGAAGCCAAAGAATTTATATGCATGATGCATGGATATGAACTAAGGGAGGGGGATTGCTGGAGGGAAGGGGGGTACCAGGCAGAACGGGGAAAGGAGGAAAAATTTGGGACAACTGTAATAGCATAATCAATAAAATATAAAAAAGAAAATAGCTTTAAGCTATAATATTCAGAATAAATGATCTTTCTGTGCTCAAATATTATTAAATGAAAGTATCCTTTACATGAACAAGTAAGTGGTTTGAGCAATAAATAAGAAGATCGTTTTAGGATTTGGGGCTTTAGGAATTTTTGTTAAAATAATTACTTGGATATTAAAACAAACAGGAATAAGAGTGAAGGTGGCTCATTACAATTTCTAGTGTTGCAAGAGAAAATATCAGGATCATATTTGAACTTTTTACACTATATCCCTCGTACAACATCAAATTAAATCAATGAGTACCTGAGTAAATATTTATTACTTAATTCCTTTAATAATTCTATCTTGTGTGTGCAATAAACTCAGTGAAGTATCACATTAAATCAAACCAGTATTTAACTGTGGGTACCAATTTAAGCCTCTAAAAGGTGTTCCAACTTATAAACTTAAAATCAGTAATATTTTAATAAACATACTAACTTGTGATCAGAATTTTACTTCTCAATTATTCTATTTTAATTTCTGAAAAATTAAATGCACAGTTTTATGTAATGTCAGACTGGGAAATTTACACCACACACTTTAGAATCTGCTTCGCTTCGGCGTACAAATTCGTTTAACAAAATGTCTTCATCACCAAATGCATAAAAATGAATCCACGTGTGATAAATTTCCATTGAATTATTTTTCTATTTTAGCTCAGAAACGTCCACTTAAGACAAACCCAGAGATAAAATGGGTAGTTTTCTTTTTAAAACAACGGGACAAGATTCTCTCTTGGGCTAGCGTTTCTCCCTGCACAGATTTTCATTTGGGACAAAAGGGTTATATTCAGATTAAACGACGACTATGCTTAAGTAAGGAGAAGAATGCTTTAACATCAATTAAGTGCCGCACTCAACTTCTGAATTTGCAGAGTCTACTTGAACTGTGAAGAAGCATTTCCAGAGCGTTTAAGCTGCTCATTAACTAAAACTTAAAGGGAAGATCCGGCTAAATTTACCGTAAACAGAAAAACAATCATTAAGCAAAACTCGGTTAACGACTAGCAGGAACCTCCCCAGGCCCGAAAACGGAAACCGCTCGATTTCAGCACGGCCGGCAGGGAGGGGGGTGGGGATCGCAACGCCCTAGCAAGGCCCTCCCGCCCCAAGGGCGCCTGCGCGTTATCCACAGAGTCAATTTAAACCCTTCCCAGGCTAGTAGACGCGCATGGTTTTGAAATTACTGTCAGGTCACACCTCGCTTTAAATTCATTAAGCATGACAAAGCACACCATAACGACCACTCACCGAAGTGGTCCTATAAGCAAGCGACAGGATTTAAGCTTCCTTTCGCGACTTATCTGGTGCTGCCGGAAGCGAAGCTACCCGTGTCGTTAAGAAGGGGTGCTAATCTGGGCGTTGGAGCTCCGGTCGGAGAAGTTTAGGTCGGAACCTTTGGCTCTTGCCGGAAATTGTTCTGCCCGGCGAGGAGTACTAGTGAGACCCGAAGCGGTGAGGAGGAGGAGGCGTGGCGGAAATTCGCTAGTAGAGTAGTGCCATGCGCTACCTCTATGTGGCACTTCTGCTCTGAAGAAGAAAGACTCACAATCACGCTAATAGCTGGAGTGTGTTGACCAACACCTCACCCCTGCCCTCGGGATTAAAGGGGAAACCGAGACCTGTATGGATCGGCCCTCTCGAGCCGATCGCTTGACTACCGCAGCGGAGGTGAGGGCCCCGAGACTGAAGAAAAACCGAGATGCGGAACCTGGTCACCCAAGGTTTGCTGGCGCTGCTGAGCAGTTGCTTTGTCTCCTGCTGAGCTCTGCGGAGCCGTAGACACGCGCTCCTCTAAGGGGCAGGTGCCAGAGCGAAAAGTAGCGTGGAGGAGTAACAGTACAGCCCTGCGGGTCGTCTCGCGTTTTAATTTCTTTTCCTCAGTTCTTCCTTTTCCTTTTCTTGGTTAAGATATTAGAGGTGTCAGCTCAGTGGGGAACAGGCGAGTTTCTAGCTGATACTCTGGGCTATGGTCTCGCTCCACCAAAGTAGGCAGCCTCGAGTTTGGGGACTGCTGTGGGTAGAAATGACCTTTTATTTCCATTTCGCAGTCTTTATCCCTTTGCCCCTCGCGCCTCCACCCACACTTCAAAAGAACAAAACCCCCTAATCGTGGTGGCTTTTCGGAGGACGGAGTAGGTCACTGCCGCACCTACTCAGTTGGAGAGTGGTGCATCCTTTCGCGCTTTCAGAAAGCTGGACGAGGGTGGTGACCACTGGATCTCATTTACTAGGTTCTCAACGACTTCCTGGGAGTTTGCGACCTTTGGAGTCCTGCCGGTAACACCTTGCCTTGATTAGCGTGCTGAAAGGCTTAAATGGAAGTAAGAAGCATGGCGGACGATAGCACCTACCATCGTTGTTCTACACTGGGATAGGGTTTTGTTTTACTGTTGGACATTCTTCAAAGAAAAATAAAGTTTTTGTTTTAGGCAGATAATAAGGATTGCTGACATTAACTGAGTTCTTCTATGTGCCAAGTGCTTTACGTATTTTCTCGTACTCCCCTCTCAACAATTCCATGAGTTATATTACATGATTATTCTCATTTTACAGAGGTAGAAACTGAGACTCAGAGAGGTCACATACCTCGCCTTAGTAAACTGCTGTTGCTATTAACCATGTGAACCTGTATTAGGAAGCAGGTCTTTCAGATTCTATAATCTGTATTCTTAACTGTTACACTACTATTGGCTTGCTATTATGCTTCATCACTTCTAATTTTTTTACTTACACTTTCAGTGGCTGAAATTATTCATTAAAATTTGAGGGTGGGGTGGTATACCTACTTATGTGTCTAACAAAAGACAGACATGGTCTCTGTCCTTACAGAGCTTCAGTATTGTGATATGGAATTAAGTAGTTCAGAAACCAAAATACTATATTATTGTAGCATAGGCTTGTTTAAAGCAAGTAATTAAACCAGCAATTTTCAACTGGTGTGCCCCAAGAATTTTTAAAACATGCAGTACCTGACTGTTTAGTCAGCACCGACCTCTTTCCCCTTAGATTGTCAAAGAAATGACAACCCAACCCAACAATAGTTATCTGGTGTGAATGAATCAAAATTATACTATTTTTTGTCAGTTGGCAAGAAATATATTTTTGGTATGACATAGAATTTTAGTAATTAGTTTGTGAGCCATGAAATGAAAAAGGTTGAAAATTGCTGGATTAAACTGATAATGCAGAAAGTTCAGAGTTGTGCAATCAAAGCCTATTTATGTGTTAAAACTCCTACAACTCGGACAGTAGTTGTTGGGAGGGTATTAAACTGAACAATAGTCAGAACATTTATTGATCACTCAAATAAGTGCTGTGCACCAATTAAGTACTGGTAATATAGAGGAAGTCCTCCAAAAACTCCTATGCAACTACATATAAATAGTATCATGGGACAATTAATTTTCTTAAGTAGAAATTATATTATGGTTATGTAGGAGGATGCCCTTATTTTTAGGAGATGCGTACTAAAATATTTAGAGGTGAAGTGTATTGATATATACAACTTACTTTGAAATGGTACAGCAAATATGTGTGTGTAAAAATAGAAAATAAATATAGCAAAATGTTAGCAATTGTTGAGTCTAGTGGTAGGTATATGTTCATAGTGAATTGGTTTTTTTACCTTTTCTCAGTATTTGAAATTTTTCATGATACAAAGTTAGTGAATAAAAACCCTAACTCCAATGGAAACAGATAATCGTAAAGATAGATCCAAAATGTTGTGGAGTGTAGAGAATGGGAAAAGAAGCTGACACATATTTGAGGCCTGGCAGAGGCTTGATCGTTGTAAGAAAGGCATTTATTGAGGACTCTCCAGTTGGTTATTGAAGGAGAAATAGAAAGTTTTAAGGAGAGTAGAGAATTCCAGGCAGGAGGAACGGCAGGCTCAGCAAAAAGGTATTGCATGAATGTTTGAAGAAGTAAAAAAATCAGTGTGAAGATTGTGTAGAACTTGGCATGTTACTTGTATAAGTAATCTTATAAATGATGCTAGCCTGCCTTTGCAAGCCTGCTGCAACCTATTTAATAACCTATTAGGTAGCTGTAGTAATAGTGCCCTGAAATGTGCCACCATTTGTAGCAGTGTTTCCATTGGAAAATGCTTTTGGGATTTCAGGAAATCTGGTTATGCGTCTGTGTTCAAGCTGAGTGTCAAGAGCTAGAGCTCCTATTTACTCTGATTTTGGCAACTGAGATTTACTAGTTCAGAGTTAGGCTCCCAAGTGAACCTACAGAAAGGGTTAAGATGATGGCTTAGAAATATTTAAAGTTCAGGTAAGGGAGGGTATTCAAGTATTCTGAATACTACAAGGGAGTGATGGATGATCCAAGGTGTCATTTTAAGGATTGGTAGCTTTGACCATGACCAGTAAAGATGTGAAGGAGATGACTGTTTATTCCAGGCAGTAGTGTTTATGATAGTCTCCAGCAGTATGGTACAACTAGAAAAAATGTAATGAGGTCTCCAGCAGCAGCAGTGCAAGGAATTTCTGTAGCTTCATTACATGTGAGGCAAATAGGTACATTCTAAATTAAATTGTTTATATTTGTTCTCTGCCAGTTAAGTTTAGGTCAGAATCTCTGTCTTAATTATACTAGTTAACAAGATTTATAAACGTCTAATATTTACTTGGTGCTTACCATATGCTAATTGCTGTGGTGTCTGCCTTGTCATCTCATCTTCAAGACCATCTCAAATTTATAATCCCATTTGACTGGAATTAGTTCTTTGGGAGTAGGAGTTTTGGAGTTATGCTTTGCAATTCTATCTAGCATATTATTCAACTCTTAAGAATATTTCATCTAGTAATTTCTTATATTACCGGTAACCAAATGAAACATTTGATCTGTAGTTTTATCGTGAGAGGTGATTATTTTTAATATGACCAAGGAACAAGTACATGTAAACAGCTTTGAGGTTTTATCCCTGCTATATGATAGATCTTAAACTGATGTTCATAGGCATCATATGTGGAGGAGTTTGGATGTCAGTCAGTCACATACAGTTGCATACAGGAGTTAGTGCACATGCACATTTTTTTTTCCTGAGGAGAGAATCCATAGATTTTATCAGATTTGCCAGTTTTTGCTTTTAAAAGTTTAAGGGTTGCTGTTATAATCAAACACTGTTTTCACTGTAATCTTGTTTTATTGATTTATATGTGAGTCCAGGATGAAGAATAGTTATATTCTCCAAAAAACCTCTTTGCAAACTGAACTTTTACAAATTGAAGCCTTTTAAAAACTGCTTTGGCTTCCACAGTATGGCCAGCAACATTAGCTAGCACTCGCTCTGCTCTCTCTGCTGCAGAAAGGCAGTCCACAAAAGACTGAAATGTATTTGCTTCTATTTCCAACAGACTCACGATCAACTTTTGCTCACACAACTCACACCCACACACAAAAGCTGGGAAAATTTTATTAATCCTTTTTTTCCCCAAAACGTTAATAAAAATAACAACAACAAAAAAAGGCAAGCTGGACTTTAGTAATAACAGCTATAACAATCTGTAGCAGCGGCAGGAGAAGAGATTTATGTAATTCAGCTGATTTCCGGTGGTGGTTGTTTGCTAGTCTCATGGTGATGGAAGCTGCATACTTTTTTGAAGGGTTGGAAAAGCTACTGGAGGTGTGGTTCTCCAGGCAGCAACCTGACACAAATCAAGGATCTGGGGATCTTCACACTTTTGCAAGATCTGAGTGGAACATCCTTTTGAAGGATGTGCAATGTTCAAACTAAAGTTGTGGCAAAAACTGACAAGCAGGAAGCTATGTACTCAGTAAGAGTAGCATGTTTGTCTCCAAGAGATGTTTCATTTTGAAGACATGTGGTACCTCCCTCTTACTGAAAGCACTGGTTTCCCCTGTTCAAACTTGCTGGGGATTACAGTGGGTTTGACTCAATTTAAAGCTTCTTTTATTCTTACAAGAATTTCATGAAACCTTCTCACCAGGAAGAAATTTCCAGGAAGAAACAGAGTTTTATTAATGTAATTTTCCCCAATGGAGCAGCATGTTATATGGGACATGTGAATTCTGACTGTTGGTACTTGTATATTTTGGATTTCCCAGAGAATAGGGCAGTCAGTCAGCCAGGTCAAACCCTGGAGATTCTGATGAGTGAGTTTGACCTAGCAGTTAGGGATCAGTTTTCCATGAAAGATGGTGTTGCTGCAAAGGATATCACTTATGAAAGTGGAATTCATGACCTGACACCAGGTTCTGTCATTGATGCTACCGTGTTCAGTCCTTGTGGGTATTCAATGAATGGCATGAGATTGGATGGAACTTAATGGACTATTCACACCACTCCAGAACCAGAATTTTCTAATGTTAGCTTTCCAACAAACTTCAGTCAGACCTCCTAGGATGACTTGATCAGGAAAGTTGTGGAAGTCTCCCAGCCAGGAAAATTTGTGACCACCTTTTTTGTAAATCGAAGTTCTAAATGAGGCACGGTGCTTTCTTTGTCCCAGAAGATTGAAGGTTTTAAATGTCTTGATTGCCAGAGTGCTATGTTCAATATTACAACTTTGTTTTTACCAGTTTTGCTAAGAAGCAGCAACAACAGTAGAGTTGATCAAGAAAAATGAAGAAAAAAACACAAAAAGAGAACACACATAGAAGAAGGTGGTAGTTGCTTTTTAGATACTGGTACCTGGAGCCATGTTTTCCGTAACTACCACCTTGTAGTTGCAGAAAGCCCTACATGTAATGATCATGTAATCATTTTGAATTGTATGAATTACTATATCAAGGAATTAGATATCTTGCATGAATGTTCTCTTCTGTGTGTTGGTGTCCTATGCGACTCTTGAAGTGAAATTGAAGTGCCTACAGAAAAATTTTTACTATATAAAACTTTATGATATTTGTGACAACAATTCAGTTTGGTTATGCACAATAAAATATTTTTTCATGTATCTTCCAAAATTCTCCGCAGACAAGGTTTTTGTCCTCCGTAGGGGTTGGCCTCAGCCTTACTGACCGGTACTGTTCTATTAAATTGCTGCTAGGATATTTCATTCAGTTATCTCCAATTTCTGGAATGTATTCTCTGCTAATGTTATTGAAACCAATTCGAACTTTACACAGATGTTTTTTGCAACAGCAATTAAAGTTTTTCTTCCACAAGTGAAGTCCTTTTAAGAAAGTGATTGCAGTTACCCATTTGGGGTATTACTATTTTAACATTTTTATTGTTTCCTGCACTTGTATTCCTTCAATTGATTTTGTTCCTCAGCATGGTGTCTTCTCTTCCAGTCCCACCCCAATAAAGCACTACTGGTAAAAAAAATGTTTTCATGTAATTTCAGACTGATATGCAGTTTTTAAACCCATTACATGTTATCTATTGTTTTCCTTGCAGATATTTCTGAACTATGTGCAGAGCGATTTAGTTTTTGATATAATTTTGTCATAATTTAAATAATTTCCCCTAATTTGTTAGATAATTTTGGACTTGAGAACTTTAGTTTGTAATTTTTGTGTTATTTTGTATCAGTTTGTCAAGTTTCAAAGATGTATATTATTGAAGATCAGAGTCTTAATTTCTTACGTTTATGGAAGAAATAGCTTTTCACTTTGAAGGTATGTATCAAGTTATTGGTACAGATTTTATAAGTGTCATTTAAATTAACTTTTCATTGCATTTTAGGTAAAAGGATTGCTGAATCATCTGACTGAAGCAATAGCCTCACTATCTTTGTTTTTTAAACTGCATCAACAATGAAGCAATGATATCTGAGTACAAAAGAACGTGTGCCAACTAACTGTCCTCACAATTTAAGTGACCGTGTAAGCAAAAACATGCTGCAACAGACCTGTGTCAGCTGGTAGACAGAGAATGCATTCTTCTGGTTCTGTTTATTTAGAAGAAATTTTAGTGCAATACATTTAAATTATAGCCTACATCAAATGAAATAAAAATGAGTGAAGCCCCCAGATTCTTTGTTGGACCTGAAGATACAGAAATCAACCCTGGTAATTATCGACATTTCTTCCACCATGCAGATGAAGATGAGGAGGAGGAGGATGAGTCTGTAAGTTGGTGTTTTTGTTGCTATTGTTTTTTGGGCAAGCGAAGACCAATACAGGTGTTTTACTGATCACTGTTAAGGTGAATTAATACTATTGTCTGAGATTGTGAAGACATTTTTTCATATAGAAATTTGCTGGAAATATTTCAAACTAGAAAAACATTTTGTTCCATGAGCGACACTGATTTATGGTACATCAAGAAATACATTTAGGGGTCAGACATTTATATTGTTTAATGATGCCTATTATAGTGTCTTTCATTGATATGCCTTGTAAAACACAGGACTGACTAGAAAATGTAGCCATAATTCAAAAGGGTTTCTTGTATATGTAGAAGTACATGGCAATTATATCAAACGAAAGTAGAAGGAAATAATTTCAAAGGTACCAAAGTAGAACTACTTAAGCAGCTTTAAGTTTGTCATGTTGTCTACATAGGTGGTGGTAGACCAGAAGATAATCCATATTTATTAGAAATATATAAATTGTGTGGCTAAAAGGAGAGACTGTCTTTTATACCTACTGATTATGTGTGTATGAGTATATGTGAGTTCTCTTCCTGATCTGATCTATTAGATTCTATATCCATGTTGGATCTTTAGGAATGACACATTTATCATGTTAATTTAGTTACAGTTACATTAGTTCAATATTATTCTTACTTGTCTTTGTTTTCCCTTTACAAGTAGAGATTGCTTTACCCAACTAACTTATACTATGTTTGTGTTTCTTATATTTTTAATTGGAAAGGTAATTTTGTTTTAAAACAAAACTCTGTTGTACTTCATAAAAGTAGTAAAGACAAGCCAAAAATACCTATTAGATGACTAATATTTTTGTAGTCATTTAGCAACAACTTCTACAGTGCAATTACACATATCTTAAGTGCAAGTCAGACTGTCAGTAGTGTAAAACCTATCCCATCACCCACCTCACTCCACAAAAAAATAATGACTTTTAAGCTTCTCTTACCAGCCACACCTTTTCTTTATCTGAAGTCTTATCTAGAAGATCAGTAAGTAAAGCATAATAACAGAGCTTCTCTGGCTGACTTAGACTGAAAAGTGCTATTGGCACAGCTTCTACTACACTTACCCTTTTTCTTTATAGAGTTTTGAACACAACTGATAGATCAAGTTCAGTTTTACATGGAAAGACGTTTTTTTCTCGCCTGCATCTAGAACCATACCCTCTCTCATCCCTTTTACATTTTATGTTTTAGCAATATCAAAATTTTATTTCCCACTTAGTCCATGTTTTATCATGCCTCTTTGCTGTTTTATGCACTCCTTTATCTCTATGAAATGCTCTTGTTTTGGGGTACCTTATGAATTGTTTTTCATTCTTCAAAACCATGATCAGACTTCCTGTAACTCACTCTTCCCCCTCTCCTTGTTGTTTTCCCTTTGAGACTTGAACACTTCATCCTTGGTACTATTTCTGTACTTTGACATATATATTTTATTTCATTGATTATAATATACTATATTATTACTCCATCCCCCCTTAGACTCAAACTACTTTGAGGGCAGGTAGTTTCTGTATATCTTAACTCTTCAGTGCATAACATAGTTCTTGCAGTATTGGTACTAATTAAATTCAGTGTACATTCAGGATGTGTAGTTAATCACTTCTGAGGAGCTTGATATGGCTCATTTGACCTACAGATTGATAAAATAATTGGTTCCAGATCATTCTTCTGTTTCTAAGATTTCAAAGAATTTCATTTAGACATTATATCTAACAAAATAACTTAGATCTGTTTCAAAAATTATTTTCATTTTTATAAGGCTTTAACCTAAGTAGGAAAATTCTGTAATTTTTTTCTTTTAAAGATTTTATTTATTTATTTTTAGAGAGAGGAGAAGGGAAGGAGAACAAGAGGGAGAGAAACATCAATATGTGGTTGCCTCTCATGCACCCCCTCATAGGGAACCTGGCCCACAACCCAGGAATGTGCCCTAACCAGGAATCACACCAGCAACCCTTTGGTTTGCAGGCCAGCACTCAATCCACTGAGCCACACCAGCCAGGGCTCTTTTTTTTTTTTTTCAGATTGAACATTCCATCTGTTCTGTTTTTCTTTATTTTAAAGTATATTTTAGATAAATAATCATCTTGAGACTTTGGGACAAGATGGAGGCATAGGTAGATACACTTTGCCTCCTTGCATAACCAAAAGAAGGGCAACAACAAATTTAAAAACAAAAGATTGCCAGAAAATTGAACTGTATAAAAATCTGACAACCAAGGAGTTAAAGAAGAAACATTCATCCAGACTGGTAGGAGGGACAGAGACAGTCAGCCCTGGCAGAGAGGATGCACAGCAAGGCGGTGCCTGGAAGACCAGATGGTCCCACATTTGCGTGTAGATAAATAGGGAGGAACAACTGGGGAACAAGACAGACTGTGCAACCCAGGGTTCTAGTGCAGGGAAATAAAGCCTCAAAATCTGTGGTGATACAAACATGTGGGGGTTGTGGTAGCTGGAGAAACTCCAAGCCTTACAGGAGAGTTCATTGGAGAGACCTGCAGGGTCCTAGAATGTTCACAAACCCACCCACCCAGGAATCAGCACCAGAAGGGCCCAGTTTGCTTGTGGGTAGCAGGGGAATTGACTGGAAGCCAGCAGAGAGCATGGCAAGCAGCATCATTCCCTCTGGGACCCCTCTCCCCCACATATAGTGCCACAACACAGCCACATGGGTTGATCCTCCCTGGCAAATACCTAAGGCTCCACCCCTCACTATGTAACAGGAGCACTAAGACAAAAAAAATATGGTCCTAATGAAAGAACAAATCAAAGCTCCATAAATAGAACTAAGAGATGAAGAGATAGACAACATATCAGATGCAGAGTTCAAAACACTGGTATTCAGGATGATAACAGAAATCGTTGAGTATGGTCACAAAATAGAGGAAAGAGTGAAGGCCATGAAAAGTGAAGTAAATTAAAATGTCCAGGGAACCAACAATGACGGGAAGGAAATCAGGACTCAAATCAATGATCTGGAGCAGAAGGAAAAAATAAGCATTCAACCAGAACACAATGAAGAAACAAGAGTTCAAAGAAAAAGGAGAGTCTTAGGAACCTCTGAGACAACTTTAAATGTTCCAATATCCGAATCATAAGGGTGCCAGAAGGAAAAGAGGAAGAGCAAGAAATGGAAAAGTTTTTGAAAAAATAATGGAGAACTTCCCTAAGCTGGCAAAGGAAATAGACTTCCAGGAAGTCCTGGAAGCTCGGAGAGTTCCAAAAATTTGGACCCAAGGAAGCACACACCAAGGCATATCATTAGCAAGATTAAAGAGGAGAGAACCCTCAAAGCAGTGAGAGAAAAGGAGACAGTTACCTACAGAGGAGTTCCTGTAAGACAATCAGCTGATTTCTCAAAAGAAACCTTACAGGCAAGAAGGGGCTGGAAAGAAGTATTCCAAGTCAGGAAAGGCAAGGACCTACATCCAAGATTACTCTATTCGGCAAAGCTGTCGTTTAGAATGGGAGGGCAGATAAAGTGCTTCCCAGATAAGGTCAAGTTAAAGGAGTTCATCATCACCAAACCCTTATTGTATGCAATATTGCAGGAACTTATCTAAGAAAAAGATGATGATCAAAACTATGAACAAAATGACAACCTTACAACTATCAACAAACAAACAAACTATCTAAGCAAACAACTAGAACAGGAACAGATTGATTCACAGAAATAGAGATCATGGAGAGTTATCAGCAGGTCGGGCAGGGGGAGAATGGGCAAAAAGGTACTGGGAATAAGAAACATAATAGATGGGGAGGTTAAGAATAGTATGGGAAATGGAGAAGCCAAAGAACTTTTTGTATAACCCATGAACATGAAGTAAGGAATGCTGGGTGGAGGGGATTAAAGGGGGAAATGGGACAAGTGTAATAGCATAGTCAGTAAAATATATTTAAAAAATAAAGTATAATTTATTGATTATGCTGTTATAGTTGTCCCAATTTTCCCCCTTTTCGCCCCCCTCTGTTCAGTTCCCCCTTCCCTTCAGCATTTCCCCTCCTTATTCCTTGACCATTGGTTATGCACGTAAGTTCTTTGGCTTCTCCCTTGCCAATACTGTTCTTAACAACCCCTGTCTATTTGTACCTACCCAATTATGCTTCTAAATATCTTTACGTTTTCTCCCAATCTCCCTCCTTCCTCTTCCCAGCTGATTACTGTCCACATAAATTCCATATCTGTGATTCTATTCCTGTTGTTTGCTTAGTTTGTTTTTGTTCCTTAGATTCAGTTGTTGATAGTTGTGAATTTGTTGTCATTTTAATGTTCTTCATTTTGTTCAGTTTAATGTTCTCATGGGAACTTCTTTGTAGGTAATTCTCTACCTTTCCCTTGCTGTTTTAAGATTCTCCCTTTATCTTTAACTTTTGACATTTTAAGTATGTATGATGTGTCTTGGTGTGGACCTCTTTGGGTCCCACTTGTTTGGGAATCTCTGTGCTTCCTGGACTTCTATGTCTGTTTCCTTCACCAAATTAGGGAACTTTTCTTTCATTATTTTTTAAAATAAGTTTTCAGTTTGTTGCTCTTTCTCTTCTCCTTCTGGCATCCATATGTTTTGGATGTCGGCCCTTTTGGAGATGTCCCAGAGTTGTCTTAAACACTCCTTGTTTTTTTAAAATCTTGTTTCTTCATTATGTTTTGGTTGAATGTTTATTTCTTCCTTCTGTTCTAAATCATTGATTAGAATCCCAGCTTCCCTCCCTTCACTGTTGGTTTCCTATGGATTTTTTTTTATTTCCCTAGTGTAGAATTCATTTCTTCCCTTACGCTTTTGCTGTGTTCAGTGAGATCTTTGAGCATTCTGACCACCATTGTTTGGAACTCTGCATCTGATAGGTTAGCTATCTCCTCATTGCTTACTTTTTTTTCTGGGTTTCTGTTCCGTTTCTGCACTTGGGCCCTATTTCTTTGTCTCCTGATTTTGGCAGCCTTCCTTTGTCTGTGTACTAGGTAGAGCTACTTTGATTCCGTTTTAGCACACCTGTTAAGTTGTATGGACCAGAGCCTTAGGTTTCTCCAGGGTGGGCAACTGTGGTCTGTGTGTCAGGGAGGTGTTGAAGAGGGGACAGTGGCACTGCTGACTGACTTCTGGAGGCTTGCCTGGCCCTTGCCCTATTTCTACTCACTTCACCTACTTCCCATGTGAGACTGTCACCCCTTCTGCTGCTGTCCTGGTTGTGGTTCCCAGAGTGGGTGGGTTTCCCAACATTCCGGGCTCTGTGGCAACGTCTTCTGTCACCCCCACTGTCACTGGGTTTACAGCCAGAAGTTACAAGACTTCTTTTTCCCAGCACTGGAACCCTGTACTGTGCATTCTGGCCTGAGGCTGGGCTCACTTGCTCACAAGGTGTCTCCCTGATTTTTATCCACCGCACATGAATGTTGGGCTGCCAGTTTCCCTGGCTGTGTCACTTTGCCACCTCTCCACATCTAGATTGCCGCCACCACATCAAAACCTGTCTGCCCAGGCTCCCCGTCTCCTGGCCTTCTACCCATGTGGATGAATATAGTTTCTTTATGTCTTTGGTTGTCAGACGTCTATACAGTTGTTTTTTTTCTAGGTAATTTCAGATAGTTCTGGGTGTTTTTTGTCTTTAAGCTAGTTGTGTTCCTTCTTTTGGTTGTGCAATAAGGCGAGGCATGTCTACCTATGCCTGCATCTTAACTGGAAGCCCCTGCAATTTTTTTTCTTAATGTAGGTTTATTTGTACATTTTAAACATGAATGTTTCCTGTTCATCCCAGCCAATGATCAGATATATTCATTAAATAGATCTATAATAAGTAAACAAAATTTAACATATTAGCTTTTATTTTTTTTTAACTGTAAAGCAGTATGAAATGTTAGGTAGGGTACTTTTGTTGTCTAAGAAATCTACTTTAGGAACATCATAAGGAGCTATGTCAAAGCTTTTTAGCAGGAAAGAACTGAATAAAGGAACATCCCAGGCCAGTTAGGGTTTATAGTCAAATCCAGAACCAATTTGAATTTTGTATGATTAGAGCAATGAAGGAATATAATTGTAGACCAAAGAGGAATAACAATTTTATTCTGATGTTATTGAGTTTTATTTTTAGAGTTATAATTAGGAAAAGTCTAGTAAAACTTTGTAACTCTAGTATAATTTGAGCCCAGTGGGGCACTGCTTTATATATTTGATAGAAACTAAGCACCTGAATGCAAAGACTTTAATAAATTTTAAGTAATTTTGTAAACCTGTGAATTACTCATAGTTTTTCATTATTTCCATTTTCTGCTTTTTTAGTTTAGGCTGAGTTTCGGACTTTGAACTGCAGCAGGGGTGCCGGAGATAAACACTACCGCCATTAAACAGGAGTGTTAGAGTATGAAGTTTGGGTGTCAGAGAGCATCCACATCCCTGCTGGCGGTGTGGCTTTCTCCAGAATTTCCTTCCATGTTGTCATGGCTGACCAACTCATAGTGAAGCTCAATTTACAAAAATAGTTTAATACTGCATAGCTTTAATCAGAACAATGTCTCATTTTAGTCAAGAGAATTCTTTATCTCACTCCCACTGGCCTTTGTGCTTGGATTAGATAGGGTTTGGCTTTTATTTGCCCCTTTCTGGTGTGAGGAAGGTAAATAAATTTACTGGGAATAATTAAAAGCGTATTTACATTTAAAATTTGAAAGAAAATAGTAACAATGTTCTGAAAATTTTTGTTTAAAATTTTTTAAATAGTCATAGAAAACTATTTTGTTAAGTATGTATAATGATAGAATTTTTAAAAAATGACTTTGGTTATTGTGCCAACTTTTATTAATTCATCACATGCCTCAATTACTTCTGAAAAAGATTTAATATAGCCATACTTCAGATTCCTATTGAGTCAACCTGATTTTTTGTTTCTTTTTGTTTTAGCCACCGGAAAGGCAGATTGTGGTTGGAATATGTTCCATGGCAAAGAAATCCAAATCCAAACCAATGAAGGAAATTCTTGAACGGATCTCCTTATTTAAATATATTACAGTAGTAGTATTTGAAGAGGATGTTATTTTGAATGAACCGGTGGAAAACTGGCCTTTATGTGATTGTCTTATTTCTTTCCATTCTAAAGGTATTAAAGAATGGGAAGGGAAACTCTTTTATTCTCTCTGATTATAAAACTAATACATATTAATTTTAGAATATTAATAAAATTATACTTACCTACTCTCTCAGATAAGTGATATTAAATATTAACATTTGATATGTTTCTTACCAACCTTGTTTTTTGTATATATTTTTAGAAATATTTAGTATTACAGTATATATGTAATTTTGTATTTAATTTTTTTCACTAATTAGATCAGAAGTTTTTTTCTCCATAGGATTCTCCAAAAACCTGATTTTTTAAAGGTGTTATAGTGTGTCATTGTGTGGGTATACTATACCATATATATCCAGTATCCTAACAATTAGATGGTTCCCAGGTTTCACTGTTAAAAATAAGATTTTGATGAACTCAAATGTATCTTTGGTTGCATCTCTAGGATTTTTAGGGTAAATTCTTAAATTACTGCGTGTTTAATCCCTTATGCTTTTGCCTTATAGGAAATGATCTTTCATTTCTCCTATACATATTTATACTTTATTTCTTTCTTAAGAACTTAATATTTGAATTTAGATTTTACTGGCTATCTTCTATAATCAAACTGAAATATCAATTAAGCTTCATTATTACTTCATAGTAAAGTAGTACTTCATGGTATGTATACTAATCAAAATTAGTGTTAGGCATATATCTGAAAATTTATAATCTAAGATTCTGTAAATTAAGTGAATTTCTCACTAAGAATTATAGAGATTTGCACTCATTTATAAATGTGTTCATATTATATCATTCCTATTACCAAAATATGTAGTCTCCAGCTGTGTTCTAGTCTGACTTAGTCAGGTGTTCAAGAAGCATTTCCTTCAGGAAGAAGGATTGAAACCCTTTTTGCTCCTACAGCCTATATTGATTTTTATTATTTCATAGAGAAGCCAAGGCCCTGGTCTTTATAGACTGAAGTTCATCATTTCAGAGAATCTTAAAATTTGCTTGTCCTTGAGGGTAAGGTGTTCTTCCCTTACTACCGCATGGTTCTCTCTACAAAACCTACTTGCCTATTAAAAGTAGGTGCTATCTAAGGTTACATCTCATGTGCTGTCTTTTGATAAAGAAAAAAGTTCCTCTTTAACCACAAAGGCAGCAAACTGTTGCTGGATTATTTTAGGAGGTTTCAAATCAGACATTGAGACATCTTTACAAGTGAAGAATTCTTCTGGGAATCTTCATAAAACTTGAAGGATTCATAATTTGTGGTCACGTGATTGTTGGTATTGGGTATTTTTATTTAAATTTTTGAAACTAAGGAATTTTGGAATGAGTCTTTAATTGACTGTAGATTTTTGTTTTGTTTTAATTTTAGTATGCTTTAATACTTCCTTCTAACTATTCTGGTAATGCTATAAAATACAGGTCTTTACAGGTACTGTCGTATACTATAGTTAAACACTAAAGTTATGCATGCATGCTGATTTTTATGCATTTCCTTAGATAAAATATTCATTAAAATATTGTCATTTAAGGAATGATAACAGTTAACACTTACTGAGCATTTTTTTTGTATCAGGTATTAGGTTAAGTATTTTATATACACTTATATTTACTTCCTCAAAACCCTGTTAGGTAAGACTGACATAATACCCATTTACAGCCAGGAATCAGAGGCTTAGAGGTGTTAAATAAATTTGTTCAACATCACATAGCAGATGAGGGATGGAACCAGAATTTGAACCCTGGTTTATACTCTTAGCCTCTGGTTTACTGCCTCTCTGAATAATATGAATTGATGGATAAAATTATAGATTTCTGTCAGCACAGAGTGACATATAATCATTAAATTTTTTTAGATTTTTTTAAGACTGTATTAGCCATTTGGTTTGTTTTCATTATACTTAGTAATTTAGCAAAGTCTAGAAATTGTAGGTAGTTAATTCTGATATTTTAACATTGACCTGGTAGCAGCAAGCGTTATTCTGCTCATGTATTTTATATTTTGAGCATATATCTGTTGTATGTGAATTTGAATTATCAGCTAATTTATAGATATAAGCACCAAAATATTTTAAGTGAGAGGCGGAGTTGTGAATATTTTGTAAAAATCACCAGGTGATTGTGATACTCTTATTTATGTGGAGATTTCTATTTGTTTATGAGGCAGTTATGTCCTTTATCAGGTGACTGAATAGTTAAACGGTTCCTAACATGTCAGTGCTCTAAATTTGGTTATATATGGCTTGTTGTGCCTTATCAATCAAAGTAATTAGGAGAAAATAAGGTTTATTTAACAGTACACATTAAATCAAGTTTTATTTGTTGAATTATTCCATGCCTTTATAGAAAGCAGTTATATGCCTAGTGAAATTCAACTTTTATGGGAGATGGTTTAAATTCAACTCGATAAAGTTATAGATGTCAACTTATCTTGAGATTGTTCAGAATGTTAATGATATATGTTCTTAGGATTTCCACTGGACAAAGCAGTTGCCTATGCAAAACTCAGGAATCCATTTGTAATCAATGATTTGAATATGCAGTATCTCATACAAGATAGGTGAGTGAGTGGTGAAGTTGGCTGAATTGAGGGAAGGAAAATTAACTTTGATTTAGTATCAACGATAAGCAGATAATGGTATCAGGTGTTTTCATACACATTAATTTGTGATATCCTTGAAATAATTCTTAGAAGTAGATATTCATACCCAATTTTACAGATGAAGAGACTTGAGAACCAGAGATACCAAATAATTTGCCCAAAGTCACAAGTAGTTCTACAAGTAGTGGGACAAGGACTTACACCAAGGTTGTTTAATTTCCAAATCCTACTAAAATCATGGAGATGATCAACAATTTATCATGTGACTGATGAGGAACTTAGGCCTTAACTCATTATCACTAGGCGATTTTTAATGGTAGAGTATAACTTTAAAAAATATATTTCACTGTTTATCTTAGCATTCATTTAATGGGCATACCATTTCTCTTAGAAATTCAAAAGCATGGGTTTTTAAGAGAAATAGTTAAACATAAATGTATTTATGTATTTCATTTAATTGATGTTGTACTCTGATGACTACCCTTATAATTTCACTAGCATTCTGTCTTTCGTGTTAGTATTACAATATGAGATTATATAAATGAAAATACTTTATAAAGTATATGGCCCTATAGTTAATTTTGTTTTTCACTGTTCTTTTAGATGGTAACACTATTAATATCTAAAATTTTAAAACTTTTAGGTTTGCATATTAGTGCATGTTTATGCATTATAAATATAAATATATATGCAAATGCCTGTTCGTTTTAAGAAAATAAAAGCATAAAGACATTTAACCCTGCCACTACATCTGCCATATTTGTTCATATAGAAAACAATATATTCATGCACTCATATTTTACAAAGTTAAGACAACTCTTCTCTTATACTGTCAGTATTTTCCCATGTTATTAAATTTATATAGAGTATTAATGGTTAGGTAATATTCTGTCATTGCAATATAGCAACTGTATTTAACCATTCCTTTGTATACATTCACATTCTCAATTTTTAAAAATTAGTATTTTAATATGCCACCTAATATACTATGCATACGTTTTTGTTTTAATTGCTGAATATTTGTGATATATTTTTTCAGTATTTTAAATGACATATTTGTTTATATAAAAAATCTTAATTTACATTCCTTTTTTAGTGGTAAAACAGTAATACACTTATGAACCACACAATGATGTACTTGTGAAGCAGCTATAAAACAATCAAGATGTTCATTTTCTTTTTCTGCAGGAGGGAAGTATATAGTATCCTTCAAGCTGAAGGTATTTTACTTCCTCGTTATGCCATTTTGAACCGTGACCCAAATAATCCCAAAGGTAACTGTAAAATTTTTTTTTTAATTTTTAGATGTTTGTTTTATTATAGATTGGTACTTTCTTTTTTTAATGTATTTTATTGATTATGCTATTACAGTTGTCCCATTACTCTCTTTCATTCCCCTCCACCCTGAACACCCTCTCCCATCCACATTCCCCCCTTTAGTTCATGTCCATGTGTCAGAATTTCTTTAGCTTCTACATTTCCCATACTGTTCTTTCCCCCTCCCCCGTCTATTTTCTACCTACCATCTATGCTACTTATTCTTCGTACCTTCCCCCCTTTCTCCTCCTCCCACTCCCTTGTTGCTAACCCTCCATGTGATCTCCATTTCTGTGGTTCTGTTCCTGTTCTAGTTGTTTGCTTAGTTTCTTCTTGTTTTTGTTTTAGGTGCAGTTGTTAATTGTGAGTTTGTTGTCATTTTACTATATGTGTTTTTTATCTTCTTTTTCTTAGATAAGTCCCTTTAACATTTCCTAAAATAAGGTCTTGGTGATGATGAACTCCTTTAACTTGACCTTATCTGAGAATCAATTTATCTGCCCTTCCATTCTAAATGAAAGCTTTGCTGGATAGAGCAATTTTGGATGTAGGTCCTTGCCTTTCATGACTTGGAATACTTCTTTCCAGCCCCTTCTTGCCTGTAAGGTCTCTTTTGAGAAATCAACTGACAGTCTGATGGGAACTCCTTTGTAGGTGAC
>CM052540.1:129988855-130106515 GCA_028533065.1 Trachops cirrhosus | reverse complement strand
TATGTTTTTTTTCTTCCTTCTGGTCCATTCCATTGATGTGAGACCCATCTTTCATTCCATCACTATTGGTTCCATGTGCATTTTTCTTCATTTCACTTATTGTAGCCTTCATTTTTTCATCTAGTTTGCAACCAAAATCAGCCAGTTCTATGAGAATCCTGATCACCAGTGCTTTGAACTGCGTGCATCTGATAGGTTGGCTATCTCTTGATCACTTAAAAGGATGGGTTCTGGGGCTTTCAATTCTTCTTCTATTTGAGCCATCTTTTTTGCTGGGGTTTTTTTTTTTTTTGGTCTTGTGGAACACCTGTAGTGAGGGGTGGGGTCTTAGGCCTTCACCAAGGTGGGGCACTACCCTGGTCGCTGGGTTGTGATGCTCTATGTGGGGGCAGGGGTGGAGAAGGAACAATGGCACTTGCTCTGCTCGCCATAGGACCCCAGACCCCTCTGCCGCTTTCTGCGAACTAACTGGGCCCCTCTGGCACCAATTCCTGTGTAGGTGGGCCTGTGTACCTGGCGGGACCTTCCTTTTCAGTTAGTGCCCCAAAGCTCTATTTCCTGGTGCTGAGACCCTGGGTTGTGTGCAGTGCCTTGCTTCACAATGGCTGCCTCGCTGGGTCTGCAGGTCGCTACCCTCTGGGTCTGCCGGTTGCCAACCCCCCAGCAGGGGCCCGCCAGCCACCGCTGCTTGTGCGCCCAGGGTCTGCCTGCTGCAGTCCTGCCTGCCGCTGGGGATGCTCTGTTCTCCCCTCTGCATCCCTTGCCCGGCCCTACTCCGCCCCTCCTACCTGTCTGGATAAATGTGTCTAATTTTAACTCCTGGGGTGTCCGACTTCTATGCACTTCAATTTTCTGTCAGTTCTGGTTGTCATTTTGTTTCTATATTGTTGTTGTCCCTATCTTGGTTGTGTGAGGAGGCATGTTGCGTCTACATATGCCTCCATCTTCTGTAAGAGATTTTAAGCAAGCTGTTTTCTGTCATTCAAGATACTTTTGAGCCACTACCCTTTATAATTAAGTGGAAGGAATATAAAGAACTCAAAGTATTCTATTCATTTTTTTTTAATGATCCAAATAAACAAGCATTGTATTCAGTTAAAAATGTGATACTGAGCTAAAAAGCTAACTAATAATTTAGGAGTTATAGATCCTGTTTTTCTTTGGTTTATATATGACATATCTCCGAGAATCATAAAGAAATTGTAAATCACATGCTTTCATAAATTTTTATTGATTAGGGGTAAACAAGTGATCCATCTATGACTAGTGAATTAAGAATTAGAAACTTAATGCTGAGATGGCACAATTAAATTTCTGATGACTAGGAATTTTGAAATATTACTATTTATTAATACTTTAAAATACCCTTTGCTTCATTTTCCTGGTTACCTAAAACAGCATGTAAGCTATGTATAACTTTGTCTAAAAAGGCAAGGTAACTGTGTATCTGTATTAAGATTTAATATTCTGATAACAGTGGTTGGGCGAATTTTTATAACTTCATTGTACCTTAAAGTAACTTTTATTAATACACAGGTGTAGCATTTGTTATCTGTAACAGAACTTTCTTGTTTGTCTAGAGGTGAAAAATTAACTTTCTGATTGAATTGCTTGCTTACTCTGCATAGCTGTTGCTTTTTAAATTAAATAATTTCGTTTTTTGTGGCATTTGTGATATGGGTGATCCCATATGTTTTTCAGGAAATGACAGCATTCTGGAGTTATTTCTCATTCTTTCTTGTGAGCATTACTTCATATCTAACTTTGATTTCTATGGGGTGGTAAATGGCAGGTCCATAAGGTTTTGAAGAACGACTATAGTTCCTACTGTCATATATCATAAATGTTGGTACATATTATTTGCATAAGTGTTTTTAATTAAAACCAAATCAGTACTTTATCTAAGGCTACTTTTCTTTGTAATTTTTATTTAAATAGGAAAAAGTTCTCAATAATGATAATATATCTAAATAATATAAAATGTATAATTTTCCTTGCTATTATGTTTGATTTATAGAATGCAGTCTAATTGAAGGGGAAGATCATGTAGAAGTAAATGGGGAAGTTTTCCAAAAGCCGTTTGTAGAAAAGCCAGTCAGTGCAGAAGACCACAATGTTTACATTTATTATCCAACATCTGCTGGTGGTGGAAGTCAGAGACTTTTTCGAAAGGTAAACCTTTGTTATCCTAGTGAATGATGTTCTTCATGCATTGTTGTATAAATTTTACTAAAAATAATCAAGTATGTATTAAAACTGTGAGTAAGTAAGAATGTATCATTTAGATGTAAATTATTAAAACTGATACCATACTTTATTAGAAAAGCAAGCCATCGTTTTACTTAATATTGTTTATGCAAAATTTCTGCCTACAAAATACCAGGCAGTTGATTTTTCTTCCACCTTCTATTTATATATCTGTCATATAAAAAACATTAGGTAAAGATCAGCAGTCTTTTATAAAAATGGTTCCCAAAATGGATAGTTCATAGAAAAAGTAATGCCAATAACTTTTATATACATTGAAATATGCTCAAAATTGCCCCCTCAATCAAATAAATGTAAATCAGATATAAAATATAATGACATTGAACTACTTTTTATATTGGCAAAGATCAAAAAGACTGAGGTAGTTGGGAAACAAACACAAGCCCATATGTTGTTGGCGTGAGTGCAAATTAGAGTAGCCTCTTAGCAACATATTTAGTAATATGTCAGGATGAAAAATTGACATACACTCTTTAAAAATTTCTTTATGGAAATGCAAAGTAAGAACATGATGAGATACTGTTTTATATCCACTAGAGTGGCATATATTAGAAAGTTGGATAATACCAAATATATACAAGAATGTACAGCATTGGGAACTCTCATACATTGCTGGGGAGACTAAATTGTTAAAACAGTTTATAAATGGTTTTGCCATTGTCTTTGTAAATTGAATGAGGGCATATTCTATCACCTAGCATTTCCATTTCTAGTATATACCTTAAAAACACTGTAGCACACATGTACCACAGGGACACTTTTAAGAATGTTCAAAGCAACATTGTTCTACTAGCTAAAGCTTTGAAAACAACCCAAATATACGTTGATAGGAGAGTGAATGAATTATAGCATATTTATACAGTAGAAAATTCTGTAGTGGTAAAAATGAATGAACTGAAGTTACTTGCAATATGGTTGAATCTTAGAAAAATTATTCTTACTGTTCATTGTATTTTAATATAATTTAACTTACATGTAAGTTGAAATTACAGCAGAAAATACAGTGTCAGCTACATAGTGTTGTTAAATATTTGTGGATTAAAATTTTTTTGTCTAAGATGGAAATAGATGCCAAAGGCTTGTATTAAGAAAATGAAGAGAATACTTTAGTTTTTGTGTTGATGGGCATCTTTTGTTTTCAGATTGGCAGTAGAAGTAGTGTTTATTCCCCAGAAAGCAGTGTACGAAAAACAGGCTCATATATATATGAAGAGTTCATGCCTACAGATGGTACTGACGTTAAGGTAGGTTTGATTAAAATATATTTTCATTTTGTATTTAGAGTTTACCAGTGATATCAGAAAACAGGTTACCCTTTATTTAGCTATGTCTAACCTGTGTTCTATCTGTATTTCTTTTGATAAGGGATTCTTCATCTGTTTTGTACTGCTAATGCCTTTGGCAGTCTGAGGCCTATAGACCCTTTTTAAAGTAATTATTTTTTAGAATAATGTTTTTAAATGATTAAAATAAATCATACAAGACTAAAAAGGAGATAAATTTTATTGAAACAAAGTTATCAAAATATTTAAAAACCACCTTGTGATACAGTAACATGTATGCTTTTTTAAAAGGACATTAGGTAATGAAATACAGTGAGTGAGGGTTTCCAGGCACTGATTAGCATAGATGATGATATGAGATATGCAACAATTGTAATGTGTTGTCAAAACTCTGTTGGTGACAAATAAGGTGTTCATTGATTTACCTTTTTCCAGTCTGTCTAACCAGAGTGTTTCTTCTTAAACCTGGTCATGAACCTCTCCTTAAAAATTTTCTTGTGGATCCTCACTGACCACAGGATATTAATCAGATTCATAAAGCTGGCCTACAAGAAGATATTTATTTTACACTCTTCCCTCTGTTTGTCCTATGAATCTTATTTCTTACAGTATAAGCCATCCCAAATAACTTACTCTTACCCAAATACCTCGTGCTGTTTTCATGTTTTCGCCCTGTCTGTGTTTACCACCTTTGCTTAGGGCACCTTTCCCTCTCTTGTCTGCCTTCAAATTTATGCTATCTTCACCAACCCCTTTTTTAAATCTTCTTTTGGCAGTTACTTCCTTCCATAATGTATTCGTAGTTATTTGTGCCTCTCCTTTGTTAAACTAAAACAATTTGAGAGGAGTCACATCATATACATCCTCGTATTCCCTCGTACTCCCTCATAATGCTCAGTGTAATCTTTTACCATAGAGAATAGAACTTCACCCTACCAGTTCTGCCATATAATTAATTATTTATAACCTCTTCCAAAATATTAAAAATTTTAGCATCTAAATAGAAAGATGTATAAAAGCATAGTCTGGAGACTGAAGTATTTTTTATTGATTGTTTTTTCTTTGAATTTGTTGTCTGCTGTTATATGTTTTAATAAAATATGTACTTTAACATTTTTGAAAGGTTTATACAGTGGGTCCAGATTATGCCCATGCTGAAGCTCGAAAATCTCCAGCACTAGATGGCAAAGTGGAACGAGATAGTGAAGGAAAAGAAGTGAGATACCCTGTTATTCTCAATGCACGAGAGAAATTAATTGCTTGGAAAGTCTGCCTTGCATTTAAGGTAAGATGTTATATAGCCCATATAGACCCTTGTTAAGGGAATCCTAATTTTCGTTGTTGAGTAAAATAATTGTTATTTGTGCTGGTAGTAGGAGAAGTAAGCTGAGAAAATAAAAGTGATATCTGAACAGTTTATGTACTCTTCAAGGGATTCTCATATGCCAATAATACCAAATATAAATGAAGGTCTTTGTGTTCCTGTGTTCTATCTGTATTACACAAAAGGGAACTTTGACAATTTATTCAGAAATTAAAATTACAGAGGAAAACTTAACTAACAATAGAGTTACCTAGTGTTTAGGGGTATTGTTTCACATATTAAAACTAAAACTGGTTGCAAATATTATTTACTCGTAGAATTGATTAACTTTTGTTAGTTTTTGAGTAACTAGGGTCCTCAGTATCGTAGCCTTGACAACCAGTTTCTTGGCCCTATTGTAGATGATGAAATGTGTTCATGAAAAGCAATACAGATTTATTTCTTAAAGAAAACTTTACTTCTGACATTTGATTAATTTCCTCAGTTAATCTATATTGTTAGGCTTTTACTACTGTAAATATTGAAATAGAAGTTGTGCAACTTGTGTCTAATAAAGGATAAACTTTACCTTTTTGGAGTCTTGCCTTGAAAATATAACTTAAAGATGAATGTATGTTATTGGTTAGTAAATAATAAATAAATTATTTGTGCCTTCATAATTTGATGTCTCATTCATGGCAGGAATATTCGCCTGTAAATATGTTTTACTAATTTCATATACATCGTTTTCACTTGTATTTCCAAGATTCCAAAAGCCATGACTTAAAATCACATTGTACTAATATGTGATGATGTGAATATAAAATAGAAGATAAGAAAATTTCTGGAGCTTGAACAGGAAATTCATTCCTTTCAAACTGTTTTGTTCTCCCAAATAAATTTATTTCGGATGTATGCACAAGTATGTGCTTGTCAGGGTTTAAAAGATTCAGAGGGGTAATTGGATATTTCCTCCAGGATATATCTTTAAAATTGTTTTTCCTTTATGGGTTTTTTTGGATTAAAATGATATCATTTCTGCTAGTACAAAATTTATCAAAGACTTTTTAAAATTAAATTGAAGAACTGGATAAAATATGTAATATTTTTGGCCTCCCTTGTTCCTTAAACATTATTATTCCACGTCTGCTTTGTGGTCATGATTATATAGCATGAGTTATATGTGTATATTTTCAGAGTACTCAGTTACAAATAAGTAATTTCTTTTTTTTTTTTTTTTACTTATGAAGTAAACTAGTAAACAGTAATTAATGCACTTTTAGGCATTTCTAAAATTTGATCTGCTCTAATAGGACAAGAAAATTGTGAATCTTAATTCAAATGGAACTTTAAAGTTGTAATTTATTTTAAATAGCAAACAGTTTGTGGCTTTGATTTATTACGGGCCAATGGACAGTCCTATGTCTGTGATGTCAATGGCTTCAGTTTTGTGAAAAATTCCATGAAATACTATGATGATTGTGCAAAAATACTTGGGTAAGAATATTTTCTTCATCTTTGTTATAACTAATGCATACTAGTTATTTAGAAAATAAATAATTGTAAACATCAAATGATTAAGATTTTCTTAGCACTCTACAGTAAAAATCATTGTTCATAAAATGACATCTCCAAAAACGTGCAAAATCATGAACTGTACTTTGTGTTACCAAAGGCAGATTTATGACCAGAACAGATAACAGCTTAAAGGTATTTTAACTTTATAGATTTAGAAATGCTACAGTTTCATTTTCTTTACATGACACAAAATTAACATTCATGAAATAAATAACCAGAGTGAAATAGAAATATTCAGAATTCAGGATTCTTTTGAATGATGATACTTTCTAAAAGCATGTTCCTTCAAGATCTTTCTCATGAAATTATCAGGTGAATGTAAAAGAAATTATTGCTGATGGAAATGCCAGTTTTATATTCTTTGACCTGTTTTCTTGTAACTTGATGTAGAAGACTTGCAAAACAAGAACTGTTTTTAAACCATTTCAAAGTATATATGACAAAGCCATAGAAACTTACTCTTTAAAATGTAGAGTCAGCTTTTATTACAGATTTCAAAGATTTGTGAACTTACACTTAAAGTGAAATTTGGGGCAGCCTACTAAATTTTACCATGAATAAATATTAAATTTAAACAAATATTTTATAATTACTTAAACCCATTTTCCTATTAATTTGCATTGTTAACCCTATTAGTAAAATATGTTAGAAATTTGTTAAAAATGAGCATTGTTATTTAGAATAGTTTTACAGGTGATCAATAAATTGGTAGGAAATGATTAGTGGCCACATAGAGGAGATAATTTTGGATTTCAGAAGCTTTGTAAAGTAGATTGACGTAGTTATAGTTAGTTATTTGAATCCACTGTGACTTAATCTTTCAAACTAAAGTATATAAATGCTTCCAAATTTATAGCATCCCATTTGTGTATTCTGATACACCAGTTTAGAACTGCTGATCTAATTTTTCTTGATCAGGATTGATTATTTGGGTTACTTTTTATGTGCTTTTCTCACATAATCACTAGATGGTTTGACTTTAACTCCTATAATACTCTATTATTTGTCATTAAGTACCCAATTTTGTCTTAAAAGGAACTACTTTTTGATTTTCTTTCTTTTTCTTAAAGCAATATTGTGATGAGAGAGCTCGCTCCACAATTTCATATCCCCTGGTCAATACCCTTAGAAGCTGAAGATATCCCCATTGTACCAACTACATCTGGAACTATGTGAGTTTGAATATTTTCACTTAGAAACTCTTTGGGTTTCCCCCATTAGTCTGTGCTATTACAATGAAGATTAAATTTCTGAATGATTATTAGATACTTTAGTTGGTATGCTTTCATATGATTCACTTTGCAGATGGAGCAATATAGTGTATGCTTTCACAAGGGTTCTCCTTGTGAAAACCCTTTATCAAAAGATAAAAATCTTTGATATTGTTACAAATGAAATCCTGAAAAATGCTTAGATAATTACAGAACTGTTGAATTAAACCATAAAAATAAAGGAGGTGACAACAGGTGCATTACTTAAACCTTTATAGTCAGTGGTCATACAACTATGGTACTCTTAGCATGTGAAGAAAATATTTACAGTTATATTTTGAGTTAAATTTAACTGGACCAATATTGCCAAAGTGTTTCATAATGTTCTAGTGAAAGATACTGCTTGAAACTCACCTGTTATTCAGGTGAGCTGGTGATCTTCACATTCACTGGTTAGGGACTTATATTAGCATATTAAATATTCCAAGAAGTTCTGAGGGGGGGCAAAAATATTTAATTTTGTTTTTAAACCCATATTTTTAAACTTATTTAACACAAAATATTTTTAGGTAACTTTTAAATCCTGGAGGATTGTGTTCTGTGGGTCACAGTTTGGCAAACACTAAATTATACCTTAGCATTCCATTTTATCTTCCAGTAATTTGATTTGGAAACACTTGTTCTTCTTACATGGGCAAAATAAACATAGTAAAGCTTTATTTTGTTTTAATTGAATGAAATTTCAATCTATAATAACTATTGTTATAGAGCAGGTGTTTAATGAAGGTCTAGGATAGCAATTTATCATCTCTACAGGTATTTCATAGTTTAGTATTACTCCATCTTCAGCTTCGTAACCTTTTTAGGGTTTGATTTGATAAAATTAAAATCAGTTGTTACAAGTACTTTTCTTCATAGGGAAGATCTTGAAATGGTAAGAGATGGCTCTAAATAAATAATTAGATGTTGTGTTATTCTGAATTATACAACAGAAATCTTTGGTAGAAAATGAAGGATTTTTTTTTGTTTTAATTTCAGGATGGAACTTAGATGTGTCATAGCTGTCATACGTCATGGGGATCGAACACCAAAGCAAAAAATGAAGATGGAAGTGAGGCATCAAAAGTATGTTTTAAGCAGAATAATTTAACACTCAGGAGATAATTTAACATTTTTGATAGATGATTTGCTATTTTGAGTAATACTTCATATTAATCTTTACCTAAGGCTAAATGGCTAAACATAATGTTTACCACCATTCCTTGGCCATTAATATTTAAACCACTGGATGCAAACCAAATTCATTTAAAATAATTGTATACATCGGCATCTGAAAATTATTTTGGCAGTGTCCATGGATGACCATCAGTCTGATCTGACTTTCTTTTATTGTTGTAAAGGTGTTCTACTTAATTTTGGTTCATTATTCTCTTATATTGCTCTTTGACAGTCATTAACCTCCCAACCTTCTAGAATATTAGAATGAAAATTTATGTTTTTTTCTTTTTAATATTTGACATGGAAATAATAAAATTTGAGCCATTAAATATGTGTTGAAACACTTTAAAATATATATGTGTGTGTTGTGACTTTAGGGACACATATTTTTATGTTTCCATCATGAGAAAACTTTAAAAAATAATCTAGTGATTATTAGTTAGATATGATTTAGGAAAATGCAGAAGTTTATCAATAAAAGTAAAGAAGCAGCATGATATAGTGAAGGAAGGTGAGAAGACACACAGTACAGTATTTGAAAGCCAAAGACCCTGAGTCCCATATCTATCATTTATTATCATTATAGTTCTATGTCTATTATTTATTATAATTGATTTAAGTATATAGTGGTAATATTAATTATTGCAAATGACTAATAGTGCTTTGTCTTTTTTATAAGGTTTTTTGATCTTTTTGAAAAGTGTGATGGATATAAATCTGGGAAGTTAAAACTCAAAAAGCCAAAACAATTACAGGCAAGTGCATTTGATTTCTTGTTGAGTTTTAAATTGCTAATGGCGAAGTTACACAAAAATTTAATTCTTTCTTAATTTATTTTATAGGAAGTGTTGGATATTGCACGGCAGCTTCTTATGGAGCTGGGGCAGAATAATGATTCTGACATTGAAGAAAACAAGTCAAAACTTGAACAACTTAAGACAGTGTTAGAGATGTGAGTATCTTTTTGAAACCTTTAATTTTGATAATGGCTTGTAATGCTTTTTAAAAATGCCCTTACTGGTGTGGCTCAGTGGATTGAGTGCCAGCCTGTGAACCAAAGGGTCACTGGTTCGATTATCAGTCAGGGCACATTCCTGGGTTGTGGGCCAGGTCCCCAGTAGGGGGTGCGTGAGAAGCAACCACTCATTGATGTTTCTCTCCCTTTCTTTCTCCCTCTCTTCCCCTCTCTCTAAAAGTAAATAAATAAAATCTTTAAAAATAGTAATAAAATAAAGAAAAGAAAAATATGTGTGACCTTTCATGTTGATTTCCTTCACAGTTTGATCTTTTTGCTTTTTATCATTGTGGTTGAAGAGACATTAGTGAAAGGCTAATGAGATTTTTATTTTCACCAGTGAGAAAACAGATATTGTATTGATCATTATTGTTTTAGTTTTACTCTTTATTTTAATGAGATGAAAAGATGACATCAAATTTGGATGTTCCCTGAAGTAGTACTTAGGACGAAGTACACATTGCTCACTTGACCATAGATTCAATGCTGTTTTAAAAAATAATAATCTTGAACTATGTTTTAATCAGGTCAAGTAGGTACCACCAGTATTCCCATTATAAGCTTCACAATTTTGACCACTTAAATTCTTATTTTCTTTCCTTTTAAGACATACAGTTTATATTTTTGTATATTTCTCTACTTTGTTATCTTTCCAAAGTTGTCTAACTTTTGTAGAGAAACTTTGTTGTATTTTCATTTTTATGATGGTTAGAATGACTATCTATGGTACAGCTATTTTCCTAGGATATTCTGAAGAATTCAACAAGGTAATTACAAAAAGAAGGAGGCATTAATATGTAAGATTTAGTTTTTTTCTCTGGATGGATTTTAGTTTTTCTCCAGGAAGTCATATTGAATACTTCCTGAACATTGTTCATTCTGCTTGCCATTTTATTTTACAGGTATGGCCATTTTTCTGGAATAAATCGTAAGGTGCAGTTAACCTATCTCCCTCATGGTTGTCCTAAAACATCTAGTGAAGAGGAAGGTATGTCATTATTAATACCTATTGTGTTTTAATTATATGTAGTAACTTCCTATTCATTGATTGATTACATTTGGACCCTTTCTGTCTAATAGTTCTGTCTAATAGTTAGGGACTGCCATACTATTTAGTGGAGTTTAGTTAATTGCTTTCTATCTCAAGTATAGATTTTATTCTTCATTCGTTAGTAAAGGGTAGATTTTATTATTTTGATAACTGATAGGACTTCCCTATTACTCAGGGGTTGTTTCAGAAAGCTTACTTATTTACAACTAAATGTTATTTAATGAACCTGTTCCTCTTTTGCTAGAAGGGGATGAAAGCTCAAAAAGTATGAGAAGACTATTTGAAAAAATACAGAATCAACATGTGGTAAAACAGATGTTTTTCTTTACCCAGTAAATCAGAATAAGCATTTAAATAAAATTAGTCTTCTAAGAGCAGTCAGCAAAAGTCCATAAGTGCATTTACTTTTTAAAAGAAAAATGGCCAGAGGTTAGAGAAGCTATTTCATGGAGAAATGCAGATACCCAATAACTTCATATGGTGATAATAGTAATCACTCTTGTCTGTCACAATGGCAAAGTGTTGTTTTATTTTATTCTTTTTTCAAACTGTTAATAACGAGTGCTGATGAGAATATAGTGTGGCGGATTTTAGTCTACTCATAGGAGGATAAATTGACATAACTCTTTAAACAGTGATTTGTCAATATCCATATATCAGAAACTTCAAAAAATGTTCATATGCTTTGACCTTAATACTGCTTCTACAAATCTATCCCAAAGGAAGAATCAGATATTTAGGGTAAGATTGATCTATTGGGATATTCAAAATGGTATTATTTATACTAACAAAGGTTGAAGAAATGATTATCTTACATGGAAACTAAAGTTTGATTATTTTGATATTTATATATGTATTTTAAAATTTGATATGTTCTCTTAGCATACTTGGTAGCTAATAACAATAAGCTTAATTTCTTGTATCTTAATATTTATGATTAAAAAACATTCCACAAATTAAAAAGTCATAAATTAATATTGGCTTTCATGGTAAAGCACATGTAACTGCTAACTAGCCCCAGGGGAAAGAGTGATGTTATATCCCTTCTAATGCATCATCGTGAAGTTATTTAGCACTTATATTGCTTATTTTTAAATTACCTTTGTTTCTGTAAAAGAATACAGATATTAGGCATGATAAAGGGCAAGTGAAAATTAAGTATAGAAACTTGCTCTCTTATGTTTGTTACCTCCTCTTAAGTCTAAGAAAATACTTGGTCTGGGAAATACAGAGATTTTACAGTTCCAAGTTTTATTTTATTTATTTATTTTTAAACTACAGTTGACATACAATATTAGTTTTAGATGTTATGAAAACTAATTCTTAAACATTTAGTTATTAAACATTTCACAAGTCAATTTTAAAAGCTGCTCTTGGCTATATTTTTTTGTATATCTCACCCATAAATTTAAATTACAATAAATATTAGGCTCTATGATCTTTCTAAAAATTATGCTAATCACCAAGTGTTAATCACAAAAAAGGAATATACCTTCTTCACTTCACCTCTTGATATAAAGACAGGATCTGGATCCTGTCATCGAGGAGCTCTTAATCTAGCAAATGCTGCAAGGTTAAATACTTTGAGCAAGTACCATTGCTGTCATACCACTATGCGAGCAGTGAAGGAAGAAGAAATACTTCCTTTCAGAAAACTGGGAAAGAGTTTTATTCCTATAGTATGGAGGGCATTTTGAAATTTTTTGAAGATTTTAACTGGTGGAACAATTTGGTATTTCTGACAGAAGCAACAGCTTACAAAGAGAGGTACATTTAAGGAATAAAATAATACATAAGGGCCATATTCCACCACAGAAGAAAGCACAAAGAAAAAAAATAATCTTGAAATATGTTTGTTTAAAAGAAACAAATTTGACTTTTGCTTTATCCATTCACATGTATCTTAGACAGCCGAAGAGAAGAACCATCCTTACTTTTGGTTCTAAAATGGGGAGGAGAACTAACCCCTGCAGGCAGGGTCCAGGCTGAAGAACTGGGAAGAGCTTTCAGGTGTATGTATCCTGGAGGTCAAGGTAAATCTTGGAGTTTGTCTAATTTGGTTAAATTTATACATTGTATTTTTAAGTCTTTCACTTATTTTGAGATTCATTAAATATTTATAGAAATACAGTGAAATGAAAATATAGCTTAAGTGATTTGAGGATTTATTTTCAGGAGATTATGCAGGATTTCCTGGTTGTGGTTTACTTAGATTACATAGTACCTATCGGCATGACCTCAAAATATATGCCTCTGATGAAGGACGAGTGCAGATGACTGCAGCTGCTTTTGCAAAGGTATACGTCTGTGTTTTTAGAATTACTAGAATTTTCATCTAATACTGCATTTTAAAATATTTTTACTAAGGCACTATTTTAAGTTTCCAAATTTGAAATTTCCAACTAAAGCCCTGAAAGGGCAGTGATAAACTGTATTATTAATAAAGTTTGTTTATTGTAAGTAGTTTATAGCCTATTAAATTCAGCAGGTAACAAAATAATTATGATACTTTCTATTATTGCACATACTAACTTTTAAATCTATACTGGCTTTATTTAATATGTTTAGGGGCTCTTGGCACTAGAAGGAGAGCTTACCCCCATTCTTGTTCAGATGGTAAAAAGTGCAAACATGAATGGTCTTCTGGATAGCGACAGTGACTCCCTGAGCAGTTGTCAGCAACGTGTGAAAGCAAGACTTCATGAAATACTGCAGAAAGACAGAGATTTCACTGCGGAAGATTATGAAAAGGTGGGTCTTAGCAAATTCTTTTACATGTGAAATATACACACCAAAGAAAAGTACAAAAACATGAGCGTAGCCTTTATTGTATTATAAAGCAAGTACTCATATAATTCTTACTATCCAGGTAGAGAAATAGAACACAAACAACTCTAGCACCTGTGGACCCCTATCCCAATTGCAACCCCCTCTCTTAGGAATCACTGCTAGCCTGACTTTTCATGTTGCTCTTTTTCATATTCTGATCACATCCAGAATACTTATCTGATTGCAATAATATTTTTTATTTTCATTCTGTGTATTTTAAGCCCCACAATATGTCACTGTTATTATTATTTTATACAGCAGTATTTATTTAGATTTACCTATGAATTTACCCTTTATATAATTACCTTTTACTCTTTTCTGAATTTCAGAGTTTCCATTTAACATAATTTTAATTTTATTTCTGTTTAAAGAACAATACAGTAATTCTGTTAGTTCCAGTCTACTGGTGGTGAATTCCTTTTTGGGGTTTTTTTTGTTTTGTTTTGTTTTGTTTTGTTTTGTTTTGTTTTTGGTGCGAAGATGTGTTTATTTCAACTTTACTCTTAGGACTTTTTTTTACTGGGTATAGAATTCTAGAATGGCAGTTTCTTTCATTGCATCAAGATGTTGCTTCACTATCTTCTAGCTTCCAATGTTTACTTTGGGAAGTTAGCTCTTGTGTACCATCAATAATTTCTTTGTTTTTGTAAATAGGTCCTTCTGGCTACTTAACATTTTAGTTTACCTTTGGTTTTTAGCAGTTTTTCTCTCATATGTTTAGATATAAATTGCTTTTTAATTTATCCTGCTAGTAGTTTAACAGGATTATTGTATCTTTGGTTTCAGTTTTGGAAAGTTTTTTTTTTTAATTTATTTTTATTTATTTATCTTATTCAGTGTTGTTCAATTACAGTTATCTACATTTTCCGTCCACTTCTCCCTCCCACCCCAGCCAAACCCACCTCCCTCCCTTGCTTCCACCCTCCCCCTTGGTTTTATCCATGTGTCCTTTATAGTTATTTTTATTTTTTTTTTAAATATTGCTTCTGTTACTTTTTTTCTGGGTCTCCACATGTATGTTTGCTAGAACTTTTTCTTCTCTTACCTTTTTTTTAAAAATTCTTTTTATTCTTTTGTCTCTGCGTTTATTGTTGATGAAATCTTGTAACTACTCTAATTTACTGTAAATCTATCTCTGGCTGTATCTGATGTGCTGTAAATTCAGCCAGTGTATTTTCCAATTTCAGTATTTCTATTTGCTTCTTTTTATATATAATATTGTCATTTTTCATGCAATTCTTTGATAATTTTCAATATTTTCTTTTATCCTCTTGAACATGGAAAGTTTCTTTTTTAGTTTTTTATAATTGTATTACTTAGAGTCTCTTTGGTCCCTTTTCTCTTGTCTGTTCTACTGATTGATATTCGTGATGTCCAGTTTTCTTGTGTGCCTGAATGTCTTTAATTATGGTTGGACAGTTTATTTCTTTGTGAAAATAAATAAAATATTATTATCTTCCAATAAAGTTTTTTTATTTGTTCCTTCTATGTGCCCACGGCCATAGCAATTTAAGATTGCCTTAGTCTAGTTTCAGAACAGATCTTTCTGGGTAAACAGTTGACCTGAACCTGATCTGCAGTTGGTGGGCTAGTTTGCTTCTGATTTACCCTCACTTTTTTGAACCTTAAATGTAGAGAGTTTACCACCATTCCACCTTGGGGAACCCTGGACTTTACTTTTATTCCTTTAATCTAACAATACTGTGAAAGTTCTACTCTACTTCTCTGCTGTCTGTTCTAGATCAACAAATGTCTCCAGTGCAGAAACAGCCTAAAAGACCAGAATCACTCTCTGTATGGGTTCTGATTCTATAATTCTTTATTATATTATTTCTTTGATACCTTAAAGCAGAAATATGGAAGTGTTTTACCCAGGATTTTTACTTATTTACAATGCTTAGATTTAGCCAAACTACCCAGTTCACCATAACGAGAAGTGAAATTCTATTTTAATTTTTTTATTATTTGTAGACACTTATTTGATAGGGTTAAATAACTTACCAAGCCAAGTGTCAAAACTAGAATTTAAAACTACATTGTCATTAATGACTTTTGTTGACTTGTAAAAATCTTATCATAAGAGGATTAGCATGGTGTTTAAGAGCACCAGCTTTATATCCACTTTTTATCCCACTCTTCACGTGCTAGTGGTTTGATCTTAGGCTTAACCTCTAGGTACCTCAACTGGAAAAGGATGATGATAATAGAGTTTTAGGATTATTACATGTAAATATATGTCATATGGTTAGAGCCATATTTGTTCACTTTACGTCAGCAATTTGTCAATGTAAGTTAGAATAAAATGTCATTGTATGTTATGGTACTTCTGCTCTATTTTCTCTGTAGATAATCTCATGATAGCTAAGATTTAATTTTTTTAGCATGAAATTCCAAGGTTTGTATTTCCTCCTTGATCTTATTACTATATGCTGTGGGCCATCTTAATTTGTGGCCTGGAATTATTCTTCAGCGATTGGGAAATTCTGTTTATTGTTCTCTTGGGCAATTGTGCATAAATAGATGTAAAATATATACTTTACCCATTTGTAGCTTACTCCATCTGGAAGCATTTCTCTTATTAAATCAATGCATTTAATTAAAAATCCTGTGAAGACCTGTGACAAAGTTTATTCCTTGATACAAAGTTTGACTTCTCAAATCAGACATCGCATGGAAGATCCCAAATCATCAGGTAAATACTATGTTTTTCTTAGAGCATAAAACAAATTAAAATTACTACTCAGTTACTACAAACATTTTAAAATAAGATGCACTAATTTAAGAAATAAAAGGTCATACTCTATATAGGTATGAATTATATATATCCAACAAAAGAATAAATAGTTAAGTTATTGTTGTTTTTTTTTTACATTACAGCATGAAAGAGATAAAATGTTCTTATTTGGTTAATTCTGTAGCATTGCCACATAGCTAGCCGAACTGCACATAGAGAGCATAATAAGAATGCACAAGTAACAGGAAGGCAATGTGGGCTCTGGCTCTGAGACTGGCTTGGTTAATAACTGGGGCAACTTTAGAATCTTGGATTGCTTCTTCGCAAAAGTGGATCCTTTGAACCATTTAATTTTTAAGGTTTCCTTCTGGTAATGACTGTCTATTCTATTAGTTATGTGAATCTAATAAAAATAGTAAATAATAATCTGATTAAAATAACTTAAAATTCAGAATTGAAAATGTATTAGTTTAAAAGAGTTGTGTTATAATTGTTGTTATTGAAGTGTATGACACACAGAAAAGTCTTTTATAAACCCAGTTTTTAACCTATGTATTTATACCTTTATTCAAGTCTACAAAATCTGTGGTTGTTAATTGTATATGCCTATGGTAACATTTCCTAACTTCTTAACAGTTTTATCTTTGACATCAAAAAATGTTTCTGATGATCAACTTTTAGCATATATTCATAATGATTTTTTTATTTTAATATACTAAAATATTTTATGTTGTTTTAGATATTCAACTTTACCATAGTGAAACTTTAGAGCTTATGCTACGTAGATGGTCCAAGTTGGAGAAAGACTTTAAAACAAAGAATGGAAGATACGACATTAGTAAAATCCCTGACATATATGACTGTATAAAGTACGATGTCCAGCATAACGGTTCCTTGAAATTAGAAAATACAATGGAATTATACAGGCTTTCAAAGGCGTTAGCAGATATCGTTATCCCTCAGGTAGGTAGTTCCTGGCAATCAGGTTTCTTACAGTGTCAAATAGACACTTCGTAAATGTCTGTCAGGTGAGCATTACAAACTTGTGGGGTTTTAGATAATTTCTTCTAATTTGTGTGTATGTATTTCTGGTATATTGCTTAGATAGCTGAAGAAATTTCTCACCATCTCCTTGTAACTTTAATATTTATAATGAACATTTTAAAGAACTGTAATTCAAAAACCACTAAAGATTAGAATGGTTAGGAAGGATTTGAAACATAATTTGTATCTTTTAAAGTTAATTTGTAATGCTCACCTGTTCTGCATCTGTATTACATAATTATCCTTTAATGCTATTACATTGAATTTTACAATAGTCTGATAACTTATTTGAAGACATCTCCAAAATTATTTTTCTTTGATAAATTATTTAACTTCGAAATCTTGGGAATCCTCAGACAACATTATGCCTAAGCTTCTGGAATTAAAAATCTTATTTTGAGTAAATTCATAATTAAATTTTGATAAATTAATAACTTTAAAAGCAGAGGTCTCTTTATACACTTTCTTAAAGTTCAGAGATTATGAATTGAAGAGAGGACAACTTGGGATTTACCTTCCTAACCTTTTGGTTTGATACTCCTAATTGTGGCAGAAACTTGAGATTTCTACTTTTTAAATGAAACCTTGAATTCAGTTCAGTAATACTATTTTACTTTGTTTTCAGACTTCATAAATCCAAAGCACTGGACAAAATGCAGGCATTTTCAATCCCTGAACAAATAATTTAGAGTTATAAACACATTTATAGTAATTGTAATGAAACTATAGTTTGAAGTAGAAAAAAATGAAAATTTTACATACAGTAGTCCCCTCCTTATCTGCGGTGGTTCACTTTCTGTGGTTTTAGTCATCCATGGTCAACTACAGTCCAGAAATATTAAATGGACAATTTCAGGAATAAACATTTCATAAGTTTTAAATTGTGTACTGTTATGAGTAGCATGCTGAAGACTCATGCTGTCCCACCCCCTTCTGCCCAGGATGTGAATTATCCATGTGTCCAGCATATCCACACTGTATATGCTGCCTACCCAGTAGTCACTTAGTAGATGCCTCAGTTATCCACGTCACTGTATCACAGTGTTTGTGTTCATGCAACCCTTATCTTACTTAATAATGGTCCCAAAGTTCAAGGGTAGTGATGCTGGCAATTCAGGTATACCAAAGAAAAGTATATAGTGCTTCCTTTAAGTAAAAAGGCAAGCAGTACAATAAGATATTTTGACAGAGACCACATTCACATAACATTTATTATAGTATATTGTTATAATTATTCTATTTTATTATTGTTAATTTCTCACTGTGCCTAATTTATAAATTAGATTTTATCATCATAGGTATGTATGTATAGGGGGAAAAAGTATACAAAGAGTTTGGTACTATTTTCAGGCATCCACTGGGGGTCTTGGAGTGTATCTCCAGTGGATAAGGGGATAGTTCTCATGCAAATAAAGAATACTTCAAGCCTGGAGACTTGATGGCTGGGTCAGTAATGTGAAATTTTGACTTAGTTAGAATATATTAATTTAGATTAAGAGAGTATCACTATCTGTGCAAGAGAAGTATATATATATACATGTGTTCTGGTGTATAAAGTGTTGCTCTGCATCTATAAAAATTTGTTTCCATACTTGGCTGGGTGGTCAGTTGGTGGAAATGTTGTACCATGTGCCAAAAGGTTGCGGGTTCAATCCCTGATCAGAGTACATACGTAGATTGTAGGTTCAATTTCTGGTTTGGGTGCATTTTCAAGGTGACCAATCAGTGTTTCTCACATCGATGTCTATCTGTATGTCTCTCTGTCTCTTTCTTTTTCTTTCTGTTTCTTTCTCTCTCCCCCTCCCCTTTTCTCTCTCTCTAAAACCATTAAATATGTCCTTGGGTAAGGATTAAAAAAATATATTTCCATTCTTACATTGAATTAATTCATTTATCTGTGCAATGCAAATTAGATAATTCTAATAGTATCTATCTATGCTTAATTTTGACAAACAAGGTTTATTATTTTTCGTTATTTTAACAGTTAAACTCTATTTAATTGTGATAGGTATTTTTGCTATAATAATATTAACTTTTTACTTTTTAACTAGTCTCAATGCTCAGAAAATACAAGCCGTGGTTTAAAAATGATACTTTAAAATAATTATGATGGTATGACAATAGACAAGAACATCTAAAGACTAAATTTGGTGTTAAGATTCTCTTATCTAAGATATAGCACATACTTATTGAAGTTCAAAGACAACTTCTTTAGTTATTTGTAGATTATGAAATACAGAGGCTTTATAATAGTATTTGCCATATAAAGTCCAATGATACTTTGATTAAATATCACCATATAATAAGCTTTCAGATAGTCTCATCTTTTTTTTATCACTTCTATTTATGGCAGAAACTTGTTAAAATATGAGAACTTGAATATATAACAATTAATTTTTGGTCCTAGTTGGTGGTGGCAGATGAACATAATGTCACTGTCGAAAGGATAAATTATTTTTTATTGTAAAAGTAATTCAGGGGAATTTCAGGGGAAAGGGGAAGGGTTTACAGGAACAAGTATAAAGGACACATGGACAAAAACTAGGGGCAGGTGGCAATGGAAGGGGGGTAGGGAGGGCCGGATGGGTGGGCTGGGATGGGAGTAAAAGACAGAAAATTGTACTTGAACGACAATTAAAATAAAATTAAAATAATAAAGTGTGTAAAATAATTAAAAAAAGAAAAGTTAGAAAATAGATAAAGAAAAAAGTTAAGAAATGTAGATAAAGCAAAAAACAGTTACTATGACATTACCAACTAGAGAAAAACATTTTAATGTTTTGGAAAATTTTTAAAGGCCTTTGCCCTTAAATTCACACAGATACAATTTTTCTCTTAAATTTATATATATATGTACTTAAAAATATGTATAAACTTATATATAAATATACACACACGTGTGTGTGTATTTAAACAAATGTATTCTTTATAAAAATAGAATCAGGAAAAGCATGTTTTACAACCTGATTTTTTTTCTTTACTTAGGATCAAGAACTTTTCATGCCAGTAAAGCTATATATACATCATTATTCCTAATGACTGAATGGTGTGATGTAATAATAACTTATTTAACCACTTTTTGTATTTGGAAATCTGAATTTTTTTAATTTCTTTCACTCTTTTTAAAGTTAAGCCCTTATACATACTCAAGATTATTTCTGTAGCTTCAGAAATCTTACCAGTTTTTTTCCAGATAAACAGTGTTTTAAGAGTATCAATTTTCCTCATGTCTTGCCAGCAACAACAAAAATTTTCCCTGATGATTTTTGATTCCAGCATCTTCCTTTGTTTACTTATACATACACAATTATATTTATATCCCTTTTGCATACCTAATTCATAGTCACCTATGTTGGCAAAATTATTGAACCAACAAAGCTTTTTTTTAAGGGAAATGACCCCAAGAAGTTCCGTTTTCGTAGGTCTTCCATCTATAATCACTCAGTGTTTTTTTCATTAAACAGTCTTCAGGTCTGTTACTTATATTTATGTTTGGCCTTCTAGGAAGTACCTGATAGCAGGAAGTAGCCTTTAAATTAAGGTATCCCAGATTGTCCTTGGACAGAGAGTATGCCTATTTCATTCTCCTTCTCTCTGCTTTCTCTTCTTTCCCTCTCTGTCCTCCCCACCACACTTTCTGCCCTCTTCCTTTTTCCCCTCATTCCATCTATACATGCATCCCAGATTTTTCTTTTCTCGTATCATCATTTTCTGTCTATCCCTTTGAATTGTAATTTTTATTACAATTATGACTACAGTTAATATGTTTTCTTGATACTTCATATTATAATTTCTCATTCTAAATTTAGTTAACCTATAGTAATTGTAGACATCGTGAAATTTGATAATTCCATGGCATTTTTGCTTACCACTAATTAAAACTTGAAAATCATTGGCCAAGTATTTTAAATAATTTGTTAGCCATCTTAATTTTTGACATTTGAATAGACAGAAATCTCACTTTTTTTATTTATATTTTTTCATATGTTTATTGACTATTCTGTGCTTTAGTGTTTATGTCCTTAATCCACCTTTCTTTTAGGGTTGTTTCTACATTTAAAACTTGCCAGTTGAGTTGAACTACACTCCATGAAGATTACATTCATCTATTCATTCTCCCCTCTTCAGAAATTACTTGTTTTGTTTTTTTTATTTCCACCAAAAATTCTTTCTATTAAACTTAATAGCTTTGGATGTAGTATACTTAAACAGTACTTAAACTAATATACTACTTATACTTAAGTAGTATACTTAAACAGGTAAACTTGGAGTAGTGTAGTGTTCAAAAAGGCTTATTAGAGTTCTTTAACTTAGCAGTGCATTTGTTAAAGCTCTTTGGCATTATACCCTTTTATCTAATATCGTGTATTTTCTGCTCAGGAATATGGAATAACCAAAGCTGAAAAACTGGAGATTGCCAAAGGCTACTGTACCCCCCTAGTCAGAAAAATTCGCTCAGACCTTCAGAGGACACAAGATGATGACACTGTAAATAAACTCCATCCTGTGTAAGAGACTATACTGGTATTTAAATTTATAGGCATCTAGTTTTGCATACTTCAAATCTAAATTACGTTTTAATGTTCCTATGAAATCAGGAGTTTGTCACTTGGCACACCAGAAATAAGGATTGCCTAGGTATTCCCAGTAGTGAACTTCCAACCAGGGTTCTTTTTCTCTCCAAATCAGGGAGAACTGAAGTGAAAGGGAAAGAGAATATATTTCATTATTCACATTATTCAGCATGTATCCCATTCAGCAGCATAAATATCTGTGAGCTTCTTTAGGACTCTGACCTCTGTCATTGTTAGTAAAGGAGCTACAATGACCTATTGACAGTGAACATGACTAATATTAACTCTTTGGCTAATCTTAGAGGTCCCAATTAGTTCCAGTTATTTTCATCATAAAGGAATATCAACTAAGATAATTTCTCAGTTCTAGTGGGAAGACTGATAGATTTACTTATTATGGTTTTTTACTTATAGTAAAATTAATTCCATTTTACATAATAATTTTAATACTTAATAAGTTTTGACTGTATGATTATGTTTTAACTCTATCTGCTTTTAACTTTAGGTATTCCAGGGGTGTTCTGTCTCCTGAACGTCACGTCCGTACCAGATTATATTTCACTAGTGAAAGTCATGTACATTCTTTACTATCTATTCTTCGTTATGGTGCCTTATGCAATGTAAGTAGAATGAGTTATTCCAGTCTACTTAACAAATATGTTTCCTTGAATTTGCAATCAAGTCACTAACACTGCTTTCACTGTGTAATTTTAATAATTTATTATTTACTGTCATTTGCCAATGGCCTACTATATACTAAGCACTGTACTAGAGGTTGGGGATAGAGACATTTTCTTTTACATTGGAGAATACCCATTTAACAACAATAATATAAAATATTTTAAGCAATGTTATAGGCTGTGAGATAAAAAGAAGCTGATGAATTTGAGTTATTTAGGGATTAGAATTCATAGGACTTGGTGTTTAGTTGGATATTGTGCCTTTTATCTACTGTAATTTGCACCAGAGCTCATTGGCTGAAAACAACCACAGTCATTTTTATCTCTCACAGTTTAAAGGGTTGACTGTGACCACTTAGGCAGTTCTATTTTGGGTCTCCCTTGAAGTTGCAATCAGACAGTGTCTGGGGCTCACATCATCTCAAAGTCTCCCTCTCATGTCTGGTGTCTGCTGCTGGCCGTCAGCTGGGACCTTGGCTGTGGTTGTTTGACAGAATACCTATATCTGCCTCTTCCTGTGACCTGCTTCCTCAAAACATAGCAGCTGAGTTCCAAAAGTAAGCTTCCTAAGGGAACAAGGTGAAAGTGCACGGCATTTGTCTGATCCAACTTATGAAAACATAGCGTCACTTCTGGTGAGCTTTATTGGTTGAGGCAATCCGCAAGTTCATCCAGGTTAAAGGGGAGAGGAAATGGACTCACACTGCATGGTGAATGGAGTGTCACTATCACACTGTAAGATGTGTACTTGGGATTGGTTATATTGTGGTGGCCATCTTTGGAAAACAGAATCTATTCTGTCCATTGGCCACACAATCCATATTACTCCCACATGCAGAATTTACTTAACCTCTCCAATATTCCCTCAGTCTTTCTGTTACAGCATAAACTTGACATCTAGCTTCTCATCATCTAAATCAGGGTGAAATGTGGATGGGGCTTCTTAGACACAGATTCTTGAGTGCTCAAGAGCATTCAGTCTTAATTCAAAGACCTGTGAACTAAAGAGACCAATTATCTGTCCTTCAAACACCCAACATGTAATGGTGCGACAGGCATAGGATTACTGCTGTAGATAACCTTTCCAAAAGAGGGAAAAACAGAAGGTGCACTATAATCACTGGTCTATAGCAAATACGAAGTGTACTTTGGTACATATTCCCGTTCCTTAATCAGGGCTCTGACTTACCACCAGGGAGTTGTGTACAATAGCTCGTGGCTTCATGCTTTGGGTTTTTGATTGCTCCATCTGGGCCATCCCTTTTTCATAAAAAGTAGTTCATATTTGCACCTCAATAATTTTCTTCAACCTGTTTCCTGCCCAAGGAAGTTTGGGATCCAAAGTTTTATTTCTAGTTCAAGATGGTGTAAAAGTGCATAAATAAGACAAAAACAGTAACTGATTCATTAAACAAGTTCCACAGATTCCTTAAGGATAAGCTCTCTTCTGTGTGGGGCTCTCTGTGGTTACTGAGAGACAGCACTCAGCAATCCTTATTGCTTAATAGTGAGCATCTGAAAGACATGCTCATTAGATCCTGGAAAAGTCTCTTGTGTCTTTGAAACATCCGTGAAGCATCTTTTTAAATCTTTCTGAGGTCTTAGAAAATGTTTTTACCATCACATCCATATTTCCAAGACAGATTCTTGTGTTTCCTTTTTTCCTAGAAACTACTGCTACTTTTAATTATAACATTGTTTGCTCTCTAGGGAGGCAGGGAATGAGAACCAGTTGTACTTTTTTAACCCAGGAAGTCTTGGCTCCTTTATAGTTAACAATTTCCCTGTAGCTTATCTCTCTCCTCTCATAGATTATGACAGGCAGAAGGAGATCCCTTAACTTTCACACACATTCTCCTCAAGGCCCTACTAGTGATTACAGGTACTGAAGATGAGAAAGAAAGGAGAGTCAGGAAAGGTTCCCATGTGTCTAATATGGGTAGCTTGGTAGATGATCTTATCATTCACTGAGATAAGCAAAATGTGGGAGGAAGATCAGATGTTAGAAGGAGGGTGATTAGTTTTAGGTTGAGTTTGAGGGACTAGTAGGCTAGTCAACTGAAGATAACCAGTACTATGTTCATATGTGAGGGCATAGTCTGAGATTAAATATATAGAGTTGGGATGCAAATATATTAATGATAGCTGATGTAATGGCTGTTGATAAGACACCAAGGGAGTGTTTGAGCAAATAAAGAAAATGACATTTTAGGAATTGGCAGTGGAACTGATCTGTATTAAACAGACATAAGTTTTAATATCCCTTTCTCAGCATAGTCAGACCATAGATTATCTAGAATACAATGTCACTTCTACTATGTATCAAAAATATCTTTTCAACATATCTAAACTAGCAAAATATAAGAATTTTTCATTAATTTTCTGTGTTTATACTGGTATATATACATGTACATCTATTTTCAAAAAGTAATCTTTAAAAGAAAATTCAGTTTTATTTTCTTTTATACTTTTTAAATAAAAGGTTGTAAAATATGTAAAGAAGATTTAGTATATGTCTCTAGATTCTTAGTTTATCTTATTATTGGGCCTTGATGAATAGTGATTATCAAAGTTATCCAAAGACTATTTCAGAGTTCTCTTCCCGTAAATTTCCCATTCATATGTTCTTTCTTCTTGTTTTGGTTTTTTCTTTTTCACAACAAGGAATGCAATGTGACATCCCTTGCGACATATGTAGATTAGTGGAACTTTAATAAAACAAATAGTGAAGAAAAATGACCTATAATTAGCAAGGCAAGAGATTATATATTCAGTAGTAATGATGGAATTGTTTTTGAAAGGAGGGATATATCTCATACATGGTGCCCCTTTGACCCTTTTGCACTTATTTAGAAGGTGGAAAGAATGTGCAGGGTATAGGAACCAATTGAAGGCCTGTGGTCGGAACATAATGATGAGTGATGGATAAATGGCAGCAGGTAAGTTTAGAAAGCCAGTGCCTTGGGCATCCTAAGGGGATGGAAGCCAATGAAGGGCTTTAAGCAGGGAAGTAAGTGTGTTTGGTGACTGTGTGAACAATACATAAGTGGGAGTGGATATAAGGAAACCAGCTAGGAAGTTAGCACAGTGATCTAATGACAAGTGGTATAGATTGAACTGAGGTGGCGGCAGTTAGAGCCAGGGCTTGTTGAGTATACATTGTTTTTGGCTGCGTTTCTAAAAACATAAGTGAATTAACTCCATTCTTGTAAAAATCAATGCTTCCAAAATTTAAAAAAAGTTACATGCATTTACTAAACTAAAAAATAAACTGTATACCAAAATGATGTCCTGTTTTCTAATTTTTTTTAATTTAATTTATTTAAACTGTCATCACCCCAGCCCATATTGTCCTTGTAAGACCCTGTAACTAGTAGACTTAAAACCTTGTTCAGTATCTTCCCAGTTGAAAAGTTTCTATTTTTCAATGTGAACTGAATAAAATCTATCACTCCATAATAGATTTTTTAAAAAGTTTTGTTGAAACAAGATTGTAAGCAACATCTCAGCAAATATATAGTATTTAGTGAGCCTTAATTTAAAAACATTTTTATGAATTTTTTTATTTTAGTTTATTCAGTACAGTTTCTATCCTTTGTTCCCATTCCAGCCCACCCACCCATTTCGTCCCCTCCTTCTTCCCCTTTCCAACCCCCTTAGTTTTGTCCTCTATATTTGTTCCTGTGAACCCTTCCCTTCTCCCCTGAAATTCCCTCCCCTCTCCCCTCTGGTCACTGACTACCTGTCCTCTATTTTAGTGTCTTTTGTTATATTTTACTTGTTTCTTTGTTTTGTTGTTTAGGTTCCTGTTAAAGGCGAGATCTGAATTCTTGAATATTAATTGTTCAGGAGGATGTTACTAAATATTGTTTAATTTTATCTGTTCATTAAAACAAACCTAGCAAAATAACTGTAACACTAAATTAGATATTAGACGATGTTCTTATTAATGTAATATCACAAAGTCTAACACATCTTTTCAACTACTGAAAATTTTTAGTACTTAATTTGAATCATTTACAGTGATTCACCATCTAGTGAAACTTAGTAACGCTATGCTAATGTGTTTTTTCTCATCAATTTTGGAAAAACATATGTATATCTTTGCACGTGTCTCCACCCCAACCACAGACAACACACAAACACACACGAAGCTTTTTCTCTGGAGTGTTGCTTAGGTTGACATGAGAGCATTTAGAGATGTGAATAGCCATTTGTTGAAATGAAGCTAAGAATACATATAATTACACAAATTGCATGATGTTGGTGTAACTTTGCTCTTCTAAAAACTTCAAAAAGGGAATGCTTCCTTAGGAATGTATAATGTCTGAATTTAAAAAGGAAATATATGCTAAATTTTTTAAAAATAAGTAATCAGCATGTGGTCTTGTACATTTGGGTTTTGGGGTATCCAATTTTGTTTCTTAAAAAAAAGGCACATTCCATACTAAAGTAAAAAATATATATATACTTACTGTATATAAAAAGTGTTGGATACTTTTATATATTTGTGATATTTATGACAGATGAAGACAAGTTGTCTGTGATGTACATGAGGTCCAAGTAGACCCTGTTAACTATCGACTACAGACTCTGGACTTTGCGTAGTTTCATCTTTTCAGGTAGAATTTTCTCCTTGGAATGCTTGTAGTACATGTTCTCTAGGATCCCTTTTAATTCTGCTCTATGATTACATGTTTAAAGATAAGTGATTATCTAAATGAAGATTGAGAAGTGGTAGATATGGTAATAATAATAGAATCTACATATGCCTCCTTCTGCTGATGTCCCCATGACTGTTCCGAAACTACCAATTTGTATTTCTTAATCCCTTCACCTTTTTCATCCAGCCCTGCCAAACTCTCTCCCAAGTGGCAACCATCAAAATGTTTGCTTTATCTATGAGTCTGTTTCCATTCAGTTTGTTCATTTATTTTGTTTGTTTTTTTTTAGATTGAACATATAAATGAAATCATATGGCATTTGTCTTTCTTTGTTGGACTTGTTTCACGCTGCCTGATACCCTTTAGTTCCTTCCATGTTGTTGCAGATGGCAAGATTTCACTTTTTTATGTGGGAATTATATTTTATTGTATATATGCACCACTTCTTTATTCATTCATCTGTTGATGGACACTTAGGTTGTTTCCACATCTTGGCTATTGTAAATAACGCTGCAATAAACATGTGGATACATATGTCTTTTTGATGTAGTGTTTTAGGGTTCTTTGGGTAAATACGCAGAAGTAGAATTGCTGGGTTCTTCTTTGTCTCTTGTTTATTAAGTCTGTTTTGATACGTACCTGGTGGAGGAGATATCATGATCATGAAGGTGGTTTTCCCAGGGTGAAGTTTATCCATTGCTCTCTGGATGTGGTGATGCCAGCAATTTCCCCCAATGTGGGAAACATGACTGCATAATTTGTGGGTAGTGGGCGACTGTGTTGACCCTAAAAAAAAGTCTGTTTTATCTGGTATAAGTATTGCTACCCCACCTTTTTTTTAAATTTCCATATTCTTGAAATATTTTTTTCATCCCTTACTTTAAGTAAGTCTCTGCGTGTCTTTTGACCTGAGGTGGGTCTGTTACAGACAGAATATTGTAAGGGTCTTGTTTCCTTACCCATTCAGCCTGTGTCTTTTATCGGAACTGTAATCTATTTGCATTTAAAGTAACTGCTGATAGATATGTCTTTATTGCCATCTTATTATTCATATTTTTTTCCATGTTTCTTTTTAAAGAAGACCTTTTAACATTCCTTTTAATACAGTTTGGTGGTGATGGAACTCCTTTAGCTTTTTCTTGTCTGGCAAGCTCTTTATCTGCCCTTCACTTCTAAATGATAGGTTGCTGGGTAGAATAATCTTGGTTTAGGTCCATGTTTTCATTACTTTGAATATTTCCTATCAATCTTATCTGGCCTACAAAGTTTCTTTTGAGAAATCAGCTGACAGTCTTATGGGAACTCCCCTGTAGGTAACTAACTGCTTTTTACTTGCTGCTTTTAAATTCTTATCTTTAGCCTTTGGTATTTTAATTATGATTTGTCTTGGTATGGGCCTCTGTGTTCATCTTGTTTGGCACTCTCTGTGCTTCCTGATTTGTGTGTTCTTTTCCTTTAGAGAAGTTTTCAACCATTATTTCTTCAAATAGCTTTTCAATCCCTTGATCTCTTCTCCTTCTGGTACCCATATAATGTGAATGGGGTTATGCTTGATGTTGTCCCAAAGGTCTCTTAAACTTAAAACAAATTTTTTTCTTCACATTTTAAAATTCTTTTTTCTTTTGCTGCTCTGATTGGGTGTTTTCTGCTACCTTGTCTTCCAAATCAGTGATTTGATCCTCTTCATCTAATCTGCTGTTGATTCCTTCCAGTGTAGTTTTCATTTCAGTTAATTGTGCTCTTCATTTCTGACTGGTTGTGTTTTATGGTTTATATGTCCTTCTTTATGCTCTTGAAGTTCTCACTAAGTTCCTTGAATATCCATATAACCATTGTTTTGAACTCTGTATCTGGTAGTTTGCTTGCCTCCATTTTATTTAGTTCTTTTTCTGGAGATTTCTCCTGTCCCTTCATTTTGGACATGTTTCTTTATCTCCCCATTTGAGCTGCCTCTCTGTGTTTGTTCTATGTATTCAGTAGAGCTGCTGTGTCTTCCAGTCTTGGTAGAGTGGCCTTATGTTGTCGGTGTCCCATAGAGCCCAGTAGTGCAGGCTCCCTGGCCACCCAAGCCAGGCATCCCAGATGTGCCCCCAGTGTGGCTACCTTCTGTTGTGGTTGAACCTTGATTGCTGCTGGCATATCAGTGAGAGGGATTTAACCCCAGGCTGATTGGTTGTGAGGACTGGCCACATCTACAGAGGAGGAGCTGCTATGCAGGGGCCTCTTGCTCCGTGCAGAACTCACTGTAGCAGGGCTCTGGTGCCTGCCGAGTCTGCTCCTTGACTTGACTGCCATTCATGGTGGTGGTTGGGTGGTGTTTTGGTATGGTCTGAAGCTGGCCACCTGGTCAGCTGGCTTTGGGGCTTCCCCGGAGGTGCAGGCTAAGATGGCTGCTTCTGTGCTGGGTTTGGAGGTACCTGGGAAAGGCCATGCTGCCACTGAGTCCTGCTGCTACTAGTGCCAACCCTGGGGCCACTTAGCAAGAGGTACATGGCATGCCTATGCCAGATGCTGCTTCTTTGGGGTTTGTGAACCTTTGAGAGCATTTAGGAAAGTCAGCAGCATGAGCCAAGACAGGCCATTTTTATAGAAAAGCTACTGGAAGCAGCTTGGGTGGGCCTGAAAGTTGGGTGGGATGGGGTCTCAGGAAATCAGTAGAGCTGAGCAGTGTTGATGGAGTCTCGGATATGGTACCTGCCTGCCAGCTGTGATGGGAGGACTCAGGAAAAGAACAATGGCCTCTACCAACTCTTCTATCCAGCAGAAAGCTGCCCCTCCAGCCCTCACCCCAAAGCCAGACAATTAATTTTCCCCCTGTATGTCCATAGTGACTTTCAAGCTGCTGCCCCAGTGCTGAAGCTCATGGGGATTGATTCTGAGTTAAGTCCAAGAAAAGGCTCTTAAAGAAGAATGCCTGGTACTCCAGAAGCCCTCAGTTACACTCAGCTACAGCCCCTTCTGGTTTTCACAGGCAGAAGTTTTGGGGACTTGTCTTCCAGACACTGAAACCGTTGGCTGTAGAGCTTGGTGTGGGGCTGGGACCTCAAGCTCCTCAGGGGCGAACCTCTGCAGCTGAGATATCCCTACTGGTTTTTAACCACCACATGTGGATGTGGAGCCAGCCCTTTCTTTGTTCCCCACCCCCACCAGACTCGATGTGGCTTCTTCTGTATATCCTTTGTGATAGGATTTCTGTCCAGCTGGATTTCAGGTGATTCTCAGTGAGGGTAGTTACTTGTAATTTTGATGTGGTTGTGGGAGGATACCAGTACCGCATTTACGTACACAGCCATAATGACTGGAAGTCCTTTTTAAGTTACCACAATAGTTTCTAATACTTCTGATGAGAATTTTTAAAAATAATTTACTTAAGCTTAGGTAATTTATTCAGACTTAAATATAGTAATTATTTTGAAAGATTTGTGCATGTTAGTATACACTTTCTTTACTCAGGATTGAGCAAACTACCATAATGAAAATTAAGTGACTTTCAAGTAATGCAATATAAGAAAATGTTTTCCGCATATTTTTTGTTCAGGAATCAAAAGATGAACAGTGGAAACGAGCTATGGATTATTTAAATGTTGTCAATGAACTCAACTACATGACTCAGATTGTTATCATGCTTTATGAGGATCCTAATAAGGTAACAGGGTTCTTGATTTTCACGTGTTACCTGAGGTAAATAAATAGCTTGCAGTTTCTCATTTTCAGAATGTTCTGTGATATTGTTTAGGATCTTTCCTCAGAGGAACGCTTTCATGTTGAATTACACTTCAGTCCAGGAGCCAAAGGATGTGAAGAAGATAAAAATCTACCATCCGGCTATGGATATAGACCAGCTTCAAGAGAGGTAATAAAGATAAAACACTCAGTGCTTGGTTACTAAAGTTTTAGCTTTTCATGAAGTTTTTATAAGAATTTTCTATCGTGTACTGTAATTCTTATCTCAAGTACTAAGTGGCAAGGTGGTTTACATTTTTAAAGTATGATTTGAGTGGACATTTTAGGTATAATAGAATTTTATCTTCTATATGGATTATTTTGGATTTTTATTATCATTTAGAATGGTTAAAAAACTATCTTTGGTTGTTCTTTTACTTGAGGATTCATGCTAAACACTGTCATAAGCACTTGGCATAAATTATTGCATTTAATATTTTTAATAACCTTACAAAGTTAAACATGTACTCAATTTAAACTTTTTTACTAAATAATATTACATATTCATAAAACTACATAAATAAGTATGTACGTTAATGATATATGTAAAATCAACACAACTGTAAAAGAGCCAGCCAAGTCATAAATAGAACAATATCATTATTCCAGAAGACCCAATTATGCCCTTTCCTTATTACAACTCCCTGTCTTCTCCTCAAATGTACCTATTATCATACATTAATTTTGCTTATCTTTTAATGTTATACATATGAAATCACAAAATAAATGCTTTTGGGGGGTGGGAAGTGGGTTTAGCTTTTTTCTTTCATTATGTTTGTGAGATTCATCTATTCTGTTCTTCATTTTTGTTTCCACCTAGGATTCTATTAAATATAAATGGAATGTGTTACTCCATTCCACTTGGATAATGGAGTAACTTGGTAACTGTGTTGATTGTTCCAGGTTTTTTGATATCCCTTAGTTAAAAAAGTTCCTCTTTATTTTCTGTACCACTTAGTTTAATGAGGGATTTACATATTTCTGCTTGGCTTCTTCTGTCTGTGTTTATGAGATTCATTGATGTAATTGTATTTAGTTTTAGTTTGTCCATTCTTACTGCTTTAAGATATGTGTTTTATTGTATGACTATGCCCCACTTCACCCATTCTATTATAGTTGGATATTTGGTATAATTTTTTTAACTTATCTGTCTCCTATACTATATATTATGAGATTCTTGCAATCTGGGACTGTATCTTATTCATCTGTGTCCTGGCACATGGAACCACTTAGTAAATATTTAGTAAGTGATCAAATAATTGTTATTCATATATGCAATCATCACATTTGTTTGAACTATTTGGAATAGAATTCAAGTATTCTAAAATGTGTTGGGGTGAAAATGGAGACAACTGTACTTCAACAACAATAAAAAAATTAAAAATAAACAAGTAAAAATATTTAAAAAATAAATAAAATGTATAAATTCGCATGCAGTTTAGATTGTACTTTGGTTGATGCCATTCCTGTATAACGAAACTGATCTCTACTCTTTTTTACTTTATTTATTACTGTTGTTTATTTATTTGGGCATTTGATGGAATTTAATTAGTCAATTTGTTTTATATAGCTTTGTTGTTGAATTATTGTTTCATTTCTCAATAGAATATGTGTATTTCTTTTTGAAAAATTTTTAATTGTATTTCCTCCATTACCATTTATCCCCTTTATGCCCTCCCCTGCTGCAATCACCACACTGATGTCCATATCCCTGAGTCCTTGTTCCTTTTTGCTCTCTCTCTCCACCCCCTAAACCCTGTCCCTCCCCCTGGGCTGTCATCTGCTCTCTATGTATGAGTCTGTCTCCATTTTGCTTGTTAGTTCAGTTTGTTTATTAGATTCCATATATGAGTGAAATCATATATTTGTCTTTCTCTGGATTATTTTACTTAGCATAATGTTCTCCAGATCCATCCATGCCGTTGCAAACGGTAAAATTTTCTTCTTTTTTATGGCCAAGCTGTATTCTATTGTGTAAATATCCCATATTTGTTTTATTCACTTACCTACTTATGGATACTTGGGCCTCTTCCATATTTTGGTGATTGTAAATAACACTGCAGTGAACATAGGGATGCTTGTGTTCTTTTGAATTAGTGTTTTCAGTTTCTTCATATAAATTCCTATAGACTATATGTATTTTTTAAGGTCAGAAACTCTGTCATCTGTCTCACAATACCCAGAATAATACTAGGCTGTTGTGAGAGTTTAATTACTATTAATTCACTTGAATAAACAAACTTGTATATGTATTTTAAGTCACTATACCAATTGGTGGTTCAATTTATTCATCAGAAGGATTGTTCTTTTATCTGAATTTTTAATGTTGTGTTCTTTTTACACAGAATGAAGGCAGGCGGTCTTTTAAAATTGATAACGATGACGAACCACATACTTCTAGAAAAGATGAAGTTGATCGAGGTGTACTATTATTCAAACCTATGGTATCAGAACCAATTCATATACACAGGAAGTCGCCACTGCCACGATCCAGGAAGATGGCTACAAACGAAGTAAGTGCATGTGTCAGAGCATGTTTTTCACAAAGTAAACTAACTATTTTAATAAAACAGAAAAGAAAATACAGATTTAATTATGGAGCAAGTCATAATTTTTGAATAATGAATCAGGAATAATTTTGATTAAAAATAAAGAGGAATGGCCAGAGATGCTTCAGCAATAACTGATTCCAGTGATACTGTAGATTAAGATATGAAATTCTAAGTTGTTAGCCTGATTGTAAAAATCAATATAGGAATTAGAAAAGTTGATGAGATACTTAAAAAATTTACCTTCGTATTAAGATCTAAATAACTAAAGCTAATGGTCATGCTAACTAATAAAATAACATTTAAATAGCTAATAAAATAACATTTAAAATGAAAGTTGAATAGTTAGAATGAAGCTTATTAAGTAAATCTTTAATATCTGTGTACATTTTATAATTTAAATACCTTTAGTTTGGATTATTTATATTCTTTGTCAGATAATTTGCCAAGAACTTATTGAGATCAGTGCTTACAAATGTTTTCTAAATTCTTGAGTAAAAGTATAAAGCAAGAATTTAAAACAGAAGAACCATGAACTTCTAAATTAGAAAATATTTTTGTTGCTAATTAAATATACCAAGTCTTAAGAGTATAACATTACCTAATAGTTGGTAAGAATATAAACAACAAAAAAGAATTATGTGCGTTTCCATAGCCCCAAATTAAACAAACATAAATGCTTTATGATTCTTAAATTTTAAATATTTGTGCTCTAATTTGACAATTATTAATAAAAGAAATACCCATGAATACAATAGATTGTTGCAATTTTAAAATGGAGATTGTATGCTGGTTAGGGTTTCCACTAATGTGATATTTTATGTTAATTATAATAGAGGATGATTAAAACTGTATAACATGGATTATTAGTTCTATTAGAGCTTAATTAAAAGCTATGAAGCCTGGGGTTATGTTTAGGTATTTTTAATTTTAGAAAATAACCTAAATTACCATTTATATGAGAGCAGTGATTTTGATGATGTTGAACAAAGCAATCTGCAATTAATCAGATTGTTCAGAATTTCACCATTAAATCTTCAGCACTCTGCAAAAAGCCTGTAACACTGATATAGTCATCATTTTGCAACTAATCCGTATTTTTAAAGTCTTCAACAAAATCACTGCCCTTTGTTAACTCTTAAAACATAGAACACATTTATAAACTTTTTTCTCATAAATATTTAAATAGTTGCTTTCAAGAGATTATTTCTATGCCATGCTAAACTTTTACTTCCATAAGGTAAATTATTCAAGTAAAACCTTGAAGACTCTTTCCAGCGTCTGCCATCTTCATGGATATCAGAAGTTTGTACTTCCAAAAGACACACAGAGAAAAAGACTATTCTCTTCATTTTGTGCAAGTAGATTTTACTCTGTCCTCACTGTCTGAAACCTGAACATGCAAACATGTAAAATGAGGATGTTTGCTGCATGTTTTTGCCTACTGGACTCTATCAATAATCTTTGCAAGGTGTAAACAAATAGATAGCTTGAAAGTGTAAAAAATACCATTTGACTCCATCTTATAGTTAATTTTTTTTGTAGTGTCTAGCAGACAGATTTTCTTTTCTACATGATATACATTGAAATCTCTTTCACCCTTTGCATGATTTTTTTATGCTTTGGGTTGAAAACTGTACCCAGTATAACATAGAACTTTTTGAATATCTAAAATAAAGAATTCTTTTATATTTTGAAATTCACTAAGATAAAAAAATTATTAAAATCTCTTCAATTTTAAGAGGGAAAGGACAACTATTAAGCAATATAAATATATTTTGTATAAGACAGTAAGGTAATTCTTATAATTGTTATCATATACAATTAGATTTATGTCATTCCTATCAGTTTCTCAAATATTGAAATATTTGGCTCCCAAATTACTCTTTAATAGTTTTTTTAAAAATTGATAAGCAAAAGCAAACAAACTGTATTTTTTTTTCTTTCTGATCATTGGCTCTGTTGTATCTAACTTTGCATGCTCTGCTTTTTTTTTTCTTTTTTTTTGCCCCCTTTCTCACTTCCAGGAAGAGAGCCCCCTGAGTGTGTCTAGCCCAGAGGGTACTGGTACCTGGCTGCATTATACCAGTGGTGTGGGTACTGGGCGTCGAAGACGCAGATCAGGGGAACAAATCACTTCTTCCCCTGTCTCCCCCAAATCATTGGCTTTCACATCCAGTATTTTTGGCTCATGGCAACAGGTTTTTAAACTTTACTTCATTAAACATTTTTCCTCCCCGCATTCAGAGCAACAAACAGCTATCTTTGAGGACATCTAATCCCTTATATTTTACATCAGAGTAAATCCTTCTGTTTTTTTTTTTAATTTTGAGTTTATTTAAAAATGCTTGTAATATCTAACAGTATTTGAGGGAAAGAAATCATTTACAATGCATGTGTTTATCATTTTTACTGCAAGGGTTTTAAATATGTATGATTTAAAAATCAATAAATCTATACTCTAGGTACTTTAGTTTGTTAGTAATTTTTTTAAATAAATCTTCCTTTGACTTAATTACCCTTTAAAACATTCAGAATCAGTATTCTATACTTCAATGGTAAGAAAATTAGCTTTTCCCCCATAATTGAAAAATTAGATTTCACTTGGAATTTGCTGAGAATGTGACCACTTTTTTAAATGCCAAAATTTATGAGGCCCTGTGTTAATTAGCAGGATGCACCTAAACACTGATCATTCTCTCCTGATCTGAAAGTATCAAATGGAGGGATACATGCATTGCTTTTTTTTTAGTCATGTAATATTTTAATGCTCTTTTTAAGATAGAGGGGCAATATATCTGCCCTTCAACAATATGGGTCAAATAAAATGACTTCAGAAGGACTTTCTGTGATGACATTTGGAAACTTAAAATTGTTTTTTGTCATTTTCTCTTTGTTTACTTACAATGAAAGGTCTGCTGTTACACATGACTTTTCTGAGAATTTCAGCAATTTCCTTTTGGAAATATAATGCTTTTGATTATAGGAAAAGGGATTATGGTATCCATTAAGGCTGTGAATATTTGAAGGTTACTCTGATAAAGCCTGTGCATGGATCAGTAATTGTATGGTGATCTCAATAGTCTCTGTCTGTCTTTTCTTTTGTATGTGATTGTTTTTTCCCCCTTCAAATACAGGAGCTGTTTAAGAGTGGGCATTTGGCTTCTTTTAAGAGAGAGTGAAATTATATCAATCTATTAATTGTTTCTTTTCATCTGTCTTGCTTCATACATGCTATTTCATTCTTGAATGCCTGCTTCGCACCACTTCATTGCAAGGACCTCATATGAAATGGACTCCCTTCAGAAGGGGATCTTGCATGATCTTTCATGTTTTATGTATTTCTACTAATATTTATCATACAGCTTATTAACCTTTGTCTGTCTGGAACAGGCTGCAAATGAAATATGGACTTTTGAATTTATTTTACTGTTTTACCTCATTTCTTCTGCTTTCCTTGTGCAGGTTGTATCTGAAAATGCTAATTACCTGCGAACACCAAGAACTCTTGTGGAACAGAAGCAGAACCCTACTGTAGGTATGTGATCTGAAATATTTGAATTCTGGACCTTACACTCACAATTTTGCATATAAGTAAAACCCTTCAGTGGTGAAAGCATGACCAAATGCTATGCTTTAGTTTTTATTTAACGTATACTAATTCAGAAATGTTGAGTCGTACAACTCAGAATATACAATGTTTTGATTAAATGAGTAAGAAATAGCCTTTAATTTTGTTTTATAACCCTTTTGAATGCCCACAGTATAAACTACTTAGTCTAATTATCAATTCTAGTTTTTAATCTTGTATTTTGTAAGTTAAAAATCCCAAAGTGTTTCAATTTAGGAAGGAACCTTATTTTTTCCCTGTTGATAAAGATGAAAATAACGCTATTACATACAAAAAAAGAACCTTTTCTGAATGAAAAAAAAATTAAATGTGGAGTGTTTCAGAGCCTATCTGGGATTATTAATTCTCCATTTGATCATCTCTTATGGAAAACCAAAGCAAAACTCATGCACAGTGGCAGTGTTACTCATTGACCTATAGAACACAATTGGTTTTTACTGGCACTCAAGCAAAGCAACATTGAAAAAGACCTCTCTAAACTTATTTGGTTTTAAGCTCATTGTTGATAAACTATGTGAGGTTATGCCATATTATTTTCTGTAAATAGTTGTCTAAATAGGTTTAATAAAAGCATAAATAATTTGTTTCAACTATGTATATACTATGATCTCTATACTAAATATATGAACCGTCTGTTGATGCCTACCTACTTGAAGATCTTTAATTAATTACATATAGCTAATGTTGATAGTTTTAATGTTCCCATAGTACCTTGTCAGAAATATATATATATATGTGTGTGTGTGTGTGTGTGTGTGTATATATATATATTTCTTCTTTCTTTATGTGTTATAATGTATTAGAAATTATTTAATCCATATCCAGTGAAAGTTTTGCTTGGGTATAAAGACTTTTGCTACAAATTATTAGTTTTTACTCTATTTTATTTACTAATAATATATTTCATTGGGGTCTTGTTAAGATCTAAGTCATTTAAGTGTTGGAATTTAAACTGATTTAAGCATGGATGACCTAAAAGGAATTGTTTTCACCTGGTCTTCTCTCAACTAAGTAAGCTTTCGTTTGTGTTATTTCATAACAAATATTAATTTTAAATTCGGGGCATTAGAAAAGCTTATTTAAAGACATACATCCAAAAATATTGATTTAATAGTGCTAGGAGAGATTTTTTTCCTATGGCCTGCTCATGCAAATGATTGACAGAATCCCTTATCATCCTAAACTAATTTTATGGTAGTGTTTTTAATACTTTCAATATGTATAAACCTAATTATTATATGGCCATATTATTTTCCTTAAAGAAAACATTTTGTCCAGAGTTAAATATCTACCCTCATTTGTACATACAATAAATAGTAGTGGTTGATTGGAATAAAGTTGACATTATAAGCAATTGTAAGCCTGTTCAAGGCACAGCCAAATCTGCGTGGTAAGAGCCATGTTATTGCATGCTGCATGAATCCCAATGTGAATGGAAGAACACCCGTTGTTGTATGTATTTTCTCTAACTCCCATCAGGGTCACACTGTGCGGGCCTGTTTAGCACCTCGGTGCTCGGGGGTTCTTCAAGCGCACCTAACCTACAGGATTATGCTCGTACTCATCGTAAAAAGCTGACCTCTTCTGGCTGCATAGATGGTATGTGCACACATGCACACAGATTCATGCTCACACCCACGCATACACCCACAAGGATACAATATTTCACAAAGACAAGCCTAAGGCCATTGACTGAATCCAGTGGAATCCTAGCACCCTTTGCCTAAACAACTATCAATGCTGTCTGTTATCCATAGTTCGGATCCATGTTTCATCAAACAGTTCATTGTAGTTAGACTTGCAGTATCTGTTCAATGAGTAGTTCGTTGACTGTGAAATTTAGAACTGTATCATGTGTATTATTCTTTTAGATAATTGATAAGCCATATTATGAGGAGTAAATCTTTCTCTGATCTGTTAAATTTTGTTCACTGCTAATCCTTATTTTAATTATTGATATTGACCTAATAAATAGAAGAAAATATATTGGCAATATTTATAAAAATAAACATAGGATGAGAATATTTTAGAACCCCTATTTGCAGCAGATCCTCTCACTACTATTAATATACCTTAAGTTTTGGTATTTAGAATTTTTTTAATTTTATTTTTGAATTACATGAGCTCATATAAGCTTATCCCTTTTGTAAGTAGGAATGTTTGTTAGCCATTTCAGAATTAGCTTTATTTAAAATATTTTCCCATGTATCCACAAATTTATTTTAGTCAGTAAAACATGGATTTATCAGAATTACCCACTCATCCTGCTTTTTCTTTCTTTTGTATTTTTCATGAAATACTTTGCCTCTCATCAAGCCATTTTACTTCTTTTAACTAGTATTTGGCTTATTACCTTTCTCATTGTCCCTTCTGCATGTCACTTAATACTAACTTCCTTATATATTTGTTTTCCCCCTTTTTTTAAGTGTCCTTCTCTTGGTAGCTGTTATGAATTTCAGGTACCTGTTTTTCTCTTTCTCAGACGCCACACGCGGTTCTGCTGTTAAAAGGTTTTCTATCTCATTTGCTCGACACCCAACCAATGGTACGTTTTGCTTTTATTTTAAAAGATACTCCCCTGCTTCATCCTTTTTTATTTTTCTTTTATTTCAACATTTGGGGTATACAGTATCATTCATTTCTCCAGCCTTAATTTTAATTGGCGTACAATTCCAGTTTATAATTCACCCAAACTACTGATACTGTCTAACTCCCTTTTCCAGCTATAATTTACATAATCACACTAGTCATCAAACTTTTAAATGAACACAAATTATCATGAGTTTTAATACTAAATTAGCACCTGAAAATTCCTTTTAATTTCTGAAGTGATCAGTCTACACAAATTAAGAAAAGAAAAACTAGTATTCTTTATTTTCTTAATTCATAATAATTTTAATGGGTTTTTTTTTGTTCTTAGTTTCTTTTCTGATTATATGGTTGTTTTATTGAGTTATTTAACAGAAATGCAGAGCCACACTCATCAAATAGCCAAATGAGATGTGTCTTTGAAAAGTTCTGGGGAGCCAAGGGATGCAGATTTCACTGTGTAGCACCATTTGTTCCTGGCTCTTTGTCTAAAGCAAAACTCAGCTTGGTCTGGAGCACTCTGGAAATTTCATCCAGCATTCACTTTGTCTTCATGTAGCACTATGGTGTGCTGTTGTCAAGCAACCAATTCCTTTTGGTACCTCAGATTTTTGTTGAAATTTGGAGAAATTCTAATAGGAAGAAGACTAAGCTAAAAATCTGGAAAGCCAATTCAGTTAAATTGAGTTGTTGAGGCCAAACAGGAAAGTGTTTTGTGGCCATTGCTTATCAACGGAATTGTTACACTCTTACAGCCTTTCACATAGAGCCTGCTTGTTCTTGTGGGGCAAGAGGGAGTATTTACTGATTGTTATGAAATAATTCAGGATTAAAGAATTTAAAAGAAGACATACAGGTTTTTGCTATTATCCAGAATAAAGGTATTATTTTTATTTCTGGAACTTTTTTTTCTTTGTTGAATGCAAATAAGTCTTTCAAAAACTCAAGTCAGATCTTTTAAAAACTTCCATGAAGCTAAAGGATTGAGCACAAGTTTGTAGTCATTCTCCCCATCCAGACTCTGCAACAGCAGTGGTGGCACACCTCAGCTAACAGGGCACTAATGCTTCTCGACGGTGGTGTGAGGTCTCATCCTCAGCAGATGGAAATTTAGCCTTAAAGCTTAATGTGTTTTCCCTCCATTGTAGCTGTTTAAGTGCTACTTTTTGAAGAAAAAGGTCCTTATTTGGTACAGCTGCAGCTTCTAAAGAATCCGCATGTGTAAGAACCGAAGTCTCAAGAAAAAGAGAAGTCCCAGAATTCTAAGAAGAGACATTACAGGTTCATGACTGAATATAGTTTTGTGCAGAATACTCGTGTTTATAGCCAGTATTTCAAGTTTTATATAGGAGAAATCTGTGTTAACTGAAACTAAAAAAAGTACTTTGTTAAATTAAACAGAAAGTAGAATAATTTTATATTTTTGTTTAGGCTTTTGTTTAGGCTTTTAAAGAGTGTGGATATTCCACACATTGTGAGACTTTAATGCAGATAAAACATATTCCATTCAACTCTAGAAATATTTCTTTTGGGTTTTTTCTTTTTTATATTGTGTTGTCTTATCTGTCCTATGAATTGTCATTTGACTCTTTCACTTTTTATTTTCCCTAACTTTCATGTTATTTTCATCTTAACACATATCATGTACTTACTCCTGCCTTCATCTTTAGTTCAAGGAACGTGGTGAAACAAGTTACCATCTGACAGTGCTTTACCTTATTTTCTGGGCCTCTGTGCAGAACACCTAACACCTCTATAGGTGCTGGTTCGTTTCTGTGGAATTTCTAGTCTTCAGTGGTATGTTTTTATAGCTTCTAAACATGACAACAGGGTTGCTTTTTAAATTGCTGCGCTAACCCTTTCATTGTGCATTAAAGGAAATGCTTACTGAAGATAAATGGGAAAAAATGCAGTCCAGAAGAACTTGATTATGTTGCCATTTCCCTGTTATAAAGTCTAACAGGCAAATGAGGAAAATAGTTGTAATGGAAGACTTACAAACATTCTAAGGGAAGAATTAAAAACCACATTGTTAATTTTAGTGTATTGCCAAGAAAGGGTTTGCGCTTATGTGCATGAATCTTGTACATAAAAAAATGTAATACTCGTGCAAACTTAATTTCTTTAGTACTGAATTTAGGTGCTTTAGCTGCTATTATGGTATTGTAGTTGGGGTTTTTTCAGGTTATGGTAATGTTCTGTCATGCTTTGGTTTGCACCTGAAAGTCAAACACATAATTCTTGTAAATCCTTCGGTTGTTTTCATAGAAAGATTAGAATCTCTTTTAGCCAAAGTTTTCCTATTCTAGCTAAGAATTAGTTCTTAGGTCAATATTTCCTCTCAAAATTAGATAAATATCAGTCAGTGTTAAAATGAGCACATCCCTATTGAAGAAGACAGTTTCACAGTCTTCTTGAGTTTAATATTTACTTTTTAATTAATAATATTAGACTTTATGTAAAATTTTTAAGTACTAAAAGTATTTTCTTTGAAGAAAATTAATTTGCATTTTTGAAAGAGTAGATGCAGAAAGACTTGTTATTTTGGTTGTATATGAAAGCAATTTTAGAAGCCACTTTTATAAAAAGCAAATAACCTATATCCTATTTGTTTTTTTTTTAATTATATATTTAAATGCTTCTGTTTCGCTGATGGTATTGATGTATATCTGCATGGTTTGTTTCATTGAAGTTTTGTATTTCTGTGCCATTGTATGCAAAAGTATATGTATTTTATATTACTTTTTACTTGAACTAACTACTCAGCTAGCAGTGTCCAATAATAGAATTATTGTCAATATGATAAAGGTAGGTGAAATATATTTTGGAATTTTAATGTCAAAATAAATGAATGAGTGTTCTTTTGGGGTCACATTAGAAAGCACTGTTGGTCCTGGAAAGACTAGAAAAGTATTAATTGTTTTTCAACAACAAGTTACTTTAAGCAACCTGGCATCCACTATTCACCTATCAAATAGACCTGATTTTGAAAAGTACAAAACTGAAAAATTGTGTTTTTTTCTGTTTTTCCCCTCTGGATTTTTTCTTTAAGTATTATTTTTAGATTTTATGAAAATATAAAATGAAGCTGTGCATGCCATACTGTGTGATTACATTTAAAAGGAAATCTTCGTCACATCCTGTTCAGCCACATGTTGCATAGCATCTGGTGTCATGACTTTAAAGACCGTGTGCGTTTGCATGGGACAGACTGAAAAGGCCTGAAATACTCAGTTCTAAACACTCAGTGCTGCCTTTGTAATTACTGCTTTTTTTCAATACCCAACTTTTGTTTTTGTGTTTGTTTTTGTTTTCCAGGCTTTGAATTGTATTCCATGGTACCATCTATTTGTCCTCTAGAAACTCTTCACAATGCACTGTCTTTAAAGCAGGTGGATGAATTTCTTGCTTCCATTGCTTCTCCATCAAGTGAAGTTCCACAGACGATCCCTGAACTTTGTAGGAAAATTATTATTGTTGTTATTATTATTTAATTTGGGGGATGTAGATATTATTGGAATGTAAAAAATTATAAAAACATAAACTCAAGTAGTGGTAGCGAATTGAATTTTAGGACAGAAAAGGTTGTAAAGGCACATTATTTGGAATTCTTTGCTGGAATATGTAATGTACCACTTTTTTTGACTCTTCTCAAAACTTATTTTTACAAAAAGGAGAAACAAAATCTAAGACCCAGCAATAGAAGTCAACAACACAGGGCCATCAGTATAGAGCAAGGGTCTTTTTTCACATTCCCATTATATGTGATTTTATTATGACCTTGAAAATTGTAAAATGTCAGTCTATATTAACCTACACATGCACACATGCCATCGCCTCTCCACTCTGGTAAGTTCTCATATTGATTCAGAAAGAGCTTTTGACTAAAGAGAGAAAACTAGGACATTTTTTCAAATTGTGTTCTTTGGAACATATTCTGAAGAGGTTAGTCTGTTTGTGTGTGATATATAAGGTTTTATGACTAAGTAAGTTGCTGCCTCCCTTGAAAGAGCTATAGTTACAAAGGCTAAGTTTCTTACATACCCAGATTTTCCAAAACTTATTTTTTGAGAAAACAGTTTTTTGGTAATACATTTAATTTAAACATCATGTAGTACTATTCTGAGGAAAATGTTAAGGCTACCTTTTTAGGTGTAAGAAGTCAGGTGGCTGTTGTCATTTTCAGCTCTGTGAGATTCTTCAGCACATTGAAGTTTTCTTTTCAGTGTAGGAAGCATTAGTTTTGGGAGAGAGTGCTCTGCTTAGAGTTAAGAACCTTGAGAGTTCTAATTGTATCTTAGAAAAGTTACAGACATTCTGTGTATGCTGTTCTCCTTTTTGTAAGGAGAATGCTGTAAATATGTTTCTCCCGAGAATAAAACTAGAGGGCTTTCAGTGAAAGCCACTCTTGCTGTTATTCTTCTTTTCCTTGGCCACCACATGTACTATTTGAGAGAATTCTATTCACATTCTATCTAAATGGTGACCCATGCATTTCCACAGTAAAGTGGCCTTTCCCTTTTCTTCTAGTTCTGGTTGTAGGGATCAACTTTCAATCATTAATTGAAACAGAGGTATCTTAGTATGAATGTTCTAAAATATTTCACTTTAAAAATTATTTTATGTAGGCTTTAATTTCAAAATGTGCATAAGGAATGCAAGAACTTAAGGTCGATGTCAGTGCTGTTTAAAATTTAGAAGATTTTCAAGGAATGATTTAAAGGTTATAGCAGCAGTAATAACTTGTGTTTGTTTTAAAGAGAATTTTGCTGGAATACTTATAAAAAAGATAATCTTTGAAGGTTTATTGTGTGGCACTCTTAATTTATGATGGGTTTATATCTGTGGTTAGTGAATTCAATTAATCAGTATATATTGAGCTATATTAATGAAATAAAGAATATTAAATTCCTTTGTTCTAATAAGCTCTCCTCTGTATCATGGATATAAGTTGTATTCTAATCCATCTGGCTCTCTTAAAATTTTATGCCATTATTTACTAAAGGAACTACATAAGAAAGTAATTATTGTTAATGTAATTCATAGAATTGGGTGAACGTTAGAACTAATCTAGTTTATTGGCCTTCAGACTGTATTCGCAAGAGCTTTTAGAAGTTCCAGAGAAAGAGAAAGGTGCTGCATTTGTGTTTCAGGGCTGCTTCAACCAGAGTATTTGCTTTGCTCCATTTTATTTAACATTTCATTTGAGAAAAGTTGACTGTTTAAAGGATAAAACAGAGTGTGACACTGCCAGGGAAATCAACTGGTTAGTGATTGAGCAAGACTAAAACCCAGGTCTTCAGAAATGTATGGATTTTTAAATTCTTTTTGAATATTAAAATAGGGCGCCAGTTATGAAAGAAGTTATCTGAATCCTTTATTTTATAATGTAACCCCAGAATTAATATTTAGTAATTATAATATACAGGATGAGGCAAAAACAGGTTTACAGTTGTTCAAATGGAAAATAATACAATAATTAATAAATAATAATACAAGAATAAATTTTCATGTAATCACAACTGTAAACCTATTTGCCCCACCCTATATTTATATTATTTATACTTATTTCCCTAACTTATCAAAGAAGTAGCATCATATATAGAACTATGTTGATTTTGTGGTGTTACAAGGGGAAAAAATATTATTAATCCTCTCCTTACAAAAGTGTTTTTTCCTCACCTAGGACAAAATTAACTTTGTGGGTACTAGTAGATGGCTTATAATGGGGCACTGACAGTGTCAGACTGAGGGAAAGGGTGTAGGAATACTAACTGGGTAAGTTAGAGGTGGAAGTTAACACAGTAGGATGAAAAACCACAAGCAGAAATGGTGTAGTGCTTTATATGATGTTTTAGGGACTTTCTTGTCACTTTTAGTGATTACTTTGAACTTCTACCAGTGGAATTTATATTCATCATATTTATTCAGTTGTAGGTATCAACCACCTCAGGCACATTTGCCATAATTGGCCCACATTTTTAGAGACATACTGATTTTTAGAGACACATTTTTTATTGTATCAGGTCCTCTCCAAAAAATGAAAAAAAAATGTCTTTTTTTTTTTTTAGTTTTATTTTTCAATTACAGTTTACATTCAATATTATTTTGTTCTAACTTTAGGTGTACAGCATAGTGGTTAGACAATCATGTATGTTACAAAGTATTCCCCTGCTAGTCCCAATACCCACTTGGGACCAGGCAGAGTTATAGGCAAATCTTTTTAAAATTTAGCTCCTCACCTCCCTTTCTTTACAAACCCGCAAGCTCATGCCTGTAGCTCCCCACCTCTGGCCTGTTATTCTCCAAAGGATTCTATACTTAGGAATTATCTCTACTTTTTCACACCTCTCAATCTTCCCACCTTGATTAGAGAGAGAAAATAAATCTTTAAAATTCTGTTGCATGAAGATAAATCTAGCTGGGTAGTGTAGGAAAACAGTCTGATTTATTTAATTACTTATAGTTAGTTTATTCTTAAATATGCTAATTTAGACCATTGTGCTATAGGACAACTATCCCTGAATCGCTACTTGATCTTTTTGAGAGAAAATCAGTTTGGGACTCTTGTCTTCTGGTACTAGGCAATAAAACTGTGCTCTCAGCTCTCTGCCATTCTTTAGGGAGCTGAGTTTCTATCAGCATAGGATAAAATTAAGTCTGTGGCTGTATTGTGGCATTCTTTGGAGAAGAGTAAAATGTTTATTGTTTACAGTATAAACAGAACATATATTTGGCTAAGAGTAAATGAGAGAACTTTTTATAGCTAGATTTGCTGAATTTACTTGAAAGCCTTGCGTTGTCTGTTTTCCCCTGATATTATGTGTATTGACAGGGCCACTAAATATGTCATAAGAAATTTTCTAAAATGTAAAGATAGAATTGGCAGGAAATTACTGAATTACCACATTTGTTTGTTGTTTTCAGCTTCTACAGTTTCACGTTCCAGTCCAGTGATGAGAAGAAAAGTGTCTCTAAATACATACACACCTGCAAAGATCCTCCCAACACCACCCACCACCTTGAAGAGTACTAAAGCGAGCAGCAAGCCAGGTTAGGCATGTGTGTGAATGTATGGATTCTGTATAGCAATTAGCATGCTTTTAAACTGTAATCTATTTTTAAGTAAGAACAACACAATCTAGGAAGTTATTTGATCCTAATGGTTAACTAGATCCTATTGATATATTTGTATTTTTTCTGTTAATTGTCTTCTCTGGCCCCCACTTCGGTTAATAAAATATATTTCATACTCATTCTTTTCCCAAAACTAATTTATGGACTGCCTTCTTTTGCTTTTCTGTTGAGCTTAGGCTTCGTTTTAGTCATTTTATATGAAAGTTTTTTGGAGGGGTAGTAACCATTGTTGATGTTCACTTCTATGTATCATTTCCATTCTACCGTTAAACCCATCCAGTTCATTTTTATTTCAGATATTCATTCTTTAGTTTTAGACATTCTTTTTGATTCTTCTTTATAGTTTTTCTTCAGAGATTTTCTGTATTTTTATTCACTGTAAGCATATTTTCCTTTATTCTTGAGTATAGTTAAACTAGTTGCTTTAAAGTTGCTTATCTGTTAATCTGACTGACCTCAAGATTAGTCTCTATGAATTTACCCATTGTCAGAAAGAAAGATGTTTTCCTGTTTTTTCATACATTGAGTAATTTTGGATTGTATCCTAGACATTATGAATGATATGTCGTAGAAAACTTGGACTCTTATTTCTGTTATGTTCCTCCAAAAAGCATTCGGGTTGTTTTGCTTTGTTTTTTTGTTGTTGTTGTTTTTGTTTTTGTTTTAAGCAAAGTGTTAACCTTGACTGAACTCAGATTGCAAAACTGTGTCCCTTGAAGTGGCTGGCAGCTCCGCTGTCACTTCACTTCTTTTGGCCTTAGCTGGAATTCTTGGAGTTTACTCTGCTCAGGCCATACATCTGTTTGATGAGGGTTTATACAAAGAATTGGAGGCTCTCGGATTTCCCACCTGAATGTCCAGCAGCTATAGTTGTCCTAATACTGGTCTTCTGATTCTTCATGATGATGAGACAGAGTTGTATGTGGAGTTTTGGCCATTTCACCTGGTGCATAGTGGATCCTGTTCGTAGGCCAAAAGCTGTTTTAAAAGGTGGAGGGGGGTTACACACCCATCTCTTAATGTTTACTTCTTTTAAGCGTTGGTTTTTTTCCAGTATATGTCCACCCTTGTTCACTTTCATACTTTATCCAGGGTTAATGCTTGTTATGTGCAGGAGGATTGGTCTGGCATGAGCTTATGCACTTGAACAGAAGTGTAACTCGGCTTAGAATTGCTTTTCTATAACTATTAGGGTTTGATGTTGGGTAGCATGTAGAAGGATGAGACCAAGCCAAGAAGTGTTCTAGTTTTCTAACATTTTAGCATTTTAGATAAGGATGAGGTAGGAGATATAGGAGAAAATAGATGTTAATCAAGAAAATGGTGAGTTCAGTTTTAAATATGTTAAGTTGATGTTTCCTGTCAGATACTTATATAGAGGTTTCTAGTAGGATAGACTGATCTTGATGTAAGGGAAAGGTGTGAGACAGAAGTATAAATTTGAAGGTTGTTAGCACAATACATGATAGTTTAAAATGATGCAAGAAATTAGTTTCTCAGGAAGAATGTAGAGTGAAAAGAGAAATTTGTTTGGTGAATGCAGACCATTGATGTTAATTTTCTGTATTGGTGTTGAATTCTAAAAAGTAAAAGGTTAAAAATGCTCTGTTAAATGTTTACAGCATTTCATTTGCATTAAGTTATAACATAAAAAGTATTATTTTGTTGCTTAGCAGTATTATTTAGACTTGGATTGCTTGTGAAAATCTAAGCAATAGTTTTTCTTTTTTTTTTTAGCTACCAGTGGACCCTCTAATGCAGTTGCTCCTAATACCTCATCCCGGAGAAAGAGTATAACTAACAAAACAGAAATGCATGAACACAAAAAAAATACCGGGAAGAAGAAATGAAATCCTCTAGCAGGAGCCAAAACTCCTCATACTTTAAAAAAATCACATGTTTATTAGAAAAAGTCATGTAGCAAGTCTTGGCTCAAAGCTGTCAAAGCAAATAGTTTATGTTTCTTCTTGTATTTCTCTGTATTCATTTAAAACTATGTGACCTCTGGAGAGCTCTTTGTATATATTCAGGTAAGAAACTTGTCATGATCTGGAAATGTGTAAAACAATGTTTATTAGTATTTTATGAGTAGCAAAACTTATGGTGATAAAGATCTATTGTTCTTACTGTGATGTTTACCATGTGCCTGTGGTAAAGAAAAGGTACGTAAACACCCAGCTGGCTGGTACCAGGGTGGTACCAGTAACACTGTTCCATGAAGAATCTGTGAAGTGGCTTCTGTATACATTTCATTATCACGGGGTGGCATCTTGGCTTTAAAAACCTGTAGCTTTGGTTGAAATTTGATGGTCCAGATTACATATTTGGGACTTTTAAAAAGTACATTTCCAAAGAGATATCATTGACCATTTAGATTACAAACATTTCCCCTGCAGTTGTTAACAACTACATATATGCTGCAATATTTAATAACTGGAGTTATAGTCTATGGGTTATTTTTTCAATCTGTGCTTTGAATTTTTTTATTCTGTGTTATTTAAAATATTGTATATACAGCTGGGATATCTACAGCTTTATGCAAATAAATTTATATATTAATTTGTAGAAAATATTTTCATTATATATTTACTTACCATAAAGTTCTTTTGTTCATCAGGAAAATTTTGCTTCATATATTGGCAAGAAAGACATCCTTACAGTTTCTTTTTAAGAGATATAATTGCCAAGTTTATAAAATGTAACACTTATTTTCAAAGTTCTTTTTAGATTTAAGGAAAGTTCAAAAATAGAAAAATCATCAATGTGAGAAGCATATCTGAATTCCATAGTACCTGTTTTCACTTTTTATGTCTGGTGTATCACTTGATCTCACTAAGAAAGCTTAAAAATGGACCATTTGAATAAATGCTTTTTTCACGTGATTGGATTTCAAAGGGAAATTGAGATCATTGTGTTGTGATTTCATGTATGATGTGAAAAAATATTACCTTTGGTGCTTTTTTACCTCTGCACAAATAGTTAATTATTTACAACCTGAAATGACTTAAACTGTAAACCAAACAGTACAACCTGGTAAGAAATCCATGCATTGCCAGTCAGGTAACTTATATTGCTAAAGCTGTAGCTTGAAGATTATTAAAAAAATTATTGAATTCTCATATGAACACAACTATTAAAATTCCTCAAAAGAGACTCTTCGAACCTTAAATCATCATATATGAACTGACTTTTAGAAAATAGTCATATTACATGTTAGTTTTAAAAGGTACCAGATGTGAAAGTCACAAATATATACAATTATGTAAGTTCGTATTCTTCACATGAATGTAAATGTATTATGTGGAGACCTGTCTTATAAACAGTTGAATGTACCTAAGCTTTTTGTATGTGAAAATGTGGCTAATGTGCTCGTAGTGGGGGTAAGGAAACTACTTTTATTTTTTAAGTGGAACTGAAATAAAATATTTTATTTCCAGAATCAGAGAGTGACTTAAATGACGAATTTTTATTTATTTCTAAATAATTCTTTATCTCTCTCTCCTTTTAGCTTTCAAAGTAGAAAGAATGAGGGAAACTATTTAAATATTAATCAGTGCTTATCTTACATATTAAATAAAATTCCTTATTGGCTATACACATCACAATATATTAATTTTCTAGAAACTTCAGTAGAAATCACTTTTTCCATTGTTATATAAGAGCTATGATTTTACTGGAGTTATCAAACTCAGTAATATTGCGTTGTAGACTAGACATTCTCATTTGTAAAAATCTTAGAATCATTTTCCAAAACAAACAAAAAGTCTTCTATATTAGAGCAAGGAATTATAGTTACCACTATTTAGTGGAAGTTTTACTGAAGCATCCAGTTTCTCACTTGATTCTATCCCTGGAAGGTATGTTTTTTGTTTGTTTATTCACTTGTTTGTTTGTTTTTAAATATTAGAAGATATTTCTTTCTGCAGCTAATCAATCCTTCAAGCAGCCAAGAGATGAGAGAGCCCAGCTCAAAGAACTGTCCAGTTATTCTGGGATGTTAGTCTTCACAGTGCATTATTCAATCTTTTCACTCTTAAAAACCCTGTACCTGAACTCAGACCTAACTTTGGCCTTGAAGTCTGCCAGCAGATTCTTTTGCCCTGGTTCTAATGAGTTCTCATACTCCATTCTCACTTACTACCAAGTGTTTTGTAGGTATTATACCAGTCTTGGCTTAAGGAGAAAAGTATGCTGAACATTCTTCCTCAAGTTTCCTTTGAGCAGGAAGTGAAGGCAGAAAGGAGAGAGTAGAGAGACAAGAGACTATGGGCTGTGTGCTTAGTATACACATAGAACATAAGGGCATAGGTGGCAGTTTTAAGTGAAAAATTAAATGTATAGTTCTTTGAGAAATATCTAATTAAAACTCTTTAGACAATGGAAAAGTCACTCAGAATTCCCTCCAGATTCTGCTGACTTTGATCTGTGTCCACTCTAACCTCGTTCCATGCCAGTTTGAACTAAGATTTTACTTTTTTGTCTTGTGTTCATACTTTGTTGGAAAGTTCTTGGTCTTCCCTTGTGTGCTTATCAAAGTTTGCTTACATACAGTGTTCATTAATTTTACATCATCTTATCTAGACATGATGGACTGCCTGGATTATTCTTAGATTGGGATTGCTTGTGTGACAGCCCAGCAGTTCTCTCATATCCCTCTCTAATTCTCTTACCCTTTATGTGGAGCCACCACAAACAGTAGCACTCTTGCCCATGGGAACAGTCCTCACACTCTTTCTGCAAGAGTCCTTGTAAGTAGCAGTAGCTCTCGCTCCCTTTGTAGAGAACCATGGGTACCAAACTACTGCATGTAAAGTTTCCCTTATGTGGCTCAAACTTTTGTGGAAGAGCTAGTCTGTATTTTCAGAAAATGAAGGACTATAAGAAATCTATTTTTTATATTATATAAATTATATCTCAATTAAATATATAGATTTTTTATGACTTTTTAAGTTGAGAGAGTTAAATTAAACTTTCCACTTACAGATTTCTTTCAATATCTCCTTTCACTGTGGTCTTTACTTTCTTTTTTCTCCATAGTATGTGACTATGTTTTCTGATGCATATGAATTCACACCCGTTAGATTTGCATTGTGGGTTTTACCTTTATCATTATAACAGTATCTTCTTATTTTGTCTCTTGGATGCATTTGCCCTGTAATTTAAAATGTCAGACATTAAGATTATGACCTATGTTTTATTTTAGTTTGCATTACCTGATAACATCTTTACCCATCCTTTTATTTTTTATAGTATTTATGTCAGGTATTTTTTTTAGGTATTTTAATATACTATATAGTGAGTTTTGCTTTGTAATTCAATTTTAGGATCTCTTATTTCATACATTAACATAGTTTATATGTAGTATGTCTTTGCTCTTAGGTTATGCTTTCTGCTTTTTTTATTGCTTTTTTAAAAACATCTTATTGTAAAAATCTTATTTCATTGCAAGTAAGAAAAACTCCAGCTGAATCCAGCTTAAAATCTTAGGGAAATTTATTATTACACATTTCTGAAGGTCCAAAGGTGAGAGGGGCTCCAGCCGCAGTTCCATCAGTCACAATGGCAAGGACCACGTTCTCCCCTCTCTCCAAAGTTGCTTTCCCTCCTATCCACAGGATTGCTGCAGTGGCGGTCAGAGCGGTGTATTTCCTGTTCATGTCCCACACAACAAAAACTCAGGGAAATCTCTTGCCTCAACCGCGGAATAGTAAGTCTTTCACTTCCAGTGATAGGGCCAACTATTTTGTCATCTGACTGCCTCTGGATGAATAAAATTCTCCAAGAGAATCCCATGAGATTATTGGCCCTGGAGGTGATGCTGGGGTCAGATTCCCCCAAAGCTTCAGCAGTGTTGGTATTTGGGACCAGGAAAATCTTCATTGGGCCGGTGGCAGGGGGAGGGGGCAGATCCGTTCTACACTTTGTAGGATGTTTAGCACTATCCCTACGCGGAGCTGCAAGGATTGATGTGGTCAGTTAAGACAGTGAGCCAAAATGAAAACAAGTGTTCATTCACTTACTGTGGTAATATAAGCAAGAGGCCAAAAAGAAAAGTAGTGCGGGCTCCTCGCTGTGCCACTTTCTCCATGGAATGGCACTAGGCATGGGTCAGTCAAATGACATGCAGTGCAGGTAGAGGAAGTTGTCTCACTGTGGATGAGCACTGACCAAAAGGGTCCTGCTTTATGAACTGTGCAGACCAGGAGCAAGAAGAGGGGGATGGGCTAGGAGTGAAAAAAACTGAATCAGAATGGAAAACAATGTCTTGGTCAAGGTCTTACTTCCATAAGGAGGTCTCAGTGAAGTCAGCTAAAAAGTGTCTCAGCCAAGGTCCCCTGCTAAGGAGGCCTCTGGAGGTGGTACCTGGGCCAGGAACACAGGCACGTACGTGAACATGCTGGCTCTGGGGGCCCGACTCCTTACTACAACTCCCTTGGAAGACTACGGGTAGAACAGCTTTGTCCCAGGAAGCCTGCCAGGCAAAACATTTGCAGTTGTCTACGGTAAGGCCTGAAAGATCACACAGGGTTGTAGCCTGGAGCCAGTCGCCTCCTCCTGGCCTGTACCCTAAATGCCAGTAGCATCCCCCTAAACTGTGAAGTCAAAAATGTCTGCAGACATTACCATAGGTCTCTTGGAGGGCAGAATCACTTCCAGTTAAGAACCGCTGCCCTAAAGCACAAGATTGTGTGAAGAAAGGATGGATATATGACCAAAATTAGGGTTCTGATAGGAAGGAGAAGTGGGAAAAGTGGGTAACAGATGAGTAATCAACATTGTATAGAGTACACCATACCTTTATAATATTACCTGTGTTTGCTCTAGTTTCCTCTGTTCCACTAGTGGTTCTCTTAACTATAATTTTAAATTATACATTTAATATTTTAGATGCTTCCACCTCCTTGCTAATTCAGCAATGTCCAATTTGTATACTTATACTTTCTTCTTTCCTCTGTTGCAGTTTTAGTTGATTGTATTATTTCCTCGGTTCTTCTTGTGTTTAACTTTATGCCTATAAGTATGTTTATGCCTTTATTACATCCTTATCAATTAAAATGCTATATTTTGAATCTCTGGTTAATCAAGATGAAAATCATTCCATTTTATCTCCTCTTTGTCTTCTCCTAGTTTAGTTTATCACCTCTGTGTTCCTTCTGATGAGGCATTTATTTCTCAGGTTGGCTTTATTTTTTTTTTCTTTTCCTGTTCTTGTCTAAACTGTTAGTTCATATTGCATTTCCTTTGGTCGTTTTGCCATGGTGTTTCTGACCACCTATGTCTCTCCGTGGACTGTTTGTTTCCTTAAGTTATTTGAGTTATGACAGTATATTTGGTCACGTATTTTATGTGCTTATTGTTAGTAAATTAAATTTTTTAATGATTTTATCTGCTGTTTCTCTGATTTCCTCCTTTTCCTGGAGTGTTTTTGTATGAGTGCTATGCAGTTTCATTCTCAATTACTATCTTTAAGAGATGAATTTCCTTCTGGTGCATCTATTTGAAAAATTCCTGTGGTAGGTAGGACAGAATTTGGGGCTAATAGTACTTCCTAGTTTATAGGGGAGCTCTGTGACAGTTTTGTGGGTTTGAGAGAGCTGTTTTAGCCTTTCATTCTCTCCCCTTCAGGGCCTCTTCCCGCCGCCATCTCCATCTCATCTGCACACTGCTTCTTATAAATGTGACATGTCTGCATTCCCTCCTTTGGCTTTACCTCTCCCACTGCTCTTTGGTAACAGGCAGTCTCCAGAAATTTCCTGCTGCTGGCACTCACCCGTTCTCATTACTTCAGACAAAGAACTGGCTTTGCCCCTCAGATTATGCCATCTCTTTTGGAGTCTTTTGTTCTAATGAATGAGTTCTAAAAATATAAACATTCTCTTCAGGCATCTCCCTGACTGACCTTTCCTCTGTTAGTTCTTTGTCATATATTGTGGTTGAGGTTACAGGTGTCTTCTAGTTTGTCGAAGGCAATATATATTTGATGTACTTTTACAGTTAATTATTTTATCCTCACCCAAGGATATGTTTATTGATTTGAGAAAGAGAGGGAGGGAAACATTGACGTGAGAGAAACATCGATTGGTTGCCTCCCATACATGACCCAACTGGGAATTGAACCCTCAACCTGGGTATGTGCCTTGACCAGCAATTGAACCCTTGACCTTTTGGTATAGGGTGACACTGCAACCAATTGAGACACCTGGCCTGGGCTATTTGGTGTTAATTTTTTTATTGGGAAATGATTTTTCCTTTATTTTCAAACTGGACATTACATCTTTTATTACTATAACAAGGAGGAAGAGGAAAAGAAGAAGCCCATGTCTTCTCACAGTTATATTTTTTAAATGAAGTTAATAATGCCAGTCCTGTCTACAGTAAAATGTTTTCAGTATCAAATGAAATGATAATGTGGCAACTATGTAGGGAAGAAAAAAAATTGAAGCATTATGTGTATTCTTTTGTTGTGATAGTATGTAGTTCAAATGTCAACCAGGCCTGTGTTTTCAATGATATTTCAACATTTTTTGCAGTCAGGAATGTTCTAGACAGCTCCCAATACTCTTTTATGTTTGCTTTCATTGCCATGGGAACAGCCTGCCTAGAAACAATCTGACAAAAAAAAATCAAGGTTATTCTGTTACCATTCCCTTTTAAAGAATATTTAAAATAAGATAATACAGTAATTCTTAAAGCAGGGTAACAACAAAAAATTTTAAAAACGCACAGTATAGTATTTAACAAAATAAAATCAGGCTTGCCGACCTACCCACCCATCTCATACTGTGTGTGGTGTGAATGGCACAGTTGTGTGATCATGGATGTACAGTTTAGATACCCATTTTTAAAGCACTTACAAGGATGTATCTTCGTGAGGAAAGTAGGCTGTTTGTTATCATTCTATGTAAGGTGCTTCAGCAGTACTTGATAAATGGAAGGATGATTTTTTAAAAGAAAATAACCAGTGTGCCATCTGAAAGTACTTTTGTTGCTTTTAAAAACCATAGATTTTTTGCCCTGGCTGTTGTGGCTCAGTTGATTGAGTACTGGCCTGTGAACCAAAAGTTCTCCATTTCAGTTCCTGGTCAGGGCACATGCCTGGATTGCGGGCCAGGTCCCTAGTTGGGGGTGTGCAAGAGGTAAACCAATCAATGTTTCTCACATCATCACATCAATGTTTCTCTCCCCCTCCTTCTCTTACCCTCTCTGAAAATAAGTAAAATCTTTAAAAACCATAGATTTTCCTCAAGCTAGTCAGTGTTGAATAGCAGTAATAAAGGTGGATGGAAGGAAAGGAGGAGTGGTGGGGCAGAAAGAATAAAATAACATAGGCTCTACCAGTGTCAAAAAATGCAGTTGCTGATGTGAAGAAATTGGAAGCCAAATAAGTAAAGATTGTCTCTTTCACTACACATAAGGAATGCTAATTTGTCCTATAATGCTTGGCTCAAATTGATGACAATAAAATGAGATCTAGGAGTTCTAAATATTATAACCCACCACAATTTTGTATACCTGATTCATCATTGGTCATTTAGAAATATTTTTGAAAGTCTCATATGTCATACCTACATCCCACTGGGACAGATGGAAAAGCCACAAAGAGAATAAGCCACACAATAGTACTCATATTGGAAGAGAATAGAGTCTGCTCCACCTGTGGGAAATGCAGCCAATGTTTAAAAATGTGAAAAAAGAATAAGTCACAGCTCAAGGGAAGCATGGAGTCATTTCAGAAGCCCTGTAAGAAATGGTAAGTGTCCAGCTTGGAATCATGTCACTGAAGTGCTGCCAGGTGGTCTTACACAGGCTGGGAAGGAGCACAGCGCACTGAATAGATAGATGCATTAACTCCACTCTTGCCAATAAAATTTGTTCACATAAAAATGTGTATTGAGCCCTGGCTGGTGTAGCTCAGTGGATTGAGCACAGGCTGTGAACCAAAGGGTCGCTGGTTCGATTCCTAGTCAGGACACATGCTTGGGTTGCAGGCCAGGTCCCCAGTGGGGGCCACGTGAGAAGCAACCACACATTGATGTTTCTTTCCCTTTCTCCCTCCCTCCCCCTTCTCTCAAAAAATAAATAAAATCTTTTAAAAACATGTATATTGAGCTGTCTGGTTATAGTGGTTTGCTCTACACTTTTCAAAGCCTCTTCAGAAAGATCAAAGTCATTGCTGTAAAGGGTATATTAAGGCCCTGGGAGAATGGAGACCTGGGTTTGAATGTGAGTTCTGCTACTGGCTGGGAGACTACAGTGCTCTAGACTTGACTAGGCCCAGGGCCCTTATCTCCATTCACAGGCTGCTTCATCTCAAAATTTGCATGAACTTGCTTTTTTTTTCCCTTCTTCCTCCGATTTCTAGTCCCTTAACCATTCCTTCTATCGCTGGCTCCTTCATCATAGTCAACAAGTGTTTCCTGAGCACGAATTAGGCAGATAGTATAACTAAAAAAAAAATACTGGAGTGATTCCCATTATGACTCCCTCTTTCTCCCCAGAGGCTCTTTTGAGAAATTCACTGTTAGTACAGTTAGTGCTTCAGTGTTTATTATAGTAATTTTGAGAGTTAATCAACATGAGCATATTTATGTAATAACTTCTATTACCCAGAATGCATTTAGTTCTTCATATTAGTTGACATTGTAAATACAAACTATTTTTCATATTAGCCTAAATAAATACAGTTACAAAAGTGCTTTACAGTAAGAAAAAAATTATACCCAGTGTCAGTATGTGTATGTTAGTCCACGAGATTTGTGTAAAAGCAGATGACTATAAGGGTAAATTTTTGTGTGTATAGAATAAGTTTCATGTTCCTACTACATACGCATTATTACCCTTGTCTCATCGGTTGTTTAAACCAGCATCTGTAAAAGGATCATCTGTGTTCTGACCTCTGTCTTACAGTCTGTGATGTTGTGAATCTAAGAAAGTTCTTTTTCTTGTTAGCGTCTGCTCTCTATATTCTGGCCATTGCTGCACCCACAAGTATATATGTCTTGTTCTATGAGTAAGAATAAACCCCATAGAATGTTATCATAATGCTGATAACTCATATTAATAAAAAATGAAAAATCATCTCTAGAAAACTAGAGTGACCCATAGGAATCAGATGACCTCATTACTGGGTTGGGTCAGGAGGCTACCATATAAGGAGAAAAAATTGGTTCCCAATAAGGTGTGGGAATTTGGGAGGAATTTATCTGCTCAAAATATCTCACCTACTTGCTAGATCTAGTGTTGGAATTGTCAACACTGGAGATCCTATGGGGGGAAAATCATTTAGAAACCCTAGTGAACTCATCAGAACGTGTAGACAGTCCCTTTTTAAATGTAAATGCCCTTGGGAGGAAGGCTTACCTCATTAATCTAGCCAGTAACCCCATAATTAATCAAATGCTTTTCTCACAGTCCTCAGTGAACGGGTGTTCCTTCACCAAATGTGTGCTGAATGCCGATTATAAACCAGTCACTGTGCTAAACCTTGGCAATATAAAAAGTCCTGTTTCCGTTCTTTAAGAAATTTACTGTCTAGCAGGGACCAAGTGCTCTAAAGGAATCAGAGTCCATAGTAAAATGACTAACTCTTCCATTCCAAACACTTAAAAAGTCTGGATAAAATATTTATTTTGGAAATACATATAACGGCTTCAAAGAAAGAACTTAAAACCGGAAGTTAGCAGAAATGTAAAAGGAATCAACAGCTAAATCAAGCTTAAAATCTTTCTGTGTAAGGGATTCGAAGGTTACCCCTCTTCCTGATTTTTCAGAGCTAATTTATTTGTTTAACATAAGGGATAGCTAATGATACTCTTGAGGAGGTATAATGGGTGGAGGTTGCAGACTATATGCATGGCAAGTTGCTGGAGCTGAGCTCCAGCAGCAAAGGTTCTGCCCTGTCTGTGAACTAGAACTAAAATCTCATGCCTGCTCATCATCTTGATAAACCCTGTAGGTCCACAAAAAGAAGCAAACAAAAATATACCATAGGGACTTTCACAATCCTGGGCACATACAGAGCATTCCCACAATAGAAAATCACACTAAAAAGAATCTTGAAATTAAAAAACAACTTGCAAATTCCATGAGAAAACCACAGGAGATAGTTGACATCCTAGGAGACTATCTGAAGAACTAGATGGCAGTGTGTTACTGTGTCATATAAGCAACATAATAATGTTGGGGCAGGAAGATAGGAAACCAATGACTTCATAAATGTTCCTGGGCTGGCATTGAGGAGAGGTTTTAATTTAGGGGCTTAGAGAACTTTGTAACATTGAAGTCTAAATTACTGGAGCCAGGGTTGGTTTTCATCCTAATAGAATCCCAAGTAAAGTATATGCTCCAAAATGTTATCTTGTAAATTATAAAGGCTTTTCAAAATTAAGTGGTATCAGCTTAATATAATATGAATTTAAGAATCTTAAAATCATTCATTATCCCACTATCCTAATGAAACTGTTTTCATTTTCTGTAGTCTCTTCTAGTTACTGCTCTCAAGCATCTTTACATAGTTGTAATCATGTGCCATAAACATGCAATCTTGTTTTTCCTATTTTCTGGTTCTTTACTCCATATTTTCCCATGTTACTAGTATTTGTAATGTTCATAAGTATCACTTTAAAATTCTGGCATTTCAAATTTTTTTTAATTTTTATTCAAGAAATATATAAAATACACATTTTATGTATTACTCTTTTGCCCATGACCTCCATGCACCACTACCCAAGTTTCATTTTCTAAATTCATCTCCTTAGCAGTTTTCTGGCTTTTTCTTAGATATTTGCCTCCACATTTTTATATACTAATCTTTTATACTTGTTTTGATTTATTAATTTTAGATATTATCTATTGATGTTTTTTCAATTATTGTTCAAGTACAGTTGTCTCCATTTACCCCCCCATCACTCCTCCCCATACTGACATTTTTATGGTAAGAATTTGACTTTTTAAACTAATTTTTCTTCTTACTCTCATTATAATATTGTTAATCATTAATCACTACTTACTGTATTAGTGACTGTATAGATATTGCTATTGCTGCACCAAGTAATGTACTATTTTTGTTTCCTTTCTTGTACAATGTTTGTTTATTCCTGGAATTGGTTATTTCATTGGTTTTGATCCAATGCATGTACTGTGAGTTCTTCAAATTCTCCAATGAATTTGTAAAGTAGAGTTCAATATTTTCAACATAATAGTGAATGAATTAGTTCCATTTTTCCCCATGAATATCTCTGTACTGTTTCTTGTCAGTAGAATGACTTTACAAGTTGCACTCACAAAACTAGAAGGAAAAAAAAAAACCAATGGCAAATACTCAGAAATCCTTCTAGTGTCATCTCACTGTTTCTAACAGTTATATAGTTCCACCTTCAGGAAGAACTTGAAATGAATAAAGGATTTATAAAGTTTAGGTTTTAAATTAGGCAAGGAAGTATTTATACTTTGAGAAGGGCTAAAGAAATTAAAAATTCAATCAAGTCATATAGTCAATTAGATGAAGGTGGCAGACAAAGCCTTATATGTAATAGATGGAAAAATTATATAATGTATATTTCCAATCTAAGAGATGCAGGCTACTTAAAAACCTTCCTCCTTAGGTCATAAGTGCTTCATACAGCAACTATAAAGTGCTCAGAAAGTCCCATCAGTGTTGGAGGCAAAAACACAGTCCTTGACCAGGCCAAGGTCTTCTCAGAACTAAAAAAACTTGGAGCAAGCTGAAAAGGTGGTCACAAAAATGAGGTGGGATCGTAACTCAGTATTTTGGCTGTGGGTAGCAATTTTTTTCCTTAGTGGGAAAGAATTGTTTATCTTTTAACTTTGGAAATATTTAGAATCATGCAGAGGAATATTTAAGGAACTCAAAGCAACAATACTTATATTAAGGAATCAGAGCACTTTTGCATTTTATGCTGCATTATTTAAGAAAACTTGGTCAAGTGGAGTAAACAGATCATCCTTGTGATTTCAATGTTAAGATGTATAATTGATTTCATTTGATTTTAAGTTGAAATTAAACTTACTTTATTAGATTTCTTTTTTATTTTTTAAAGATTTTATTTATTTTTAGAGAGAGGAGGAAGGGAGGGAGAAAAAGAGGGAGAGAAACATCAATGTGTGGTTGCCTCTCAAACGCTCCCAATGGGGGACCTGGCCTGCAACTCAGGCATGTACCCTGACCAGGAATCTAACTGACGACCTTGTGGTTCCCAAGTTTAATTTATTAGATTTCTAAGAAGTATACTAGCACCTTGGAATATTTGTCAGGCATTTAAAGCATTTAAAGTGCAATTCCAAATGTTTAAACAGCTATCATGAACCAAGCTAGTAAATGAGACTAAATATTAATAGAAGGATGGCTCAAAATGGATTAAAATTTTCTAGATTTATAAATAGAGTAATATTATCTTTAAGTCAACTTAAGTGCTTTGCTAAATCAAGCATTTTAAAAACCAAAGTGCTCTCTGAATAATCTTTTTTGTGCCCCCAGGCTTCCCTTTTCAGACGTCACAGACCTCACATTAACAGAGTCCCCTGCCTTTGTGCTCTGATCTGGGCAGACTGCTCTCCAAGTCTGCCTCCCCTGCTTCCTTGTGTTAGCTCCAGTTTTCCCAGGGTCTATGCCCATGTCTTCCTCTGAATCACATGGCCACACTGCCACACTCAAAGGGATCAGTGTTCTTCCAGGAGGGGGGAGAGTGAGCATGTACAGGGTTGGGTGAGAAATAGATGTTGAATAGAAAACCACTGGCTTTCCCCCAAGGCCCGACCCCTAGTACTGTGATGTTCCAGCCCTTCTGCCCCTCTGGGGCAGGCAGTTTGCTTTGCTTTGGTTGCAGTTGTCTCTCTTTGCTCTTTAAGTCTAGTAGCACAATGTCGTGTGCTTTCTACTTCCCCAAAACTTATTGAAACCTCTCATCTGATGTACATTTCATTCATGCTCTCTTTATGGTTTATTATTTTTTTATTCTTCCTTTCTTATCATTTGAGAGTGGTTTTGAATCCTGAAAAGCCAGTGTTTGTGCTACCTGTCACTACCAGAACCAATAAGCAAAGACTGGGGTTGAATATTTATAGGCACTTTATTCAGATGGCTGGTGATCTGAGAAGACAGTGGGTTATGTACCCTAAAAGAATGTCTAAAATTCCATTTTAAACTGACCATTTTTATAAGAAGAAAAGTGTAGATGAAGGGTTTAGAATTCAAGGAAAAAGTTAATTGATTAAAAGCTGCAGCATTCTTTCATCTGTGTCCTGGGTGGTGGACATCTCACCCTGGTGTACAATGGCTCAGATGGCACACAGATACCATCCTGATGGCTTGCAGTCCTGAGGCACAAGGGTGGGACTGCTCCTGGTCTCCTGGAGTCAAGGTGTGTCACTCCTTCAGTTCCTGGAACAATAGCTTTTTACATGCATTGATTACTTGGCTTATTAGCTATTACCAAAACTAAAATTTTCTAACTCTGGAGTCTTCCATCAGTTTGGGAAGGTGGTACAGATAAATTGCATGAGTTCAACTCTCATTAATGGGAAATGTCATCATTTTTATGATATATATAATATAGTCTATTAGTTAATCTACCATAATTTGTTTAAATGTCCCTTATTATGGAGCACATAAGTTCTTTCTTTTACTTTCCTCTCAACTTGTTTTCTTCTATTGAATTATTTTCTTGCAGTTAATTACAAGAGGCAAAATTATGGAGTAAAAAGCCAGAAAGGGGTACAATGTGGGAGAGAACAATAGAAAGAGTGGGGGCTTAGTATTCAGTTCAACTCCTAATTCTGTGATAAGCAATTTGTTTTTAATCTACCTGAGTCTCAATACCCAAATTCAGACTGAGACTTTTATTCACAAAATCAAAATACTGTGCAAAGTAAATAAAGTGCATTGAAGTAAATAAATAAAATTTATAGTAGCTTTAAATATTGCTTAAAAATTAAAGTAGTCCTTCTGTTATTAATACCATGCTCTATAACCTTCATAGCAAACCTTCATATAACCTTCATGGAATTTAGTTCCATTATTTACCATTTTAACCTTTAAAAAGTCTCTCATTTTGAAAATTTCGGTGTATCAAATCATTTCTAAGTTTTATCAAACTGTTCACACCCTCAAGGCTTTCTAGGTTAGGCATCTGAAGGTTGAACAGTGCTTTTTCCATCTAATTAGAGCCTAGCAAATGCTATTTTAATAAAAATGAGTTTTCTCACTAACTTTTTTTTGTAATCCACATACGAAATGATTATACCTTCCTGGAATCTTGTCAGCTTTTAGATAATGATATTGAAGGAGTGCGAAGGGGAGGGTGGCTTCCTCCCTCTCTGTCCTGCTTGTATTACTAAAGAGTTGATGCCAAAATGGCATAGATTCCTAGCATTTCTGCTTCTGTTTTCAGTCTGAAGAGAACAGTTTACTACAAAATCTGTTTGGATTGAATCCTGCCCAATTTTGGATTCTGGCTTCACTCTCCTCAGACCAAAGACAAGCCATTAAATATTTCCTTGGGTATACATCTCACCTTCAACAGCACCTTTAATAAAGAGTTCAAGCGAAAACAGAGTAGATGGGGGTAGAGGACATCAGTAAAGGACACGCAACTGTTTAATTATATTTTTCTGAATTTTATCAGAGATAAAATACACAAAGAATACTAGGCCTATCTATTATTCACATAGTTTTAAACAGCTGAAGTTTCTTGTCAAATAAATTTGTGTGGAGACTTTCTTTTCAATGGTACCATAAATTATCTGGCCTAGTTCTTCAAAGAACCCTGGGAGGTTATTAGAGCATGTATTATCACTCTTACTTGACAGATAAGGAAGCTGACATTAGAGAGGTTGCTAGAGGGAACACCAGTGAGTCACTGACAAGGCTAGAACAGGAACTCAGGTGTTTTTGTCTCATAGAACCACCTCCCAATGGTTATCTCTCTCCTTTCACTGTCTATTACTTCAACTTTCTAATTTTGCTAAGCGGCTGTTAATTCTCAGGGGATATCAGTTTGTTTTGGTAATTCATGAAAATGTACGTTTCAAATTAGAAGTATTTCAGTTACTGCACAGAAATTCTGGTAGCTTGACTGGGTTCCAAGAGTCTTCATTCAAGAAATATAGCTCAATTTTATCTTCTTTTTATTCAGCCTACATCACAACTCTTTGCAGCATGGTTATGGGAAGGGAACTGGATGAAAATCTGGGAGACCTGTGTGTGTCTTGGCCCTGTCCTCTGCTGGTACATGACCCTGGGCAAACTGTCACCCTCCTCTAACCTCAAGTGCCTCAAGGTATAACTGAGAATAACATCTTCTCTTCCTGCTCTACCAGGATTTTCTTTTCTTTTCTTTCTTTCTTTCTTTTTTTTTTTTTGATAAGCAACAATAGGATGACATTTAGGAGAATGCTTGGTAAATTGTAAAGAACACAACCATGGTAAGATACTATCATTTCCTCAAAACACAGAACAGGTGAAGGGAGAAAGTGAAAGGACATTTAAGACATTTCAGCCTTAGCTGTTGTTAAGATTTATTTGCTCGAATGAATGATGCAAGTTGTTAACCTTTGGTAAAAATTTCCACTACAAAAGCAATTCAAGGGTGGCAGTTTACAATTGGCTAAGGGTTTCTTTCCAAAGTACAGAAGTACACCACTTAGGACAAGGTAAAATTCCTAGTCTTCAAAGATAAGAGTAATAGGGAGCAAGCAGTAAGATTAAACCGAAGTTCACTATAACTTGGTAGCTTACACTTGTTTTCAGACTTTATCTTGCTTCTGGGTATTCAAATTTTCTTACCAATGAACAGCATTTTTGAAAAATAATTTAGTAAACTGTTTGTACACATAGGCACTCATGCAGACAAGAATTAAATATTTGGAGGAAAATTAAATCGTTCAAAATTGGTTTTGGTTTTTTTGTCACAAGCAGAAGGAAGCTTTTGGTTATGCTATTTTATTGATTATGCTATTACAGTTGTTCTGATTTTTCCCCCTTTGCCCTCCTCCACCCAGCACCTGCCCCTGCTCAAGCAATCCTCCCACCATTGTTCATGTCCATGGGTCATGTACCTAAGTTCTTTGGCTACTCCATTTCCTATATTGTACTTTACATTCCCATGGTTCTTCTGTAACTACCTATTTGTACTTCTTAACCATACACCATGATCAAGTGGGATTCATCCCAGGGATGCAAGGATTTTACAATATTTGTAAATAAATAAACATAATATACCACATAAACAAAATGAAATACAAAAACCACATGATCATATCAAAAGATGCTAAAAAAAGCATTTGATAAAGTATAGCACCCATTTATGACAAAAACACTCAGCAAAGTGGGAATAGGGGTAGCATACCTCACCATATATGAGAAATCTGTAGCCAAGATCATACTCAATGGGCAAAAACTAAAAGCTTTCCCCTTAAAATCAGGAACAAGACAAGGGTGCCCACTTTCACCACTTTTATTTGACACAGTCTTGGAAGTTCTAACCATAGTGATCAGACAAGAATAAGAAGTAAAAGGCATCCAAACTGGAAAGAAGGAAGTAAAACTGTCAATATTGGTAGATGTCATGATAGTGTACATAGAAAACCCCATGGTCTCCACCAAAAAACTACTCAGCCTAATAAGTGCATTTGGCAAAACAGCGGGATACAAAGTCCATGTTCAGAAATTGAAGGCACTTTTGTACATCAACAATGAAATATCAGAAACAGAAACTAAGAAAGAAATCCCATTTACTATAGCAACAAGAAAAATAAAGTACCTAGGAATAAACTTAACCAAGGAGGTAAAAGACCTGTACTTGGATAACTATAGAACACTGAAGAAGGAAATCAGGGAAGATATAATTACATGGAAGCAAATACCATATTCATGGATTGGGGAATTAGCATCATTAAAATCTATAGCAATCTATAGATTCAATGCAATCTCTATTAAAATACCAATGGCATATGTCATAGATCTAGAAAAATTTTTCAAAAATTTATTTGGAACAAAAAACAACACCAAGTAGCCTCAGCAATCTTGAGAAAGAAGAACAAAGTAGGGATGATCATAATATTTTATATCAGACTATACTACCAGGCCACTGTAATCAAAACAGTCTGGTTCCGGCATAAAGACACATATACATAGATCAATAGAAGAGAAGAGAAAGCCCAGAAATAAACCCATGTTTCTGTGGTTAATTAATATTTGACAAAGGGAGCAGGACCATAATTGAATAAAAATAGCCTCTTCAATAAATGGTGCTGGGAGATCTGGACAGGTACATGCAAAAAAATGAAACTCAACCACCAACTTACACCACACACCAGAATAAACTATAGATGGATAAACAACTTAAATATAAGTCACGACACCATAAAAGTCCTAGAGGAGAACATAGGCAGGGAAATTTCCGATATTCCACACAGCAATATTTTCACTGCTATATCTTTGAGGACAAGGGAGGTAAAGAAAAAAGTAAACAAAGGGGACTTCATCAAAGTAAAAAGCTTCTGCACAGCTAAAGGAAACATCATCAAAATGAAAAGGGATCCAACCATATGGGAAAACAAATTTGCCAATGATACCTCAGACAAGGGTTTGATCTCAAAAATAGAAAAAGGACTCATGACTCAACACCAAGAAGACAAAAAATCCAATTAAAAATGGGCAAAAGATCTGAACAAACAGTTCTCCAAGGAGGACATACAAAAGGCCGGTAGACATGTGAAATCATGCTCAACATCACTAGCTATCAGAGAGATGAAAACCACAGTAAGATACCACCTCACACCTGCCATCATTAACAAATCCACAAACAAATGCTGGTGAGGCTGTGGAGAAAAGGGAACCCTAGTACACTGTTGGTGGGAATGCAGATTGGTGCAGCCACTATGGAAAACTTTATGGAATTTCCTCTAAAAACTAAAAATGGAACTGTCTTTTGATCCAGAGATTCCACTGCTGGGATTATACCCTAAGAATCCTGAAACACCACTTCAAAAGAACCTATGCACCCCTAAGCAGCATTATTTATAATAGCCAAGTGCCAGAAACAGTCTAAGTGCCCATCAATAAATGAGTGGATCAGAAAACTGGTACAATTGCACAATGGAATACTCCTACCTTTTTTATTTTTAGTTTTTTTTAAAAGATTTTATTTATTTTATTTTTAGAGAAGGGGGAAGGGAAGGAGAAAGACAGGGAGAGAAACATCATTGTGTGGTTGCCTCTCATGTGCCCCCCCACCAGGGACCTGGCCTACAACCCAGGCATGTGCCCTGACTGGGAATTGAATTAGCGACCCTTTGCTTCACAGTCCAGTGCTCAATCCACTGAGCCACACCAGCCAGGGTGGAATACTCCTACCTTTTGGGACAACATGCATGGAACTGGAGAGTATTTTGTTAGTGAAATAAGCCAGTTGATGAAAGACAAATACCATATGCTCTCACCTATAAGAATAACCTAATCAATAAAGTGAAAATAATGAGCCCAGTAGGACTAGAGACATGGAAACATAGAACAGTCTGATGGCAACCAGAGGGGAAGGATGAGGGGGATAATGGTGGAAAGAAGGGGAAGGGTCTATCAAAGAACATGTATGAATGACCGTGGACATGGACAACAGTGTGGGAACTGACCATGGGAGCAGGTGGTGGACTCAGTGGAGGAAGGCAAAGGGGGAACAATTGGGACAACTGTGATAAAACAATAAAATATTCAAAAAAAGAGAGAGAAAGTAAATAAATGGGAGTGAATAGTAAAGAGGGGGAAATTAAAAGAATTTATTTTTAAATCATGAAAAGTACCATAGAACATTATTGGGAACCACCCTGCTTGGTTTCAGGAGCTGTAACCCACCCCCCACCCCCTTGGCTAAGGCTGAGTGAGCGACCTTCGGACTGTAAGCCACTAAGGAGACGAAGCTTATTTCCCTGGCAGGGGCACCGCCTCTGCTCCTTTTACTTCACCCTGCCCCGCCCCCAATGCTTGATTGGTTAAGCCAATTATGAGTAAGATTCCTCAAGGAAGGAATGACCTAAGACAGGCATGATCATGGGAGGGGCCCCAGAGAAGGACTTGGGGGCTATAGCAAAAGGGGATTCGCTCCTTGGATTTGATGTAGCTTGAGTCCTCTTTCTGTCTGTGAGAAGTCTCCTAATCTCTTGGCTGCCTTACTTCCCATGCCTGACTTAAGCCTGAAACAATGCCGGAGGGTGGTGCACCCCAGTGCTGGAAAGGGCAGGTTCCCCTGGGCGATCAGGCCTAAGAAAGAATATATAAAATCCTGTGAAACCTGCTTTGCTAAGAATGCTCTCAATTAAATGATAAGAGTCCAAGCAGGAAATGAGTTTGTTTCCCAAAGTTTTGTAGCCCTTTAGCTAACAGACCCTGACTCATAATAAACCCTCGTAGTTCTTTGTATGCTATCTGTTGTTTGATCCTTACTGCCCGACAATGATTAATAAACTTTACCTGTATTCCTGTGCAAATTGAAACCCAATAAAAGCTTGTCAAGGCAAGGGTCGGCACACTCTCCTTTTGAGAGAGTGGCCAGGCTGCTTGCTACAAGATACTCTGCCCTTGAGAGAGTAGTGGTGCCGTCCCTTTTCCTCCACAGGACTCGGTAGTCCATGGGAATGTCTTGTCTCATCCACAATGCCACGGACCCTGCGGGCTGGTGTCTGAGTCAGAAAATAATTATCCTTCTCTCCAATTGCAAGATAACTTTTTAAAAATACAATTTTTATTTTTTGATTATAGTGGACATACAATATTATATTAGTCAGGTGTACAGCATAGTAGTTAGACATTTGTATACCTTACTACGTGACTAGCCAGGTTCACCTGGAAAATTCTAGGACCCTTCTGATTTCATATATAGTTATTATAATATCATTGGCTATAGTCCCCATGCATACACTTCCTTTTGTTCTTTTAAGACCACCTTTTTGCTTTAATCCTTGCTAAACTCTCATTTGAAATATGGCCTGTCTACATGAAGTATGGCAGCACCTTGACCTGTTTGAATGGTTGATTATAAGCTGTTCATTTAGAGCACTTATTAATGCAGATCCATTGGATGTTGGTAGCAATTACTTGGGGGGAAAAGTTCAATGATTAATTAAATCTTGGAATAAGCTTAAATTAAACAAAGTTAAATGGGCTTCATTAATGCAGGTAGCTTTGCAGCCTTTAGAAATGATAACAAGTCAGTGATTCTTCCAATGCGGAATTTAACAGACAGTGTTCCCCAAATGTATTTGACCATGAAATCCTTTTCTCATGAAGGCATCTCTTGGGAAAAAGAGATAATTTGGGAATTAACATTAGCAAATATTAGAAAATAGGCTGGATCTGGATTACTATCAGAGTTCCAGTCCTAGATCTGCTATATTAACTATGTCCCTGAACATGTTACAAAAAACTTTCTGAGCTTCAGCTTCCTCATCTGCAAGTGAGAATAAGAATAGTTAACTTCAAGTAGTAATTATGAGAATTAGAAAAAACTCTATGGAAGTGCCCTATAAATTGCAAGACATTTTAAAGACATAAGCAGGGTATAAATAATGGGTACAACATTAAAAGTCAGTCTCACTAAGAAAGTTTGACCTACTCTTTAAAAAATGTGCTTTTACATTAGATTAATGATGTGTAATAATCAGATTTTCTGATTCAGGAAAGGAGAGTTGTTCGCTTCCAAACTATTCAGGTAGTAAAGTATTAACTTTAGGGGAAATACCTGTAAAGTAATGAGGCAAATATTTCCATGTGGTTCATTATTTTATAACATTATCACATGGGAATTCTTGCAATAAATTAGAGATGATACATGTTAAAAAGTAGGCTTGATTATGGTTGGTAAAATACCAGACTACCGTTTTTCTCACTCAGATTAGAAGTCAAATATTAAGAAATGGGGGGGGGGTGCATGAATTACGGTATGTGAGTAAATAATAAATTGATTTTGATTTCATCTTTCTAACATGAACCTGATGGATAGTGGAGATGTTAATAACCCCATGATATGACAATAAGCAGGTTGTAGATGGATGAAGAAGCAGAAGTCCTAAGACATTTACTTAACATTACTGAAATACAGTGAGTTGGTTGATAACATTCCCTTAAACAAAATATAACTGTTGTCAGCAGATTTGTGCCCTTCCCCCCAAATTCATATGTTGCAGTCCTCACCTCGGTACCTCAGAATGTGACTGTATTTGGAGACAGGGTCTGTAAAGAGGTAATGAAGGTAAAGTGAGGTCATGTGGGTGGGCCCTACGCCGATGTAACTGATGATCTTGTAAGAACTGGAGACAAATGGATACAGTGGAGACACACGTACACATGCCAAGAGGAGATCCTCTGAGGATACAGTGAGGAGACAGCCATTTATGAGCCAAGGACAGAGGCTGGAGAGGGAACCAAACCTGCCAACGCCGTGATCTTGGAAGGACAAAAGAAAATAGTTATGAATAGCTCTTCTGTATGCTTGTACGTGATTCATGTTTTAGACAAATCTACTTTCTTACATACAATTGCTTCCTGATAAAATTTATGTGGCTTACTCAGAAATGGGCTCCTGAATCTGAAAGTCTTCATCGTTCCTACATTACAGAAAGAGTAGAATGTAATAGTTAAAAATGAGATCTGCAGCTAGATAAGCTGGGATCAGCCTCTGGTCCTGCCACTGTATGAAATCATTCATAGAACTGGCATGTAAACAGTTCCCATTTTGTAGTTGTTGTGAAGATTAAATGAGTTAATGGATGTAAAGTTTAGAAAACCATAATTCTATAATTGTCCTCAAGTTCTATAATGTAGACATTGAACTTGCAATTTGTATATCCAACACCAGATGGCAGTGTGGCCATCCAAGGTCAGGTTGTTGTGTAGTCAGGTTGATGAGCTGCTATGAATACCTGATCCAAATTTTAGAAGGATAACCAAACTGTAGAACATTTCTGTGGAAATAAGATTAATATAAAGCCTCTATGAAAGTAGTTACATACTAGGTTACAGAAATATGCATACAACAAAGCTTTACTAAAACATCTGATTATCATTAGTTGCTTTATGTCACTAATTATTCAAATCACTGCTCCACAGTATAGTAGCTGAATAACCTTGGACAAGTTACTTATCTTTTCTAAGCCTCAATTTTCTTATCTGTAAAATAACACGTGCATTTAACCAAATTTTGCTGAGCTCCTACCATATGCCAGGCAATGTTCTAGGAGCGAGGGGATACAGTATGTAGAAAGAGGACAGAAATCCTTGCCTTCATTATGCTTATACTCTAAGTCACTAGAATCTAGTGAATAATCAGAGAACCTCTGTTATTTAAAGTCAGATGCTGGTTGTCTGCCAGGATGTTAAAGTGAGACTCTCTACCTTAATCTTCATTGAATCCCCAAAGGCCAGAACAAAGCAATGGGTTCAGTTGTCTCTACATTTTGTAGCGAGGTATTTGACAGACCAATGATGTGCTACCTGCAAAAGGAGCGGTCACTGTAAACCTCAGCAGAACGTATCTGAAGCATATGAGAGAGCTTGGACAAATTGAAAGAAAGGATTGTTTTTAAGGAGCATGTATTTGGAAAAAGTTGCTGAAGGTGATACATCCCCACCTTAGTGAAGAGTGGGTAATGTTTCTTGTCACCTAGGTAAGAAAGAGATCTTCAAGAGAATCACTGGGAAGGCTTGGCAGGAGTGCTCTGGAGTTGAGGCATGCACAGAAAGGCTGCATGAGGGGCTGTGGCCGCCTAGGCTGAGGTGACAGAGCTGAGGGGAAAGAGTTGTGCTGGAAACAAAGTGCACCTCTATAGCTGACCACCCAAAATGACAAGTGTTTCTCATGAACCAGATTGGACCTCTACCTTGACAGAAAGTTTGGAGTATTAAACATTACACTGTGCTGAACATAAAACTAATATAATAATAATGTACATCAACTCTAATTGAAAATAAAAAATGATAAAAAACAAAGTACCCCTGTACTGAATATATTAGTTATTAAAATGAGGCTGTTCATGTGCCTAGAAGGGATTAGAGCATTGAGGTTATTATTATGAGTCTATTCTAAAGATTATTAGGGGTTCTACCTGAGATTTCATGCAGAGATGGGAAAACACACAAGTATAGTGAAAGTAGATTTGATATATATTGAAAGCATTTACAACAGTAAATATTTTTGATAAGAACAAATTATTGTTCTTATAAGCAGCCCTTCTGATTTGTCTGACTGTAAGGTGCACAGCTCCTTTACTGAAAACAAAACGAAGTTGTCAAGGACACCAGATAGTGAGCTGTGAAGAGTGGCCAATGTAGAGCTCACAGTGCTCTAGTTCGTTCACTCTCTGCTCGTGAGAGCCACAAAGGAGGGGAAACTCTCTTACTTGAATGTCGCATTCAGATTTTCCGATCCTCAGCCCGTAGAACTCATGAGCCGTGGGTAAGTAAGACTGGGTAGTGGTGACCATGGAAACGAAGGCAGGCATGCTCATCCACACCATTCCTGGCCCTCCAGAAGAATCTGTAGAATGAGTATATGCATGAAGTCCTTAAGCAAGATGAGAGGGATTGAATTACTCCTGGGATTTCGGTGGTGAACCAATTCTGGTCACCAAAGCAAAAATGGCGTGATTTCAATGGTGCCTTCAGAAACATTTTTTTCCCACAAAACTAAGGGGTGTCCCTCCTTTCTGTAAAGGCAGCAGTTTTCAAAGTGGTGTTCTGCCAACTCCTCCAATTCATAGGAATGGAGAGAGAAAATACGAGGTTTCACTAGTCAAGCCAGTTTGGGAAATGCTATACTTTTCCTCCCCTCTGGAACATACACATTAGTATTATAGAGTCTTCAAAATTGCATAGGTTAATTTTGCTAAACCTGGCATATTTACCAACTTTATAGGAGCTCAACACACTCTTCTTTGCACACACTAGTTAACATGCCTCTGACCAATGTTCTGTGTCTCCCCATTCTGAAGGCACAGGGTGGGGTGTTGTTTCCAAAGAGGCCCTGTGAGAAGGACCATGTAGATAAGTTAGTGTAAATAAGTAAATAAGCCATGATTCTGCAAAGTAGAAAACAGGGCTTCAAGGAAGCAGGATTCATGGGGAGAGTCAGCTTTTGATAAGGTGATGGAAGATCAAGAAAATATTGAAAATCACTGTATCTGGAAGGCTGGGAGGTCAAAAGGCAACAGGTGCCCAATGGAGGACTGCATTGTTTCACAATTCCATGTATGGCCAGGTACAGCAATAGTACATTATGTTACTAAAGGGGGAAATGACTGGAGGAATAAAGTGCCATAGCCTATAAGTTAGAGTGCATTTTATCGATTAATTAAGACTTCTCTACTATTCACCATGTACCAGGCACTGTTCAGAACATGGTACAAATATTAATTCACTAAATTCTCATAACTACATAGTAGGTATCATTATTACCATCCCTGTTTTACACATGAGGGAACTAAGGCACAAAGATAACATGCTCAGGGCCAGGACTGACATTCAGATTCTATGTCTCCAGAGTCTGTGTCTTCGCCTCTGCCCTCCACTGCCTCTGCAAATTCAGAAAGCAGGGCTGGTCGCTGCTGGACAGGGTCCTGAGTCATTTAATAGCACAACTGACAATCACAAATATAAAGAAAAAATGTCCCCTCTGAAATGGGAGAAATTTCTCCACCTTAATCAAAACTGAATGACATGAATGTTTATTCCTGTAACTTCTGGATATGACCTTTTATATGGCCAAGATGAAACTAAAATTGATGTGCGGGATAGCATTCCAGGTAAAACAACTTAAGTGGTAGAACTTGTTAACTCAGCAATGTTGCCTGAGGGGCAGACACAGAGATTTTGTGAAAAATGTTAGGCAGTAGGTCTCGATGTCATTTCATGCACCATTTAATCAGATTTAACTCTAGAAACAGGGGGAGATGAAAAGCTATATTTTTCTTTTAAAAAATATAACTCATATCTTGGTATGAAAGTAATTCATGCTCACTACAGACAATTTTGAAAAGGCATGAATTATAATTAAGAAAGCGCAAATCACACAGAATGCCGCAACTCAAAAACAAGTGCTTTGCTGTATTTGTGTCCCTTATTTTTCTCTGTGTTGAATTTATGTGAAGTCGGTCTGAATGCATTTTATGTCTTACACATTTTACTGAACGTTGTGTTTAAACATTGTTTCATATCTCAAAAACTGTTTGTAAAACTATATGATGTTTGTTCTGTCTGTCATCTTGCTTAAAGATTTTATATTTATGTTTGGTGCCATGTCCCATGCTCTCTCTTCCAATATAAGAAAGACTATTCTTCTGCTCTGTCTTCTGCAGCGATTTGTATCATTTTCACTTCTTCTGTGTACTTGCATTGCGCAGATAGGTATCTAATCATGAAAATCAAGACTGAAACTGAGTTTCTTCTGACCCAGCTCAATTCAACAGCTGAAAAGTTTTCTAAGTTTCTATTTCTTGAGACTTGTTCTTCTCTACTTCTTGATCTTTGTTAATATCATTTGGGGTTTAAAATATAATAAATATAATATAATATAGCAATATAAATGTCACAAATGTTATATGTTATTATATAATTATTAATAATATAATAATATACTTAAGGATAACTTAGTATTTATAATCCTTGTGACCATATTTATAACAATTTTTTCTTTTTAAATTTTATTCTGAAATAAGTTCAGACTTTTAAAATATTGCAAAAACAAATAGCATGAAAAACAAACACTCCTATAATGTCACTCAGATTTGCAAAATATATCAATATATACTTCAGCAAAGAGATGTATGGACAGCAAATAAATATATGAAAATTGCATAACATTATTAGTCATTAAGGAAATGTATATACGTATATACTCAATGTATGTGTATGTATATATTCATATGTGTATACACATATATAAATATAGATATAGTGCACACATAAAAATGCACAAATTTAAATAAAACTAATGGGATTAGGTAGATTGGTACATTTATGTCAGAGATTTCAATTTATTAATTAGATACACACATATTTACTCACCAATGTAATCTGAATAAATTTGACAAAAATGTATCTTTTAGTTTTTTGTATTTGTTATTTTTTTATTTTTATTTTTAATTGCTTATTGTTGTTCAAGTACAGTTGTCAGCATTTATCCCCCTCACTCCCCATACTACCCCACCTTGGTTTTATCCATGTGTCCTTTATTGCTATTCCTGAAGTCCCTTCCCCACTTCCTCCCCATTATCCCCTCCCACCTCACCTCTGGTTGCTGTCAGATTGTTCTTAATTTCAATGTCTCTGGTTATAAAAAATGTATGTATAAAAAGAAGTAAATTATGGTAGTTGCAAAATAGTCACAGGGATGTGAAGTACAACATAAGGAATATAGTCAATAATATTGTACTAACTATGTATGGTGCCAAGTGGGTACTAGATTTATCAGATGATCACTTCACAATGTCTAATCACTGTGTTGTATACCTTAAGCTAATATATTATTATATGTCAACTGTAACTGAAAAATAAAAAGAATATTTTCAAAAAGATGCCTAGAGCACAGTTGGTATTCAATAAATATTTTTAAATGACTCAATGAACAATATTGCATCTCAAATTATTTGTATATTCATATAAAGATTTTTAATAAAAATTAAAATAATATTTAAAGAATCAATTTGTTTTGGTCCTGTAACTCTAAAAGTTGATATTATTTATTAAAAATACCACTTTTAATAGCTTCTAATTGAAGGCTAAATAAATGTTCCAAATTATTTTGGCATTGAAGTTAGCATTATTTGTGTGACACTAATTAGAGACAACTAAAAGGAAAGAGAGTGATCCAATGATTTAATATCAGGGAATAAAAATAATACTATCTTTTCATAATACTATCTTTTCATAATACTATCTTTTCATAATTTGAATATTGTCATACCATCATTACTTACAAACTGGTTTATCACAGCACAGAGCTCGTGGTAGAGTTAATATTTATTTTTTTATTGTAAAGTTAAAATGTTAAAGTGGAAAAATGGTGAAGAGGAAAGAAGTAGGAGAAAAAGGAGGTAGAATGCTGACAATTTCTACCGTTTAGGTGTGAAAATTACTAAATATGCAATTTTTTAAATCACTGTTTAGCTTTGAGTTATTATTTAATTAGTTCATCAATCACTCAGTGTTCATTACTTCTATACTTAAGGAACTGTGAGAAACCATCACGGATAAGTCCCAAATCTCCAACAAAGATAGTATATAAGAAAGGCAGCATAAGGCTGGAGACTGAACCTTTGGAAACCCATGATAAGGGATGTGGAAGAAGTAATCCAGTAGGGAGGGAAAGAGAATAAGAAAGTGAAGAGGAGAATGTGAGCACTGGGTCATCTTGGCAGTCAAGCTTATATCGCTAATGTACAGCCCGGCATTTAGGACACGTGGTGGACATCACCAGCTCTCCTCCCCGGTCAGGCATGTAGAGAACAATATTTTCCAGTCTCCTTGTAGGTAGACATGGCAATCTGATTAGTTCTAGACAACGAGCTTTGAGCAGCAGTGGGAGGTGTCAGTTCTGTGACAAGGCAGAGAAGAACAGGTATAAGATGTCCTTCCGCTCTCCTCCTTGCCCTGTGTTGGGGTGGTGAATGTCCCTCAGCTGTGTCCTTGAATGATCACATGAAGTAGAGCATTTTACTGCGACAGATAACATGAGAGAGAAATTCACTTGGATGGTGTTAAATCACTGAGATTTGAGGGTTGATTTACTTTCAAAGCATAAATTTAGCTGTCTTGACTAGTAAATGAAGCAGAGTTAGCATTGCTATGTGTCAGAGCAGCCAAAGCAAATTCTGACAGCTAGGTTTGGTGGACCTGAGGTGGGTTACAAGTAGATATGATGCTCTCTTAAGTGTTTTCTCTTTCTGGACTAGAAAAACAACATAATTGTGACTCAGATAGAAGAAATAAAACAAACATATAGCAACCCTTTTTGAAGAGATATAATGATGTACTATTTCCAGTCCCACATTCTTAATATATTTTATTATGGATCACCATTTACATACCTAGAAGTCCACATTGCAATGATTAGCACATTGTGCAGTCAGGTACCTTGTTCCCACTGTGGGCCTATACAAAACCTTAACAATTTTTGTGAAGCACTTGGAGCACTGCAAATGATATTCCACAGAGTTCAGGTAAGGTAAGTTTTATCACCCCTTCCAATCCTACCAAGACACCGTACTAGTAAGTACTACAAGATCACACCCCAAGATCAACCTCAGTGGAACTAGAGAGAAACATCAAGATACACATGAAATTGTCAGAAATTCCTGGGAAGACTGTGAGCTGTTTCAAATAGTTGTGGGAGGGGATGATGGCCCTGGCGCCCTGCTCTGGCTACCATCACTCTCTACCTTGCCTCAGGGCCATCGGTGGTGCCAGAACACATACAGATGCCGGTGTCCTCAGGTGTCAAATTTTGGCAGCACAAATGCTGGTTATGAGCTTCAAAAATATGTGAGAGTTTTTAAGTCTTGAATAGCCATTTCTCTTCGCCTGCCTGCTCACCCAGCCTCCAGGACAGCTGGCACAAACTGAGATGGTTTCCTGGTGCGCAAGGCACTCCACCTTCAGGCTCGTTCCTCCCTCCTGCTCCACAATCTGAAGTCATCAGGTCTGAGTCAGATTGCAGATTGATCCTTGGCCTTTCCCAAACATGTTGCTGGACAGAGCAATGGGTACCCCAGAAGGAATATCAGTGGACAGGCTAAAATAAGGACATATCTGAGGAGCACAGTGTCCAAAGAAAATGGCAAACTGGATTAAAGTCCATTAAAAGAGTAAGGTTTACAACTGTTGGGACAAGGATTCAAAATAAACATAAAATACACTAAAATGGATAAAGAAACAAAAACTAGACAATGTAAAGAAAGAACCAAATGGAAATATTATGTGCAAAAATATAGTAGTTGCAATAAAGAACAAATAGATGAAGTAAAGAGAAGAATTGGTACAGCTGAGGAATTAATCAATACATTGGAAAATTTGACTGAGGCACTCTCCCATAAGAAAACAGGAAAATATAATGACATGGAAAATACAAAAGTTAAGCAATATGGATGTAATAGAAGAGTTGTCTGGACATTAGAGTCTCAGAAAGAAAGAGACATAAAAACAGAGAGGAGTTATTTGAAGAAATAATGAAGATAGTGTTCCCAGGCTTAAAGATGAATGAATGTTTTCAGTTTGAAAAAAACCTATACAGTGACAAAAATGAAAAATAAGATGGCACATTCAGGCATATTACATAAAATTTAAGAATATCGAGGACAAAAAATATTTGTAAATTTTAGAACAATCAAACCCAATTCACTGACAGTTATTAATTGGCACTAGTTCTGATTATTCTCATATTTATTGCACATAAGAAATTATTATATTTCTAAGCTATAAATTTGCCTGTTAATTAAAACAAAATATCAATTGTTTGTCAAGGCTAACTAAAAAGAACTTACAAAACTCAACACCAAATAAAAACAAACAAACAATCAATTTAAAAAATGTGCAAAGGACCTGAACAGACACTTCTCCAAAGAGGACATACAGATGGCCAATACACATATGAAAAGATGCTCAACATCACTCATCATCAGAGAAATGCAAATTAAAACCACAATGAGATATCACCTCACTTGTGTTGGAATGGTTATCATCAATGAATCAATAAATAAGTGCTGGTGAGGATATGGAGAAAGGGGAACCCTTTCACACTGTTGGTGGGAATGCAGACTGGTGCAGCCACTGTGGAAAGCAGTATGGAGATACCTCAAAAAATTAAAAATGGATCTGTCCTTTGAGCCAGTGATCCCACTTCTGGGAAATTACCTGAAGAAACTCAAAACACTATTTGAAAGAACATAAGCATCCCTATGTTCATTGCAGCATTATTTACAGTCATCAAGATATGGAAGCAGCCTAAGTGTCCATCAGTAGATGAGTGGCTAAAACAACTATGGGACATTTACATAATGTAATACTACTCAGCTATAAAAAAGAAGAAAATTTTAGCCTTTGTGACAGTATGGATGGACCTGGAGAACACTACGCTAAGTGAAATAAACCAGTCAGAGAAAGACAAATGTACAATTTCACTTATATGTGGAATCTAAAGAACAAACTGAACTAACAAGCAAAATAGAGACAGACTCATAGATAGAAGGATGACACCTTTGGGGTGGAGTAGGAGGGATCAAGCAAAAAAGAAAAAGGATTCATGGTCATGGACAAGAATGCAGGGGAGGTAGGTATAAGGGCGATAAATAATAATGGAAGAAATACAATAAAAAATAAATTGAGCCCTGTCTAGTGTGGCTCAGTGGATTTAGCACCAGCCTGCAAACCCAAAGGTGGCTAGTTCAATTCCCAGTCAGGGCACATGCCTGGGTTGTGGGCTGGGTCCCCAGTTGGGGGCATGCAAGAGGCAGCCAATTGATGTATCTCTCTCACATTGATGTTTCTCTCCCTCTCTTTCTACCTCCCTTCCCCTCTTTCTAAAAGTAAATAAACAAAACCTTTAAAAAATAAAAAAAAATTGACGGTAAAATAAAAAAATGAGAAGTTATTATATTCCTAAACTATCAATTTGCCTGATAATTGAAACAAAATAGTAATTGTTTGCAAAGGCTAGTTATAAAGTTAATGTAACCTGGTGTGAAGACATTAATAATTAATACAAAAGCTAAACAACTTATTCAACAAGGCCAGAGAAAATATATATATTTCCTTGAATTGATGCAATATTTCCTTTGATTCTTTTAAAATCTTAAGTATGCAACATTCTGAATAACTATGAGGAAGAATATAGATAGATTAATAGTCTAATAGGATACAATTATAATGAAAGTAATCTTATCCATTTAATAGTGTTTATCATCATCGTTATCATATGGCAAAGTAACCTGGCTTAGATAGGAAACAGTTCCTGATTGTAAGTAATATTATTGTAACTGACCAAAATTTTAATTCTCTTCTCATTTTTTTGATCTTCCAATTAAAAATCAGTATGTTTTAAGTAAGCATTATCATCATTGTCCTTCTCATCATCATGACTGTCATCATCATCATCATCTTTATCATTTCCACCCTCACAGGTGTTAGTATTTCCAGTCTGCCTTCCCCCTACACACATATAAAATGGTAGTCTTGTTTCTGATCGTTTAAGTATTGGAATTTCCTTACCACCAATCTCCTTATTCCATGCCTTAAAATGTAAGTACCCGGTTTTCTGTTTGTTTATTTTTTGCCAAATCATTTGCAAAATCTCCCTTCCCCTCTCCCTCCTTTCCTTTTCCTTCCTTCCTCCCTTCCTTCCTTCTTTCCTTCCCTCCCTCCTTCCTTCCTTGTTTTAACATTTATTTAATACTTACCTTGTACCAGCATTAAATGATGTTGGTGACAAAAGCGGAAAAAAGCTATCGTCCCTGACCTATGCTTTCTGCATCCTAGACCTCAAGGACTTGGGAGCAATGGCTCTACGCTTAGCAGTCTTACAGAGGTAAGAGACTTGAAGAAGCAGACAATCTGGACCATATAGTAATCCCTCTCTCTCTCTTACACACACACACACAGAAACACACACAGACACACACACATTGGGATTAATTTAAGGACCAACTTAGGCACACATAGTGTAATTTGTTGTTTAATTTTTATTTCATTATCATAAACTTACATTTGTAATCCAGCTAGACTTGTAAGAGATAAGAAAAATATGAAACCCAATGAACTGTGGTGAAAGCACAAAGATCATAGAAGATTCCAGATGTGCATGAAGGGGTGCTCTCCTGAGCAACAGATGGAATGGTCTGGTGGTTAAGATAGAACACAAGTCAAATTTATTAGAGCTTTCCACAGTCAGCAAGTGGTGATCTTCTTGCTGGTCTTGCCATTCCTGGACCCAAAGCACTCCAAGGCTACCACAATATCCATGCCATCCTTTACCTGGCTGAAGAACTCATGATTGCCATCCAACCACTCAGTCTTGGCATGCAGATGAAAAACTGGGAACAATTCGTGGCATTTGCCATGGACAAGATACCAGGACCCAAATGCTTCAGGGTGAGATTCTCATCATCGACTTGCCACCTGTGCTGTTGTGACATGTGAAGTCACCACCCTGGCACATAAATCCTGGGATAATTCTATGAAAGCAGGGAATTTTGTAACCAAATCTGTTCTCCCCAGTGCTCAGAGCATGAAAGTTTGCTGTTGTCTTTGGAACTCTGTCTGCAAACAGCTCGAAGGAGACATGGCCCAAGGGATTGCTGGCAACAGCGCTGTTGGAGAATACATTGGGGTTGGCCATGTCTGGGTGCGGGGAACTCTGGGGCTATGGCACCTGCAAGGCAACACATAGCATCATTTTAAGAACCAACTTTATCTGACTCTGATGAGTTAGCCCTGAAAACAAAGGCTGTCATTTGCCTGGTGACTATGGTAGGGGTTGCAAATGTCGTGGCTCTGAGACGGCTATGTTACTGAGAAGCACAGGAACCAAAGGGCATAGTTATGATTTCTGGCTGATGAAGCATTAAGAATGGATGGGCTTGAGTTTCAAAAATAATCAGTAAAGTGATAGTGCAAAATCACAGTCAAAGAACAGAAAGGGTAGCTTGGAGGAGTGATAATCTAGGCCTGGGGACAATCTGGGGCTCTTGTCTTCAGGGTTACCCAGGAGAGAGGTCCAAAGGGCAGAGAAGGGCACCTGGATAATGAACTCAAATCTTCCATGGTATATGTACAATTCCTACCTAAATTGTAAATTAGCAGACTTTTCATGTCAAATTTGTTTCTCTACCAGGCAGCAATATTCCCCTTGAGAAGGAACTACATGCACTTTCTACTCCAAACTTGTGAGACTTTGGGCAGTGAATTTTTCTAGGGAATTCATAAGTTGATCTTTATGATTGGAAAACCACAAAACAAACTATAGCATAGGATGAGAGAAAAGGGACTGCATAATACTTTTTGAATGCCTGTTTATCCTCATAACTACATAATTCTCAACAACATTTCAAATCTTTTCTTATACAAGAGAAGGAAAATTGTGTAATAAGACTATTTTTTTCTGTAAATGAATGTAGTGAGACTGAGATGAGTGAACATTGGGATCCATACTGTTCTGTCTCTGTGAGTCTTCTGCTCATGAATTCCTTGGAATGCTTAGTAGGATGTTCACTTCAACTTAAAAATCTCTTAGGGTTAAAAAAAAAGCTAAGAAATGAAAATCACCCATGTGGTATACATTAAGTAATAATAGTATGTGTACTATTACTCAAATGAGTTCACGGAAGTTCTGTGATTTGACTAAACCCTTTTAACTAAATTACAGCTTGAACTAAGAACTTAGTATGTGCAAATTGTACATTGACCAAGGGCATGATGCTTCGGGAAGTGAAAGTTGCAGGTACTATATATTCTTGTGGGGACTCCAACATGACAACTGGAAAGTTACCGTAAAAGATGTATCTTAAAAACATATTCTTTACCCACCACATTTCAGAAATGCATCTGACACATGTGGCTATTGAAGTAACAGGGAAATACAGAAACATCAAGGAAATGTCATTTGTACAAGTATTTTCATAAGCCTGACCTGACAAACACCAGTTTAGTGTCACGTAACTGCAGCTCTAAACTGTTGGTGCCATCTCCGTTAAGATGAATGCACTTGGAGATATAACCCATTATGGGTACATTGCTGGTGTTAACTTGCTGATTTAATGGGAACTCAGCTGTTAATGTGCTCAGATTGATTTGTGTCTTGTTTGGTTGGTGCCCACGCAGCTGACAATTCTTGACATTGGAAGTTGCCTGTGGTGCAAGAAAGCACCCAAAATAAGAAGGGGAGAGGTCAAAGTGGGGACTGTGGTTGCCTTTCTGAAGGCTGGTTTTCACACTGGGAGTAAGGGTACTTTGTCACTACTGCATGTACTCTACATGGCAGCCTCCTTCATTTTGCTGACTGGACTCTCTCTCTCTCTCTCTTTCTCTCTCTCTCTGAGGTTTGCAAAAGAGAAGATTCACATCTACTCCTGCAGCCTCAATGTGGAAACTGCTTCTCCACACGGTGCATCTTATCCACTGCTCCCAGAACCACCAGAGGCTACTACCTTCTAGAACTCCCTACTGTCCTCCATGTGAGGGGACTGTGCTGGACTGCACATTGCTGTGATGTGGAAACACCACACTTGAACCACGTTGAGGTCTAAGTCTGTGAGAGCACCAGCAGCCAAGGTTGTGTCAGTGAAAGAGTTTTCCCTGAACTATGAGTACACTTAAGAAAATTAATTTCAACAGAGAAAAAACCTTTAATATTATATCCCAAATATATCTGTTTCCCTAGTCCAAGAGAAGAAAAAAAAGACAAGTTAACCACCTCAGAAGGGGTCATTTAAGGCCACACACTGTTTCTGTCTTGTTCTCTTGCCTTCTTTTTCCTTGCCTCCAATGTTCACCCCTCCCATTTTTAGTAAAATGCTATCTATTGCTGGTCCCTACAGGGACTTGTCTTGCCCTAGTTTCCATCCCCCTCCTCCAAGGAGTTCAATCCAGGAAATGAAATTATTATCAACCACATATTTTCAATGAGATATTCAATTAGGAGTATCAAGGGGACTTCAGCAGAAAACCCAGGTGGGCTTTGGCACTCTAAAGGTAGAGTATCCTTAAGGTTTAAGGTAAAGCTATGCCTTTTCATCCTTCTTAGGGATAATTGATAAATAAAACACATACACAAGCACACATACACAAAGGATGAACAGTAAATCTCAGAGCAGAAGCATCTAAATTCATATTAAGAATAAGAAACGTTTCCCTGATTATGATATAATATGGGCTGATGGAATACACTTTGTACAGTTATGTTGTCATGTTAGCTCCCTCTAGCTGACCTTAACAGGTATGTTACAAAGCGTCCTGACCCTTCAAGGCCCACCTCTTTGATACAAAGCATTCTGTTCACAGCTTTGACATTATACTTCTATTTTTATTTTGTTTTTAAACCTGCGGTTATTTCAACTTCTGGCCGAAGTTGGAGAGAGAAAGTTTTGATCTTATAATGACACAGTTGTTACACTGTAGCTCAAACTATTTTGACAAACAGAAGTACAGTGATCTATTCAAAATATGCCTCAAAATGGCCAGAAGATATAATAATTCAAAATGCAAAATTTATGAAGTTATTGTATCTATCAGCCAGAGTTCAATTAGGAAAAAAGAAATCATACCAGTTATTTTAACAGAGATTATTTAAAAAGGGAGAACTGGTTAAATAGGTCACCCTGTGCACTAGGAACTCAACAAAGAGCAGGTAAGTACAGGAAGCTGCTGTCACCCCAGCGACTGGGGTGACCAAGGGAGGAGGATGTCTGGTGTTCTTGGAACCTGAGAATTTAGAAAAGGGGCCCTATGGGGCTGGAGTCACACCTCAGAGGTTGGTGGTGCTGGTGGTGAGAAGTGTGGGGAGGATTGGAAACTGGAGCAACTCACTGCTGCAAGTGGGGAGGAGAGGAGCTCCTGCTACAGAGATACTACCAACAGGCCCAAAGGCAAAGCAGAAAGCAGGAAGTCCTTTCTTCCTCCAGTTTTCCAGTCTCCTTCTAGTGCCCCCTACTGGCAGAGCTCAACAGGCAATGAAGAAATGTCTGCAGTGTCCCAGCTTCATAGAGTGCAGGGTGGGTTTGGAGTTGAGACTCATAGGCCTAACAACTGTCATTAAATTGAAAAAAAGTGTAAGTTGTAGTCCAGAGATGTGGAAGTGATTTTTCATCAGACAACATGAGTTAATAAATAAGTTAAATAAAGAAAAGGTTGAAGACCACAGAAGGACAACTCTAAAAAAAATTGAGTAGTAAATTTATAGAATTAATGGAATATATTATAGCATGTAATTTCTTAAGGACTGAGATATATCTGAACAAGACATAAAATGGTTTCTGTTTATGATGAATAAGAAAATGAAGGTAAGGTCCAGGAATTTTTTATCTAATCAACAAATATTTATCAAGACCTGAATATTTACCTGGAACATTTAAGGTACTAGGAACTACAACAGTGAATAAATGGGGTAAAAATCTCTGCCTTCATGGAGCTTACATTTTAGCAGTGGAAACAGGTATTTTAAAAGATCGATTAAATGGGTTGAATACCATAAACACTTGCAAGACAAACAAACAATAAAGGGGATATTAAAGTTGCTGGGGGTGGCAGAGAAGTGCAGTTTTAATATTGTGCTGATGAAAAATGATACATTTATACATGTGAAAAAATTTCTATGAAAGAAGAATCAGCAATGACTATAAATAGAAACATGAGGACCTACATAAAACAATGTGCATCTGCCATATTATAACAGAAACTGTGACCTTATCTCATTTCTCAAATATTCTAAAGAGGTCCCCTCTTTACAAGAAGAGTATCATCCTAGTGTTACATCAAAAGTAGCTTCCTCAAGGTGAGATTAGGTTGCCCCTCTGACAGACTCCCATAGCACCCTGTTACAAGAGCCTCTATACCCCAATATTTGCTCTTGGAGGGAAAGTTTAATATAACAGAGGCACAGATCGTGAGGCCTGTATCAGAGAAAAGACATCTAAGATCCTGCTAACTTTTTTTAAATTTTTTATTTTAGATTATTCAGTACAGTTTCTATCCTTTATTCCCATTCCAGCCCACCCACCCATCCCTCCCATTTCCAACCCCCCTCGTTTTGTCCATGTGTCCTCTATATTTGTTCCTGTAAACCCTTCCCTTCTCCCCTGAAATTCCCTCCCCTCTCCCCTCTGGGCCCTGACAACCTGTCCTCTATTTCAGCGTCTTTTGTTATATTTTACTTGTTTCTTTGTTTTGTTGTTTAGGTTCCTGTTAAAGGCGAGATCATATGGTATTTGTCTTTCAAAGCCTGACTTATTTCGCTTAGCATAATACTTTCCAGCTCCATCCATGCTGTTGCAAAGGGTATGAGTTCCTTCTTTCTTTCGGCTGCATAGTATTTCATTGTGTAAATGTACATCCTAAGAAGCCTGAAACACCAATCCAAAAGAACCTATGCACCCCAATGTTCATAGCAGCACAATTTACAATAGCTAAGTGCTGGAAGCAACCTAGATGCCCATCAGTAAATGAATGGATCAAAAAACTATGGTAGATCCTGCTAACTTTTAAGTTGCCACAAAGTTAGTGCTCCTTCGTTTCCTGCCCTTGTTTTCTGAGATATGTGTCCATAAAATACTCCCACCCTTAGTTTGGTGGACTTATGCTCTTAGCAACTAAACTTTTCTTTCACTAATTTTATCTCTAAAGCCATTACCATGTCTCAGGTATTGTACATAGGCTATGTTAATACTCAAAACAATCTGGGAAAATGGATATTATTATGTTTCTTATATAAATGAGGCAATGCGTAGGGTTAAGTAGGTTAAACGATATGAATGAGACCACACAGCTAGACATCCTGGGCTGTGCGATTTCCAAGTCCATGCTGTCTCTATTTTATCACAAGGTCTTGAATAGGAATTCTGCGAGAAGGTAGGATATCAAGGCTGCTCCAACTGCCCTGTAAGTGTGGAAATAGTTCACATCAATAGTTACAAATATGAACAAAGTTTTCTCCCATAAACTGCTTTTTATTCTGGAAAAGTGAGTATATAGAAGGGAATCTTAATAACTAAAAAAGATAAGGATTTTGGCTGTTTGGGAGAAACAAGAGGTTATAATACCGCAGTGAGTTCATGATTAGAAAGATAAAAAAGCCACCTCAGAAAATTTTGAATAAAAGTCAACAGAGTAATCAAGACTGTTAACAATGGGAAAGCATCAAGCTATGATTGGCTGAGGAATTTTAAAATTGATAATTAAAATTTTATTTCTTGAATAGGCATTAATTTTGCATAGTTCAAAACTCAAAATACACAAAAAATATGGTAAAATGTTTACCTCCCATTTCTGTTCCTATCCATCAATTTTTCCTCCTGAGTGGCAACTAATATTTTCCACTTCTCTCTAGAGATATGTTCTCAATATGCAAATGTTGCTTTTAAACTTCTTCAATTTTCAAAAAAAACTTGCTTTTTTTAGATAACTGTATGTTCACATGCAGTTCTAGGAAATAACGGAGAGATCCCATGCCCCCTTTACCCAGTTGTCCCCATTGGTAACATACAGTGTAGTACTACATAGTGCTATGCTATGGAGCAATATCACACTTACATAACCACAAGGATCCCTCAGGTTGCCCACATCCTCTTCCTTCCCACCCCATTCCTTTCCTCTCTCTCTTAATCCTGGCAACCACTAATCCATTATCTATTTCTATAATTTTCTCCTTTCAAGAATATTCTACAAGCAGAATCATACAGTTTGTAGCCTTTTGATATTGGCTTTTTTCTTTTGGCATCATTCTCTGAAGACTCACCCAGGCTGCTGTGTGCGTCAATAATTTGTCCCTTTACACTGTTGAGCAGTATCCCATGGTATGGATGCACCACATTTTAACCATTCACTTGCTGAAGGACATCTGGGTTGTTTCCTGTTTTTGACTATGGTGAATAAAGCTGAGCATAATTATTATGAAAGTTCTGAGTACTCACGTACTGATGGCTGAATGAAAATCTTTCATTTCCCTGAAAAAGTGTTCAGGAGTGTAATTGCTGGGTCCTATGTAGCTGCATATTTAATTTTTTCCAGAGTGTTTATCCAGAATGTTTGGTTGTGCTATTTTACATTCTTACTGGCAATATATAAGTGATTTAGTTTCTCCACATCCTCACCAGCATTTGGTGTTGTCATTATTCTTTATTTTACTCACTGAGTAAACACATTTACTCAAAATGTGTGGGAGAAACACATTTTTGTGTGCTAAAGATTTTTTATTACTGTTTCATTTTCACTAATTATTGTTGATCTATTCAGGCTTTCTGCTTTTTCATTCAGTTTTTGAAGATTATGTTTCTAAAATTTGTCCATTTCTTCCCAGGTTGTCAAATATCTTGGCATATAGTTGTTCATAGTAATTTCCTACAGTCCTTTGTATTTCTGTGGTAATTTCTCCTCTTTTGTTTCTAATTTTATTTATTTGGATCCTCTCTCTTTTTTTCTTGGTGAGTCTGTTTAAAGGCTTGTCAATTTTGTTTATCTTTTCAAAGAACTAGCTCTAGGATTTATTGACCCTTTGAATTGTTCTTTTAGTCTCTATGTCATTTAATTCTGCTTTGATCCTGATTATTTCCTTTTTTCTACTCGCTCTGAGCTTTGTTGTTGTTCTCCTAGTTCTTATAGATGCAGGGTTAGATTGTTTATTGGAAATTTTTCTGTATTTTTTAGATAGTCCTGTATTATTATGAACTGCCCTCAGAACTGCCTTCACTGTGTCCTATAGGTTTTGGGCTACTGTGTGCTCATTTTCATTTGTTTCCAGAAACTTTTTAACTTCTTCCTTTATATCATTGTTAAACCAATCATTATTTAATAGCATGTTATTCAGCCTTCATGAATTAGAATGTTTTTGAGTTTTTTCCTTGAGGTTGGTTTCTAGTTTTAACCATTGTGATCTGAGGAGATGCTTGATATTATTATAATTTTCTTGAGTTTCTTAAGGTTTGTTTTGTGATCTACCATGTGGTCTATCTTTGAAAATATTCCATGTGCATTTAAAAAGAATTTATATTTTGCTTCTTTGGGATGAAAGGTTCTGTATATATCAATTAAGTTCATTTGATCTAGAGTGTTGTTCAATGCCATACTATCCTTGTTGATTCTTCACTTGGAAAATATATCCATTGTTTTCAATGGGTCCCCTACTGTGACTGTGTTGCTGTTGATATCTTTATTGAAGTCCTCCAAGATTTTCCTTATATATTTTGGTGCTCCTATGTTGGGTGCATACGTGTTTAGTAGGGTCATATCTTCTTCTTAAAAAATATTTTATTGCATTATTTTAAAAATATTTTATTTATTTATTTTTAGAGAAGGGGGAAGGGAGAGAGAAAGAGAGGGAGAAAAACATTGATTACCTATTGCCTCTTGCACACTCCCAACTGGGGACCTGACCCACAGCCCAGGCATGTACCCTGATGAGGAATCAAACTGGAAACCTTCTGGTTCACAAGTTGATGCCCAATCTACTGAGCCACACCTGCCAGGGCAGGTTGTATCTTCTTGATGGATCATTCCTTTAAGTATTATATAGTGTTCTCCTTTGTCTCTATTACAGCCTTTGTTTTGAAATTTATTTTGTCTGGTATAAGTATTGCTACCCCAGCTTTTTTTTTTCATGTCTGTTTGCATGGAACATTTTTTCCATCCCTTTGCTTTCAGTCTATATAGATCTTTTGTTGTGTAGTGGGTCCCTTGTAGACAGCATATATGTTGGGCATGTTTTCTTATCCATTCAGCTATCCTATGTCTTTTGAATGGAACATTTAATCCATTTGCTTTTAAGGTTTTTATTGATAAGTACTTATTGATTGCCATTTTTCCCTTTGTACTTGTGTTCCTTTCTCTCTCTCTCTTCTTCTTCTTTTCTTCTTCTTTCTTCTTCTTCTTCTTCTCCTCCTCCTCCTCCCCCCTCCTCTTACCCCCTCCTCCTCCTCCTTCTTCTTCTCCTTCTCCTCCTTCTTCTTCTAGCAGTCCCTTTAGCATCTCCTGCAATGCTGGTTTGGTGGAGATGAGTTCTTTCAGTCTTTTTTTTTTGTCTGGAAGCTTCTTATTTGCCTTTCATTTTGAATGATAGCCTAGCTAGGTAGAGTATTTTTGGTTGCAGGCCTATGCTTTTCATTACTTGGAATATTTCTTTCCACGCCCTTCTGGCTTGTAGTGTTTCTGTTGAGTAATCAGCTGATAGCCTTATGAGGGCTCCCTTGTATGTTACTAACTGGTTCTCCTTGCTGACTTTAAGATTCTCTCTTTGTCTTTAAATTTTGTCATTTTTATTATGATGTATCTTGGAGTGAGCCTCTTTGGATTCATCTTGATTGGGATCTTCTGTGCTTCCTGGACTTTCTTGACTTTTTCTCTCATCATGTGAGGGAAGTTTTCTGTCATTACTTTTTCAAACAGATTTTCTATGCCTTGCTTCTCTTCTTCTCCTTCTGGTATTCCTATGATGTGAATATTATTATGTTTCATGTTGTCCTGCAGCTCCCTTAAACCTTCTTCATTCTTTTTGAGTCTCTTTTTCATTCTGTTGTTCTGTCTGGGAGCTTTTTCTACCTTGTCCTCCAGCTTGCTGATTTGATCCTCTGCCTCACCTAGCCTGCTTTTAATTCCTTATACTGTGTTCTTCAATTCAGAAATTGTATTTTTCATTTCCTCCTGGCTCTTATTGATAGTTTCTATGTCCTTTTTCATGCCGATGTAGTTCCCAGTAAGTTCCTTATAGCTTCCCTATCGTTCTTTGTAGCTCTCACTGAGCTCACTGAGCTTCTTTATAAACATTATTTTGAACTCAGTGTCTGATAGTTTACTTGACTTTATTTCATTTAGCACTCTTTCTGGGGGATCCCTCCTTTCCTTTCTATTGGGGGTTGATTTTTTGTCTCCCCATTTTAGGTATACCTCTTGTTTGTTTCTGCTTCTTAGATTGATGTACTTTGACTCCCTGTATTTGTGGTGTGACCTTCTATGGTAGGAGACCTGTGGGATTCAGTGGTGTTGTCTCCTTGGTGTCCTGAATTAATGGTCTTGGGATGCCCTTTATGTCACTTATGTTAGCTCTTTTGTTTTAATTGGGTTTTTATTGTTGTTGGGCCATCTTTTGTGGGTCCCTCCTTCCAACTGACTGACTGAGAGTCACTCTACCCACCACATCTTGTATGCTGTTGTGCAGATATACTGTTAGTTCTTTCTGGATCTGCCTCTGGTTATGTCAGACAGTGTCCCAGTCTGGCCTTAAGCAGCCTGTTTGAGACTACTAGGGATCTACAGTTTATGGTTTACTCCTTCAGTTGTTAATCTAGCCACTCTAATCAGAAGTTAGGCTCAAGCACCACAGGGTGGGGCATAGTAATTCCTGCAGGTGGCACTATTGCTTCCTTTCAGGCTGATGACACTTGGAGGAAAGTGGTCTGCCTGAGCAAGATGGGTGCTGCACTGTGGCCAAAGCCTTAATACCAGGATCCTGGCAGCTGCTCCCTCAGTTCTTTCCCCAAGCCACCACTCCCAATCATTCCTCAAGCATCTCAAGTCCACTCTTTCCCCCCACCCGCCACCTTTGCCAGAGCCCAAGGTAAATGACTGCAAATGAAATTTTATGCATTGGCCCTTTAAAAGGCTCTCTGTGACTCTAGTGGTCTGTCCGTGGCAGAGAAAAACCCCACCACTTTTCACAGCTGGGTGTTATCTGGGTTCTTTTTGGGCTCTGGTACTATAGGTGGGGAAATCCAACTTGGGGTTTATATCCCACATTTCTCAGGGACACTGAAATATTCCTCTGGCACTTCAGTTGCCACCCATGGGAGCCTAGACAGACCTCTTCTGTCTCCTCTGCATTCTGTACCAGTTATGTTGTGGTGAAGCTGTTTCTTGTGTCTGTGGTTATAAGGCTTCTCTCCTGCTATTGTTCAGTTGTTTGTTCTGGATGATTTCTCTACAATTTAGTTGTAATTCCAGATTGGTCCTAGGAAGAGGTTAGTGTAGCTTCCACTTACTTTTCTGAAATCTTGGACATGTCGAAAGTCCAGTACAATTTGAATACAAGTGGTAAGAAAAAACAATTTTGCCTTTTTGCTAATCTTAGGTGGAAAGAACTTAGTCTTTCATCACTAAGTATAATGTTTCTGTAGCTTTTATATAGATGCTTTTTATTAAGAAACTTTGTCATTATTCCCATTTTCCTATGAGTTTTTTTAAAATCATGAATGGATATTAAATTTTGTCAAATGCCTTTTCTCTATTGTTCATGGGTCATGCATGTAAGTTCTTTGGCTACTCCATTTTCTCTACTGTTCTTAACATACTCCTGTCTATTCTGTACCTACCAATTTGCACCCCTTAATCCCTTCATCTTTTCCCTCATTCTCCCCCTTCACCTAACTGATAACCCACCAAATGATCTACATATTTATGATTCTGTTTCTGTTCTGCTTGTTTGCTTGTTGGTTTTTTAGATTCAACTGTTGATAGTTGTGAATTTATTGCCATTTTAATGTTCATAGTTTTGATCTTCTTTTCCTTAAATAAGTCCCTTTAACATTTCATATAATAAGGGCTTGGTGATGATGCACTCCTTTAGCTTTACCTTGTCTGGGAAGCACTTTATCTGCCCATTGCTTCTAAATGATAGCTTTGCTGGATAGAGTAATCTAAATTGTAAGTCCTTGCTTTTCATCACTTTCAATACTTCTTGCCAGGCCCCTGTAGCCTGCAAAATTGCTTTTGAGAAATCAACTGATAGACTATGGGAACTCCTTTGTAGGTAACTCTGCTTTTCTCTTGCTGCTTCTAAGATTCTCTTTTTATCTTTAACCTTTAGTATTTTAATTACAGTGTGTCTTGGTGTAGTCTTTTTTATGTCCATCTTGCTTGGGAGTATCTGTGCTTCCTTGACTTTTATGTCTATTTCCTTCACCAAATTAGGGAAGTTTTCTTTCATTATTTTTTTTCAAATAAGTTTTTCATTTCTTGCTCTGTCTCTTCCCCTTCGGCACCCCTCTGACTCAAATATTGGTAAGTTTGAAGTTGTCCCAGAGGCTCCTTACCCTATCCTTGTTTTTTATTTTTTATTCTTTTTCTTATTGTTCTGATTGAAGTTTTTTTGTTCATTATGTACCAAATCATTGATTTTATTCTTGGCTTCATCCACTCCACAGTTGATTCCCTATAAATTTTTCTTTATTTCACTTCATGTGACCTTCACTCCTGCCTCAGCCTTTTTATGCTGCTGAAGTACCCAATGGATTCCTTGAGAGTCCTAATAATCAGTGGTTTGAACCCTGTCTCTGATAGATTGCTTATCTCCATTTTATTTAGTTCTTTTTCTGGAGTTTTGTTCTGTTCTTTCATTTGGGCCATATTTTTTGTCTCCTTATTTTGGCAATTTCCCTCTGTTTGTTTCTGTATATTAGGTAGAGCTGCTCTGACTCCTTGTAAAAGGCACCTGTAAATTGTGTGGGGTGGAGCCTTAGGTAATCTCCACCTTGCAGGCTCTGTGGCTCTGTTGGGGGACAGTTTAGAAACAGGACAATGGCTTCTGCTTACCTTTATGTCAGATACTTCAGTTTCTCCCTGTGCACCATTGGTGTCTTTCAAGCTACTATGCCAGTTGTGGAGCTCAGAGGGAGTATCTGTGTAAGTTGATGCATGGGGTCTTTAAGAGGAACTGCTTGGGACTCCAGGAGTTTCTTGAACTGATTCAACCCCTGATGATTTTTGCAGCCAGAGGTTATGGGGACTTATATCCTGGTGCTGGATCCCTGGGCTGGGCAGCCTGGTGTGGGGCTGGGTCCCTTGTTCCTGAGGTATCCCTCCTTATTTTTATCTGCCACACATGTGTGTAGGACCACCCATTCTGTATTTCCAGGTCTTTGCCCCTCCTACCTATCTAGATGAATGTGACTTCTTTAATTCCTTGGTTGTTGGACTTCCTTATAGCTCAATTTTCTGACAATTCTGGGTGATAGTTGTTTTGAAATTTAGTTGTAATTTTTGCTGTGGTTACATGAGGAGGTGAGCCGTGTTTACCTATGCCTCCATCTTGACCAGAATCTGATTCATTTTTTAATATAAAACCAGGCTTGCATCCCTGGAATAAAATCAGTCATACTGTATACTTCTTTTTATATATTGCTGAAATGTATTTGCTAATATTTTGTTGACAAGTTTCTACATTTATATTTACAAGGGATATTTGTCTGTAGATTTGTTTTTTAATGGTTTCTTTTTCTAGTTTTGTGTCAGAGTAACATTAGCTTCATAAAATGAATTGGGAAGTATTTGCTCCTCTCTATTTTCTGTACTAGATTGTGCAGAGGTGGTTTTAATTCTTATTTAAATGTATGGTAGAGTTCTTCAAGGGTTCTTTAGGCCCAGCTATGCTTCTTTATTTTTTGGATGTTTTAAAATTATGAATTAAATTCCCTTAATAGTTATATGGCTGTTCATATTATTTATATTATAGTGGATGATATATGGTAGTTTGTATTTTCCAAGGAATTAAAAAAATTTATCTAAGTTGTAAATTTATGAGGGCAGATTGTTCACAATAGTTCCTTATTGTCCTTTTTAAAATGTCTTTAGGGTCTCCCATGACATCTTCTGTTTCATTCCTGAGATTGGTCATTTAGGTCTTCTTCCTTTTGCAGTTAGTCAGTTTTGCTAGGGGTTTGTCAATTTTATTGATCCTTTCCAAGAAACAGCTCTGTTTTGTTTATTTTGCCTATAGTTTTTCGGTTTCAATTTCATTGATTTTTCCTTTTATTTTTATTATTTCTTTCCTTCTGCTTGCTTTGGTTTTATTTTTCTCCTCTTGTTTTTGGTTCTTGAGATAGGAGCTTAGGTTACTGATGTGAGGTCTCCCTCTTTTCTAATGTGTACCTTTAGTAGTCCTCATCAGCACTGCTTTATCTGTGCCCCACACATTTTGACATGTTGTATTTTCATTTTTACTCAGTTTAGTAAATCTTTTGATTTCCCTTGAGACTTTCTCCTTGACTCATGGATTATTTAGAAGTTTGTTATTTTATTCTAAGTGTTGGGCATTTTCCTGTTATCTTTCTGTTAATCTTTTCTAGTTTGATTCCATTATAGTTGGAATAATTTCAACCCCTTTAAATTTGTTGAGATTTGTTTTATGAACCAGAATGAGGTCTATCTTGGTGTATATCCTGTGGGCATTTGAAATATGGTCCATTCTTCTGTTCTTGGGAGGAGTGCTCCATTGATGTAAAATATGCATATATCCTCTTGGTTAATGGTGTTGTAGATCCCTGATGATTATTGTCTAGGCGTTCTGTCAATTGTTAATGGAGGGGTGCAACTATAATTGTATATTTACCTATTTCTCTGTTCAGTACTATCAGCCTGTGTTTTACATATTTTATAGCTCTGCTGTTTGGTGTATACACATTGGTCTTTTGGGTATACTGACAATTTTATCATTACATAACATCCCTTTCTATTGCTAGTAATTTTCTTTGCTCTGAAGTCTACTTTATTTAATATTAATGTCATTATTCTTGCTCTGTTTACAACAGTGGTTGCTGATTATCTATTTTTCCATCCTTTAGTTTGAATCTACCTATATCATCATATTTGATATAGGACTGTAAATAGAAATGACTAATGAGGCTTAGCAAGATGGTCCCAGACCTTAGAAATATTCTCTGGGTCCAAGTGTGATGATGGAGCAGGAGAGAGCTGAAGGGAGCAACCAAGAGTGTAGGTCAGAACCATCCCATCTATGGACATGTTATGCACTGCACCATGTAGCTGTAGGTGGCAGCTCTGGGGAAGGACAATAGAAACCTCTGTGGACAGATAAATATAAACAAAAAGACCTCCTCCTATTGTCTATCATCACCACCTACCCATGGCCTGACATGACATATGTATGCTCTTGGAATTTTGACCCTACCCAAGGGAGTGGGAAAAACCTTATGAAAGACTGATGCTTTGAAAGTGAAAGAAAATGCTGTGCTGTGCTGATGTGCAAACAGGCCCTCAGATTCACATTCTGTTCTCTTCCTCTATTCACCTCCATGTTGCGGGCTAGCAGGCTGATTCCCTGGCTCTGTGGCAGCTAGTGTCTGGGTCTGGCTAACTGGAAGGCACTGGCAGGATCCTGGAGGGCAGGAGGAGAGAAGAATCTACCATAGATTCTCCTTTTCCCTACCATAGACGACTTCCTTGGCAGTGGCTATCTCTGCTCTGTGCAGCAGCTCTCACCAGGTTGGCCATACTGCCTGTCCCTGGGTTTCTGTAACCCTGCTTCCTCCCTTTATTTCTCCAGCTATGGGCTGCACTTGCTAATTTCTGGATAACTTCACCAACTGCTGTTTAGCTTCTGAATTCTTCCATTGCCTCTGTTATCAATTCCTTGCATCCAATTTTCTATGTAAGTATTTAGAGTGGTATCTTTTTCTGGTTAGCCTCAGCTTAAAATAAGTGCATTTAGAGAAAAGGTAGAGATGTGGTATTTCTTGCACAACTGGCTTTGTAGTTTCTGTTTTACATTCACTATGTTATCAAGTATACCTACCCTGTTCCCTCTAGCTGGCTGTTTGCTAGGTGACCTATTTACATCAAAGGGCAGAGGACTTGATTAGACAGACAGTTCTCCCAAGAGGACAGAGAGATGGCCAGCAGATATATGAAAAGTGCTCAACACCACTAATCATCAGAGAAACGCAAATTGAAACCACAATGAGATATTATTTCACACTTGTCAGAATGGCTATCATCAATAAGTCAACAAATAACAAGTGGTGGCAACGATGTGGAGAAAACATAGCCCTTGTACATTGTCAGTGGGATTGTAAATTAGTGCAGCCACTATGGAAAACAGGATGGAGATTCCTCAAAAAATTAAAAATAGAGTTGCCATATGATTCAGAAATTTCACTTCTGTGTATTTATCTGAAGAAAACAAAACCACTAATTTGAAAAGATATATGTTCCCTTATGTTTATTGCAGGGCTACTAGTAATAGCCAAGATATGGAAGCAATCTAGGTGTCCATCAACAGATGAATGAAGATGTGGTATATATACAATGAAATATTACACAGCAATAAAAAACAAAACAGAAACAGACCCATAGATATAGAGAGCCAGCTGATGGTTGCCAAAGACTAAGGGGTAAAAGATGGGAAAAAGTTTTTAAAAAGTATAATCCTTCCCAGAAAACCATTATTTTAAAGTGATTTTGTGAGAAGGTGCCTTGAGGCAAAGACGTAACTTACACAAGGGGCATGTCAGCTGGAGTGTCTGACTTCCTGGACTCAGGAGGCATTTCAGGTCACAAGAATTATTTGATATGTGTTCCTAATTCTTTATAAGCATGGCATTAAAATAGATTCAATAGATCTTCATAAAACATGGAAAAGCCCTAGGCAGAGCTTCTGCATTAATCCTACCACCCATATACCCCTCAGACACAGCCTTTGCAAGCCACAACTGATCTGAATTAAGAGAGTGCCCATTCAGAGTCTTTAGTGGCATATACATGTCACTGAGGGCTCACACATAAAGCTGTTATAAGCCATTAACCTCCTGGTGAACTGGTTTATTAGGTGTTCTTTGTGACACTCAAGAAAATGGCAGAAGTTTTGATTGGGTGAGGAGTCAGGGCTAGAATGGGAGCATGGAGAACCACCCAGGAAGACAGGCAATTTGGAGACAGTGCCCTCTCAAAAGGCTATCCCTGAGCCTAATAAACTTAAAGGCAAAGCAGAACTTTATTACTTTTGGCCAAAGAACATTACCAAACTTAAAGAGCAAAGGGCAAGTACAAGGCATTCTTCTGAAAAGGTCACACACACACACACACACACACACACACACAATCAGGCAGGACAGAATAAAGTGAATTTCTGAATATAAAATATTCAATGTTTTGGAGGTGGTTTTATGAGAATAATCATCAGAACAATAAACCTCTCTGTCAAATGGATTATAATCTAAAATAACTTTCAGTGTGTTCTCCTAAATTACTGATGCAAAACCAAACTCCATTCATTTATTCAATACATATGTTGTGTCAGGTTCTATATTTGTGAAGTCAAACACATATCATGTTGGAAAAGTGAATTGTGTTTTCTAAAATTGTTCTTTAGAGAAGATTAGTCAACATTTCCTGCTGGGGCTGGTGTGACTCAGTGGATTGAGTGTCAGCCTGTGAACCAAAGGGTTGATGGTTCAATTCCCAGTCAGGGCACATGCCTGGGTTGCAGGACAGGTCCCCAGTTTGGGGCATGGAAGAGGCAACCACACATTGATATTTCTCTCCCCCCCTTTCCCCATCCCTTCCCCTCTCTCTAAAAATAAATAAATTTTTTAAAATTTCCTTCTTTATCTTCCCTTACTTATATTAGGGCACACAGAGTCATATAAAATGTCTTCTAAATGAAGAGCCTCCAGGCACCATGCTGTTCCAAAGCACAGGTGTTCAGATTTATTTATTTGCCTTTATATTATCAGGGGCATATATAGATTTTGGAACAAGTTTGAAGCGAGATTTGTCTAAATTTGTATTAATTTACAGCAAGTTTATGCCTTTTATGTTTAGATAAAGCACTTTGCTAAAAACAGCAACAAATTTTTGGATTGAGACTGGAACAGAAATTAGCAACATTTATAAACAATCCTAAGGTTCCACTGCCTGGAGTTCAAACCCAGCTCAGCCACTTACTAGGTGTGTGACCTTGAGGAATTTAATTCAACTTTCCAGCATCTTTAAAATACGAATCATAAGTGGTCACTAACTTACAGAATTGTTGAAAATTGTAAATTTAAAAATACATGTAAAAGGTCTGGCACATACTGAGGTACTAAATAAACAACAGTAAATATACTTATTGCCGTTTATTAACGGGTTTGGCAGAGGAGAGATACAGGAATTGGGAATAGAAAATCTTGATTAAAGAAAAGAATTTCTTACAAGAATGGGAAAGATCAAGTCCGAAGATTCAAAAATAATCTAACTGCTATCGATTTGAATTTTACTCCCACCCCCTTCACTAGATATTTAGCACTTTTCTAAGATTGATCTTATAATTTGAAATTTCATGGACTTCTGAATCCTTTAAGCAGAGACTCATAAATGACAAACATCACCACACCACTTAACCGGGGAAACCTGAGTGTTCCCAGCCAGGTCTGTGAGTTGATGCTCTTCAGGTTCTTCAGTCGGAGTGTGGTGTATGGGCTGGGTTGGGGGTGTTACGCACGCTCCTCCCTCCCCTCCTCAGTCAGTAAGTCCACCTCGTCAGCCAACTTCTTCAGGTCTCCTCAGCTCCTTTCCCTCGCCGGCCCGCCCTTCCCCCGGTGTCTGGGCTGGGCGCGGGAGGCGGGCTCAGCGGTGACGGGCTGCGCCTCTGCAGCAGAGGGAGGAGGGCGGGAAGGCGGGCGGAGGAGGTGGAGGCGGGGACTACGCCGGGCGGTAGCTGGCGCTGAGCGCGGTGGGAGAGGAGCGGGTACCCGGCTGGCTCCGCTGGCGGCCTCTGCCCGGATCTCGGTGCCGCAGCCCTGCGCCTCTCCCGCCCTTGTCTCGCGGGCTCCGCGGCCTCAAGCACGGCGGAGGCGGCGAGCTGTGAGCCACCGGTAGGTCGCACGGGGTCGGCGGTTTGGTCTGCAACCTTTTGTGCTGCAGAAAAGGTGGTGACGGGTGGGTGGCGGTGGGGGGGGTTCCCCAGTAACCGATTTCCAGTGCCAGCCTCAGTGGCGGCGCCGCCCCTTCCTCCCTGCCTCGTGTCGGGGCCGGGCGTGCGGAGCCCTCGCGGTGCTGGTGAACCCCGGCCGGGAGAGCTGCCGGGATGAGCGGCCTCAGTGACCCCTGGCCTCGACGAGCGGGTCCCAGGACACCGGAGCAGGGGGCTGGGATTTAGTGAACTGGGTGGGGCCCTTGCCGGGTGCGGTGAACCCGCCGTTCCTTGGCACAGGGGTGGGGCTGGAGACGCCTTGAGTGTGCAGCGCGTGTGAGTGTGCGGGGGCATGCGCTCCGTGAGCGCGCGGCGTGCGCTCGCCGGGGAGCTGCGGGCACTCGGAGACCCGCAGCGCCTCTCCCGGGGTGAGGCGGCGCAGAAGTCGGGGAGCGTTGACGCGCACGCTCGCGGCTCTGCAGCCTTGCCCGCTGCGCGGGGCAGCAGGCCTGGAGGCCCCATTGAGAAGTAGCTCTCTCCTGGGCCTGCTGCGCCTGTGGCGGCGTGCCCGACCACACGCCGGGTGCGACTGCCCGGGCCAGATAGTACCCCAGGGCGAGCCCCGGCGGCCTTATCTCCTCGACCCTCGTTGCTCGCTCAGCAATCTGTGGGGGGCGAGGCTGCCCACAGCTCAGGGCTGCGCGTCTGCGGGTGCGATGGGGGCGGGCGGGCTGGCCTTATACAGGGGTGCGTGTGTGGATTGGCGCCGGGTGCTGGCCTGAAGCGAAAGTGGCAGATATTGGGTATGGCCGCCTTCACCCCACCTGTCGCGGATGGACTTTGGGGCAGGTGGAAAGCGGATGAGAGGGGTTTCCAGGCGGGTGTCACTCAGACCTTGAGCAGGCGGCCGCATTGTGAAGTCTCTCTAGTGGTGGAATCTGCAAATCTTTGCCAGAAAGGAGATGGGAACACGAAAGGAATGATGGCCCCGTCCTTTCCCCCTTGCAAGTGTTCCACATCTTTAGGGTCTCCCTACTTCTTCACCCAGGCCAGTTTGCACCCAGTGAGTCAGTCATTTGTATGGAGCCAACATGCTGAGTGTGTATGTGGATGGCTGTGATGCACAGGTAAAACTGGGACTGGGAACTTTTTAATCATTTGAGGAATTGGAAGAATGGAGGCAGAAGCATTTTATAGTGTGCTTACTACTCCTAGCTGAAGAACAATTCTTGCACAACATTTCTGCCGTTATTAGACTCTTCATTTTACATTCTTTTTCTCAGATGAGCCATCCTACAATTTAGAGTTGTTAGTTGGTTTGATTTTAACCCTGTAGAGCAGGCTACACTAGAGAGAGAGAAATGACCTCTTCCCAAAGTTTATTTCCCCATTTATTTAAAAAAAAATACAGTACTGGTTATTATTGCAGGTGCTTTTGGTATTTTAATTCAAGACTGTGATTTATGCGCCCACAGTTATGTTTAATGAATGTTTCACAGATTTCTCAGTGTTTTATTATGTACATGTGTGTGCATTATAAACTTAATAAAATGACCAAAATGAAGTATAAGGATTAATGAGCCCAGAGACCTCTTTGATTTGATAAAAACTGATGCATAGAATATGCTTCTGTCGACAGTTTATTTAATTGAAAATAAGATTGTTAGTAGTATTTATTCCAGGATATAAGGTATAGGGTATTTATTGACCTTATATATAGTGAATTTGTTTACTTTCTCTGTGTAATTTTGTATACTTTGGAGAGGTATCATATACATTAGCTCTTAAGTATGTAGAGTGGTGGAAGTAAAAACACTTTATATTCGGGATTTAAATTTCTCTGCTGATTTTTATGCTCTGGTGGTGGGGCGTGGGAATCAGCTATTCTCTTCCAGAGAAAATTCTGATTTTGTCACCGGTCTACCAAAATAAGTTCCTAGTTTTAAGCTTACACCTGGAAGTCCAGCCACTTCCACTGTGTACACCTGTCCCATTTCAGTTTTGCTTCCCAAGAGGGAAATTTCTTGTAAAGACTGCACGTAGACCTGCAGTTGTAGTTGTCCCTCAGTCACATTTGTGGTGAAACTGAATTTTTTTCTAAAACGGATAGAAGGATGATTTTACCTAATGATAAGACATTGATAATATAGCTTTAATTTCTACTAGCAGAAATAGAAAATGAATGCTGCACTTTAAGGGAATTACTATTAAAAGAATTACTATTAAAAGAACTGACTAGAGAAACACATTTTTGTTTTATTGAACCCATTATGGGTTGTCTTACCACGCTGGAGAGTGTGGTGAGGTTAATGATTTGTTTTTAAGGTCAAGGATGGATTCAGAAAAATCACACCCTACCTAAACTCTTCTTTAGAATTATTGATGATTTAGTTTTTATGAGTTGTAAATGAAAACGCAAGAATATTTTAAAGTAAACTCTAAGGTGAGCATGTATGCACAGCTAAGCATTTTGTTTTCATTGTGTGTGTTGTTAAATCATTATTAGTTCTGCTAAGTGTTCTGTTACTTGAGAGAGATTTTGGTTCTTCTCTCTTTTAGTGTTTTTAGAATAATCTTTGAGACTAGTGGTTGCAAAGTATTTTTGTTAGTCTCAGTGGAGCTTTTAAAAATTGCCTTTTTTCCAAGTGGTTTTTCATTATTGGCCTCTCCTTGAAGAGCCACTCTGAAAAGTCCTACCTGTTTCCATATTTTTCTTTGTGTTTTGAGAGCTAGCATTAGAACCCATGACTTGTACTCTATCAGTTTTCTTTGCCTAAAATTTATTTTGCTTTTCATAATATAATCTTTAATGATTAGTGGGATTTATTTACCAAAATTCACAAGGACTATGTGCAGGCTGTCATATTTGTGACCTGATTTGGAACTGATAGATTTTGTTAAATCTTTTCTAACTGCTATTTTGTTAGTAGATGTAAACTGAAACCTGAGTTTTATGGCATTTTTATGTAATGATTTTGTGTAGGCTTAACCATTTCCAAGTGGAGCTTTCTATATTTTGGGCAAAAATCACTCCCTTCTTTGGGTTCCCAGTGCCATTCAGGTTTACTGTTATGCCTATTAGATTTATGTATTTCCATGTCTATCTGTCCCTCTTGCCTGGTCTCAGACTTCAGTTTTTGTATTTGCCCCACTGAGTGTACAGTGTTGGAGCATAAGACTCAAAATATTGTTAAATGACTGCATGAGTAAGTGAATAATTAAATGGCTGTGTGGATTCACCCAAACAAATACTCCTCTGACCTATATGGGTAGCCATATCATGCAAGCAGAAGGTCCTCCATTCCATAATTCATTGCCTTTCCATTGTTATATATACTTGTGAGTGGGATAACAATGTAATCGCTAAATTGGGACACTTTTGAGACATAAAGGGGGATCTGTAATTAATCATGCCAGGGCACTGGTGGCTATGACCTGAGACACGTGGCCACTCTGCTTTTGGAGGACATTCTTTTTATTACCTCTGATGATATCTGTCATCTTGACTGAGAAATTTGACACATTTGCTAGTTAATGTTTGCAAACTTTTCTATTTGTAGAAGCCTATTTGCAGTCAAATGTTGGGTGTCTTTTGCTTAGTCACTCGTGGTTTCCCTATCCAGAGGCCTGTGGGCAGCTCTTCACCATGCTTAATTTTTCCTATTTTCATAGCTTATAGGATAATATCACTGAGCTTTCTGTTTGTTTCAGCTGCTTATTGCTGGAAGCCTTTGCTCTGTTTATTTGAATTTGTTTTTCCAAGTAGCATTTAGTCCATCTTGTAAGAATTTCATGTGAGTTCTTTTCCTTCTTGCTGATTGTTTTTGAGAAGAGATCCATTGATATCTTGCCAAGCCTTCATGTTCAAAACATTGGCCAGAATCAATTGCAAGTGTTAAGAGATTTATAGATTTTGAAAGTATTCTAAAAACATTATTATAAAAATATATTTTTGGAACTTTCATATTACAATGTTTTGTTTCTACTGGGAGATAGATAAGGTTACTATAGTTTTTTTTTTTACTGGATTCCTTTATAGGTAAGCTTTTAAGAAGGAATATTCTTTTATTAGCTTCTAGCTTTATTCTTTCAGTTTAAACAATTTTTCCTTTTACACCATCTTCATCATTTTCTTTTTAGCACCTGTGCATGGGTAGCAGGCAGTTACACACAAAAATAGTAAGAATCAGAAATGAGTGAAAAATGAGAAATGGAACAGAGCTCCTGCACCTTGGTTTTGCCCTGTGTGGTTCCCCAGGACTCGGTTTATATTCTATTTTTGGCTTGGCACTGGCCTAATAGGGATAATCAGTTACTACATTTTGTTTACTATTAAATTACCGATCATTTCCTAAACTTCCACATCAGCTCTAGTTCAAGAGTTAGATAATTACTTCAAGGCTTCTCTGCTTTCAAATCTGGAATGAAGTTTCATATATAAAGCAGTGGGTCAGTAGGCTTTGTAGTCAGACGGATTAGGGTTCAAATACTGCTAAAGGAATGTTGTTCAAGTTGTTCTTTTTTTAAAAAAAGCGTTTTTCCAAGAGTCTTCCAATAATTTGCCTCAGAACAGTCTTATGAAGGATTTTTATTGTTGCTATTTCATGGCTGAAATGAGTAGACACCAAAGAATTAATTGCATAATAACATCACACATCATAAAAGGCTTTGCAGCATGCAGAGCGCATTTGTTCACGTACATGATGTCATTTGGTTCACACAGCTCTATGAGGGAGGGGGGATGCTGTTGTCCTCAATTTAAAGATTGCTGTTTATGCAAGATCAGGAGGCAAAGTTCTTAGCAAAGCTCAGGCTAGGTAGAACCTGTTCTTTTGACCCGGCCTCATGGTTATTTTTTTATAGGGTACTGTGAGTCTGTTGAACTGGGAATAGGACTAGGGTGGTGGAACCAACATTTAAATCCCTAGGATTTAGCCCAGTTAGCTACTCTTAGTCTCCAGCTACCCGCTTAAAGAACAGAACACAGAGGAACAAGCTTGATAAAATGTTTGCGGTTTAATTTAACTGAACAAATTCAAAATTAATTAAATTAATTAATATGGTATCCTATATAACCTATATAATACCTGGTATTAGTACCTCCTGCTAGTTCCATCCTGTTTTGCTGTTATAATTGCTTTATAAGTATTGTTACTTTTTAAATTAAAGGTTTATTTTTGTATCTCATGTTTAGTATCTGGAGTAGAGCAGAAAAATTATTATGCCTGTGTTCCCTTGTGACTCATTGGAAATTGTACAGTGACATCTTCTGGGATTTAGTCTGGTGAGTTGTATTTTGCTTTTTCTGCTTGTTAACCAGTTGTATGAACATAATATCATAATATGTGTAAGGACTACATGAACAGATAAATGTAAAGTCTCAGTATTGTTATTACAGCTATGTATACTACAGTTATGAAATTTTTATTTTTTTAAAGATTTTATTTACTTGGAGAGAGGGGAAAGGTAGGAGAAAGAGAGAGAGAAATATCAGTGTGCGGTTGCTTCTCAATCACCCCCTATTGGGGCCTTGCCTGCAACTCAGGCATGTGCCCTGACTGGGAATCGAACCTGGACACACTTTGGTTTCGAAGGCTAGCACTCCCACTGAGCCATACCAGCCAGGGCAACATTTTTAATAGCAAGGGCTGAAATTGTTGCAAGATGCTAATATCATATTTGAAATTTTTAACTTTTTGAGTGAGTAGACATTCCTTTTTATTATTTCTGTAAAATAAAGGTGGTCTTGCAAAATATCTGAAAATATAGTAGTGAAAAGATAGTTGCTCTAATTTCAGGCAAATTTTAGTAAAGACATTGCCCTCCATAGATTGGCAAAATAATCTGCCAAAAGTTCTAGTTGTATATTATCATACATAAAGTATGGTGAACAGGTGACAGAAAGGAGCATCATTTCCACTTAGTCGGATAGCAGTTCACTGCAAGTGTGACATTCCTTTCATCACACTGGGAATTTAAACTGTTAAGAATATACAGTGCTGCTGTTTTCCTCTGGTTGTCTTTTTCAGTATGTCATCTGTGTATCTGTACTGCCACAGTTGATCATGTGGCTCCAAGTCTTTGAAGGGGAGAAAAATTAGTAATGATCTTGTAACTCTTTAGAATTTTAAAAACTAGATTAGTCAGAGTTCATGCTTTGGTATAACATTCTAATTGGCCAGTATCTTTGTAGGTTCTTTTTTGAACTACTTAAAATGGTCATAATCCCTGAAAAAAGTAGTTTCGTAATAAGTGGTTTTCAAATTATCAGTCAGTAGTAGAATGATTCAAAGGGATGGTGGGGAAACACAAACAATTTTGCTTGTGAAGCATTTATAACCTATCAAAATTATGAAAATGCATTTTAAAACATCAACAAAGTGGAAACATTACTAAAATTTTGTTTTGAAGAGCAAGGACTTTGAAAATCATAAATACAAAGTACTTTCAGAAGATATAGAATAAAAATATGGCTGGGTCACTAACTCATACAAGTGAAAAAAAGCACAAAATTTGGTCCTCCAATTTTTAAAATTCTTCAAATTGTATATTCTCAGAATCAGAAGGTATCTTAATGGTTCTCTAGGCTATATTGACAGGTAACTTCTACTTTTTAAAAAAGATTTTATTTATTTATTTTTAGAGAGAGGGGAAGGGAGAAAGAGAGGGAAAGACATATTGATTGATTATCTCTGCACCCTGATCAAGGACCAAACCCACAACCCAGGCTTATGCCCTGACTGGGAATTAATTAAACCAGTGACCTTTCACTTTGCAGGATGACACCCAACCAACTTAGCCATATGGGTCAGGGCCTTACTACTTCTTAAGTTGGTTCATTTCCCCTTTTGCAGTTCTGCTAGAAAGTCCTTCTGTTTACATATATAACTATAGCTGTAGCTATGTATCATACATCTGTATACATATGCATATGGAGAGATACAGATATACACACATTCCTGTAGCTATAGGAATAGAAAATTCAGAGGACCATCAAAAATTTGGAAATGTGTGACAGCTTCTTTTATTTTTAAAGTCAGATTTATTAAAGCGTAATTTACATACAGTAAATTCACCCTTATAAAGAATAGGGTTTGATGAGTTTTGACAAATATATACAGTTGTATAGTGATTACTGCAGTCAGTATATAGAATATTTTCATTACCCCCCAAAACCCTTTTGTACCCCTTTGCAGTCTGTCCCCATTCCCCAACCCTAGCCTTGGCAGTCATTGATTGATTTCTGTCCCAGTAGTTTTGCCTTTTCCAGAGTGTCATGTAAGTGGAATCACACAGTATATAGCATTTTCTGTCTGCTTCTGTCACTCACCATAATCCTCGTTTGCTCCTTTTCATTGACGAGTGACATGTTACCTATGGACAAAGCACAGTTAGTTGATCCATTTCCCTGTTGGTGGATGTGTGCATTGTTTCCAGCTTTTGGTGATTATGAATGAAGCTGTTAAAAACATGCACATTCTTGTCTTTGTGTGAACATATATCTTCATGTTTGCTAGGTTAATATCTACAAGTAGGGTGTGTGGGTGGTTAAATAAGCATTTATTTAAATTTGTAAGAAATTCTCAAACTGCCCTGGCTGGTGTAGCTTAGTGGATTAAGCGCGGGCCTGTGAACCAAGAGATCACGGTTCGATTCCCAGTCAGGGCACATGCCTGGGTTGCAGGCCAGTTCCCAGCAGGGAATGCACAGGAAGCAACCATACATTGATATTTCTCTCCCTCTCTTCTTCCCTTCCCCTCTAAAGATAAATAAATAAAATCTTTAAAAAAAAAAAAAAAGAAATTCTCAAACTGTTTTCCAAAGTGGCTGTACCTGACAGAGGCTTCTAAATGACTAAAATAACTATACCAAAGTGCATATAGATGAAGGAACCTGATTATTATTCAATACAGATTTATCTTTATTTTATATCTAGTTTTAACAAGTTTCATTAGCAAATTTAAAAAAAAAGCCCACAATATATTAAGAACAGTAATCTTGAAGGCCTTAGGGATAGGTTGTTAGCAATTGCAAGCAGCCAAAAGTGATGGTCACTGATATGACTATAATTACTGATTAAAAAAAAAAAGAAAAGGGCAGGAACTTACAGGGGTGAAATTCTTCTGTCAGATAAGTTCTCTCTGACAAGTTCACAGCCATGTCTGCATCTTAGGATCACCTGGGGATCTTTTAAACATTTCAGAGCCCCGGCTACACGTCACATGAATTGAATCACAAATCGGGGTAGTGCACTGACATCAGTATTTTTGGAAGCTCCTTAGATGATGTCAGTGTGTAGACAAGTTTGGAACCACATGGTAGAAGCATGGCAGGATTTACTCAAAGGAGCCCTGAACTTGGAGCCAGGAGACCTGAACTGCCTGCCTGGCTCTGGCTCTGGCTCTGGCTCTGGCTCTGGGTAAGCTCCTGCCTTCGTGGCCTCAGGGTCACCTTCCCTATAATCGGAGGTTCCAGGTAGGTGAACTCCAAGATGATTTTGCACTAAAATTTGATGGTTCTTGACATCATTAGACTGATAATAGCCATGCTTAGGAGAAGCCTTTTCCCAAGGAATGGCTCTATTCTGAATGGTTTGTTTCAGATACCTCTTGAAAAGAATTCTGTTCACATGATGACATTTTTGTTCTGTATATTTAGATAGTTATGTTTTCTCTTAAGTGATATTGCTGTGTGTTTCTAAAAACAGTTCAAGCATATGGAGCAGTTTTTTGACTACGGAGGGTAACTCTTTTTGATAAGCCTGATTAAAAAAAAACATTCAGTACTTCTCAAAAAAGAATTCTTTGTCTAGCAGTTGTGCAACTGAACAGCTATTTTCAGAGCTAGTCTAAGGAAGCTAAAGCTTATAGGTTATATTTTCAAAATGTTGTTCCTTTTGCCAAATGTGTAGGAAGTTTGCCCTCTTGGAGAGTATTCACAGCTGATCACTTTCTATCCGGGCCACAGCGTTTTGAATGTGCTCATCTTGGTGCATCAAGTTCCCTCTGTATGTGTATTGAGGTTTGGATCTGTTTGCTTTCGTTTCAGCTGAAATTCACAAATGCATGCTTCATCCATTGTTTTTAAATGTGTACAGTGTACATTTTTTACTGGTAAATGTTCGTGTTACTTGTCTCATGTTGTGTGGTTTGAACCCTCATATTGCAAAGAAACAGTGGTATGTGTGAACTTGGCCAGGTCTTTCCTGTTATATAAACACACGTCAGTGCCATTATTACTGAATGGACTGTGAGCGAATTTGATGTTGTGAAGACCCTTAGGTGTCACTTGTTCCTGGTACTTGTTTCAGAAATGCAGTTTTACAAGCATTGTTCAACAAGTTGACTTTTCTACGCTTAGCATTTTCTGTGTTAGATTCACTCTTCCATCCACTGAAATTTTGCTGCTTCTGTGTTTCTATTTTCTGTTTCCAATCCTTATTTTTGCTTTAAACTGTATATGAAGGGCATTCATGGAAACAATAAGGGTGTTGCTGGTTTCTGGTTTTTAGTGTTCTGCAGCGCAGAAGTTATCATGGGACCTGATTACTCAGTTCATGTTTGTTCCTGTGGATGCAGTGGGAGCAGTGCCTGCTGCACAGAACTGCATTCTGCACCAGAGTGCTTCACACTCATTTATCCTGGAAGTATGCTTTTTTGACACAAGGTTATTTTAGAATATGAAACTAAATGCTTACTTTTGAATAAGTTTGTTAAAAATAACAAACTCACAAGCAGATTTTTCAGGGTAACTATGAAGAATTTGCTGTTAAACACAGGCCATCTCCAGTTGTAGTCATTCCATTCCTGACGAGTGATGTTTAATAAGAAATTTTGCACTATAAAATATTGGACATCCATATATCAAGATATGTTGACTTTGGGACCATTCAGTCTTTATTGTCTTAAGTATCACCCCTCCCTTTTTTGGTAGATTTCCAGAATTAGAAAGTATCCAAACTTCTGTTTTCTGGTACCTACACCACCCTGGCCCATGAGAAAGATAACCTGAGAAAGTTGTTTCTGTAACTGCTCTCAGGATCTTGCTCCAATATTTAAATTCAGTCCGGAAATTCTCAGGAATTTAACAGCATGAAAAGTTTTGTTTTCAGTCACGTTGAAGAATGGAAGGTATGTTGCTTAGTCAGCATTCCATTCAGCTAAAAATGAAATGTTTGCCAATCATTGCTTCCCTTGTTTAAAGCCCAGCCTCCACCAAGCTTTCTTAGTGCCTCACAGTAGATATTCTTTAAAAAGGCAATATGTAAAAAAATCTAAGCAATTTGTAGGAGTTCTGGTTACACATTCATATTCCTACTTCAGTGTCAAGATCTGAAGATGTTCTTGTACATATGAAGAAGACACTGCAGAGACCGATGAGGCCACCAAAAAGATCTGTTAGTTTTGAGACTGTGGTGTTGTTTGGAGCAGAAGTGTTGATGCCTTATCGCTAAAAAACGTAAACAATTTTTCAGCCCTTAGAATTACTCAGCAGGTAACAGCTGCACATGTAATATATCTAAAATGAGCATTTTCGTGTTCCAGTGCAGCAAGACTGATTCAGAAATTTTACACCGAGTATTGACCTTGGTTACTTAAATAGTTGTTAGAGGGTATGAGAAATGCTTGTTTCTTTAACTTTCTGGGTAAGTAGCGTTTTCTTCCAGGAGTATGTTCTTCGTGTCATCCCACTATGTATAGGTTTCTTACACCAGGCTGTTTGGTGAAATTTGTAGAGCTCTTAAACCACATCTAGATAAGTATGTAGGTTAAATCATTGTCTGTCAGGTAGATGCCTGAAGATCCTGTTAGTTAACTTTACCCACGCCAGGCGATACTGTTTTATGATGCTCTTGGATGCTGGAAACTTAACCAGTGATGGTAACTCATCTAACAGTGGTGTCTAGTTCCTGTCGCATTGAATTTTGACCTTAAACATTGCCTCATGCCACTTTTCTAATTTTGTAGCTACTTATTTTCTGGCTAATATATAATATTTTTGCCCTTTTCTCTCAAATCTTTGCATCCTACTGTCCTTTGTCCTTAACCCCTAGAGATGATGATTGGAATTCCTGATGGTCTGCCTTGATGCAGCAGGATTGACTTAGTGTGGGAACAAATTTTTGATGACCCATGCTATTAACCACAGAAGCCTGTGCCCACACTTCTGTGCTGTGACTTTGTAACTGTTAACTTGCTTAGCAATTTTTATCCCTCATAGGCAAAAAAGATGACTTTCAGCCTAGCTTCTGTTTGAATTATTACCCAGTTCTGGAGGGTAGGGTGTGAGTTGTGGGTTTTAGGAAGTTCATAGTATACCAAATGCAGATTCTGTAAGGTGGCTGGTAGAAGTCCTTAGACTGTCATGGACTGCCAGGTTTGGAAGAGACCTGGTCTGAGTCACTTACTGTGATGTATTGCTTGAGTGTCACCACCCGGGTGACTACTGGGTGTGGCTCCCAGACTGTGTGCTCCATTTCCTCCACAGCCCTGGTTATTTGGGCCTTGCTGACCCTCCTCTGTGTGTCCTTGTGTCTCTGGAGAATAAATTGTCAGAATCACTTCCTGCCGTTACATAGGTCAGAGGCTTTGGATAAGCTCTTCTCTTGTGTTCTTTCTGGAAAACAGAATTAGTGAGAAAGGAAGGATTAGTTTGTCATTTGGCTTAGAGTAAACATTTGTTTCTTTACCATAAAATTTGATGAAGCTTTGTATGGCCTTCTAAAGTTTATTAGATGAGAAATCTTCAGGTTTTGAGAACACATCAAAACAGCTGGTGGCCACCTGCTTCCATCCTTTCCATAGAGAAATAGATTATAAAAGCAAGTACAAATTTATTTTTTCATTAATAAAATAAAATAAAGCCAATTTAAGTCTAGAAGGGTTGAGAGGCGAATATATTTTCATTAAAGTTAAAAGTGCAGTGTTTTACTTGGTATATTTGATGATTAAGTGTTCAAATAAAATCACATCTGGTATTTTATATATGTTTAATGTTAAAAATGATTTATTTATTGGGTTTATTGGGATATGGAAGGAGAAATGTTTATAAGATTTGGAGGTCCCTTCCCTTAAGACTTCTCCATATCATAAGAAAAGTTACTTTGGCCTAAATTGGAATCTTTGCAGAAATGGATCAGCTTTTATCTTTTTTATTATTTGCCCCTTAACACAATTGAAAAGAATTGCAGGCAGAAGAGCTGAGCACTTACTTTAAGTCAAATGATGGGAAGTGTGAAGATTTTAATTTTCACGTTGGGAAGATTTTGTGGATTCTTGTGAAACTGTGTTGATTATTTTCATTTGCCTAATGTTGAGATATATATTTGATTTGCTTAATATCTTATCAAGGAGTAAACTTTGCATGATTGAATGGAGCACTGTATTGAGAGAAGTATTGTTTTCCGTAGGCTCCTCCCCCCGAACGAACCATTTAGTCATACTTCAGGCTGAAGGCAGAGAGGGACTAGTAGTCACTTTATGCCTGCTCTGGAACTTTTCAAAGGCAGATAAAAATCTGTCAGTTGTACATGGGCTGTTTTTCAGGCCAGTGTTATTTCATGATCCCTGAACCTTCTAAAATAATCCAGGTTGGCCTGCTGTTCTGTGCTCTGCAGCCTTCTAATCTGTCTGTCTACTTTTAGGAGTGTGCAGACTGGTGGCTAAAATGGAAGTAGATGTTAATGGAGAGTCCAGAAGTACCCTGAGCACCCTGCCCTTGCCCGAGGCGAGCTCCCCAGGAAAGGCAGAGGCAGAGAAGCCCCGCTGCTCCAGCACACCATGCTCGCCGATGCGCAGGACTGTGTCAGGCTACCAGATCCTCCACATGGACTCTAACTATTTGGTGGGCTTCACCACTGGTGAGGAACTCCTGAAGTTAGCCCAGAAGTGCACAGGAGGTGAAGAGAGTAAGGGAGAAGCTGTGCCTTCCTTGCGCTCCAAACAGCTGGATGCAGGACTTGCACGTTCCTCTCGTTTATATAAAACCAGAAGTAGGTACTACCAGCCATATGAGATTCCAGCTGTCAACGGCAGGAGGCGAAGGCGGATGCCCAGCTCAGGAGACAAGTGCACTAAATCTTTACCTTATGAACCTTATAAGGCCCTCCATGGGCCTCTGCCTCTTTGTCTTCTTAAAGGTAAGAGGGCTCACTCCAAATCTCTGGACTACCTCAACCTAGATAAAATGAACATCAAGGAGCCAGCTGACACAGAAGTGCTACAGTACCAGCTTCAACACCTAACCCTCCGAGGGGACCGTGTGTTTGCTAGGAATAATACATGAATGACCTGCCAAGTGTGTAAACCAGTTTAGGGCAGCCTGTACTTGGCTAGAAAAACCCACAGTTGTACTCTGTACAGGACTCTTCACGTTATAGATGGTTATATCAGCTAAGTGTTCCAGGAACATAAAAATTGTTTGGATTAAATTTTGAATACAGAAGTAAAATCACAGGTACTTGGGGAGAAATCACTCTAGAGCACGCAACTACAAAGAAAACAGAATGTTGACCATTAGTTTGTATAGCTTTTTAGCTAGGAAAAAAGGCTTTGGTACGGTAAAATCTTTACGATTCTTACGCTGGAGTCGGGAATGCTACTCTGCTTGGTTGTTGCTGACTTGGTATGATTCATTAGAAATTTATATCTTAAGTACTTAAGTACTTCTTTAATCTCTGTATTTTACTATAAAATGTATGTAATGATTTGTTTTATGAAATTTAGAACTTGAATATTGCTGAATTGGACCACTTTTTATTTTTAAATATTACGTTTAAATATTTTATAACTGGTTTTGCACTGAAAAAAATAACATTTCAGATTGACAAGAGAATAATCTTTCTTCACTTGCCTCAATACTAGTATTGAGCAATGAATTTTTTATTTCCGCATGGAAAGGTATTGATCTCTATGGCTGTAAAATATTTCTTTATAGCGTTATTAACGTGTGTCTTAATAAAATTAAAGTTGGGATACAAAGTATTTATTTTACAATGGGGGGGAAGCTTTTCCAGAAAGTTTCCAATCTGAAGTTTTCATAAATTGAAAAAGTTTCCTTTGAGCTTATTTTCTAATTTAAAATTCATCTGGAACTTTAAAGTGGAAAGATTCTTTTGGTTGTGGATTATAGGCATAATACAGTCTGCATCTGAATGTTCTGTAAGTGAATGGAATTTTAATAGAGGAACTCATGATCTCTACTATCGAATGCTTAATCTGAGTATGAAGTGATACCATTCAGCACAGCATCGGGTCATTCCAGGTTTTAGTTTTTGCAGCACAAGCACTCATTGAAATTCCAGTTACTAGGATTAGTGTAGGAGCCTAAAGGGCTTCCACAGTTTTAATGGGTTAATCCTGGATTACTTAACAATTTATGTCAATTGCACTGGTTTAATTTGTTGCTAAAGAGATATTGCCCTGGCTTTAGTAACAAATACAGCTCAACTATTCTTGAATATATTTTGAAAAAAGAAATGTATGTAACTTACCTTTTGTAAAAGTTTCTATTTCTTTTCTTCTTTTTTTTGACTCCTGAAGGTGCAATTTATAACTGAATTGGCATTTCTGGCAGCATAGAACTGCTTATTTTAAATTTTATTTTGGGGGCTGTGAGTTTCTTAGGTGTTAGCAATCTTGCTTATAAAATAAGAACACCTTTTAATTAATCAGTGGGCCATTCCTGGTGCAGTTGGGACTTTCTTAGCCAGAATGAATGGCAAACTATTTAGAGCAGAATAAGTATTAGAAAACCCTAGGAACTCCTAATCAACATTTATTATGCTTCTGCTGAGGCAGACTGTGTGATTGAACCTTGGTGAAGTTGGCCCATATCTTCCTGAGTTCATCAAATTTCTTGGTGGGCTGCAATTTTCAGCTGTTGATACTTTAACGTAAATTGCACCTTTGTAACATATTGTATTGATGAATGATCACTAAGATTATATCTATACAGACATTAGTTTGACAAGAAATAGAATCCTGTCAGATGCCAAAGAGTTGGGATTTTTACGTTTAATGATTAAACATCGTTATTTATTGATGATTTACCCTGTGGAACTGTATTATTTCTAACTATGAAATAAAAGGGTGATGTAAACACACATTGTTGTGTGATGCTTTAAACGAAGTCCACCAACAACAGGCGGGTCACTGTTCAAGAATTCCACCTAAGCACGTATTTTTAGACCCCATTTTTGTTTTAAAAATTACTTTTGGTGCTCATTTACATTTCAAGGTAAAGGCTGTGTTCACAGCGGTGATTGTATTCAGTCGTTAGGAAACACAGCTGTGCACCTGTGAGATCTGTCCCTGCCTGTGCACCTGAATCCTTTTTTGAGCTAAATAAAACTATGTAGCTTTTTGTTTTGTTTTTACTTAAAGACAGGTAAAAAAAACAATTCTGTGGCAGAAATGAAGGAGTTAAAAGTTGGAGATATGAACAATTGTTATGTCTGATTAGTAAAGATATGTAATTTTAAATTTGGTTTGCTTAGAAAGTTCCAAAAATCACGGTCAGTAGTTTTTCTCTTTGTGGAGCCCTTCATTACTTCATTCTTGCCTTCTGCGCGCTCCACAGGCCGGTGCTCCTACGGTAGATACTGTCCTGTTGAGAAAAAAACAGGACAGAGATTCAGCCTGAATCTCTTTGAATTGAAAAAATCCTGTTTCCTTTGGTCTTTTAACATGTTCTATTTTTGAACTTTTCCCCCTCATTTTTATTAAATTTAGTATTCCAGACTGAACAGGGCACACTTCTGGCCATATATACCTGATGAAGTTACTTTACAGTGCCTGCCCTTAAATACGTTGCAGTACCACATAACTTCCCCCCCCCAAAATACCGTGTTTTAAAGGTTCAGCTGATGCATAAAGTAACAATAGAATTTCAGTGCTTGCCTCAATTTGTGGTGAGATGGTCTGGCTCCTCTGAGTCCCCTCGGCTGCATTGGTACCTCTGGTTCCTGGGCTCCTGTAGTCTGCAGTCAGGGATGAAACTACTATGGGGAGGGATTAAAAGTTAAACTCACTGACAACCCCCAGATCTTCTGGACTCAGGCTGGGCTACTCTTCCAGCCTATTGAGTCCCATCCATTGCCCCTTAACACCCTATAATGCCCATATGTGGGTCACTGTCTTTTTCCCTTTCTTGAGATGTTTACTTAAATGATTTTAATATTTGGGACTTAGGGAAGCTTTTAGAAGATTCTGTATTAACTTTTAAAGGCATATTGGCCTTTCACTAAAGAAGGACTATTTCTTGAGATCTTGAGAAAAGGAACCTATTTTTACTTATTTTCTCATCCTAACATACTTTTATCTTAGAAAGGCTTTAATTCCATTATAACTATTGACATTTTTTAAAGGAACTTATAAATGACCCTGGCCTAAGTGTTCTCATAGAAAGTAGGAGAGACTGTCAAGCAGTTTATTAATGGCATAAATGCTCTACAAGGGTCCCCAATCCTCCTCTTCCCTGTCAGTAGGCACTGCTCACACTAGCTCCACCTCCTGTCCATCCCTCTCCCTGCCCCCTGCAACACCAATCCATAGAAAAATTGTCTTCCATGAAACTGGTCCGTGGTGCCAGAAAGGTTTGGGACCGCTGCTCTAAAAGATTTGGGGTGGAGAGAGAGCAAGGATGTACCATACTGTGCTGCAGAGAAGACAGCAAGTATTAAGTGAAATTGGCTTTTCAACAATATAATTTGATTAGAGAAATGAAAATTGATGAAGATTGCCTTGGATATATAATAAATGTGATTAGAAAGCTAGAAGTGGAGGTTGTCAGCACTTAATGATGCACTTCACTGTGTAATGTGCTTTTTTAAATAAGAATTAGGAAGTGCATTCTTTGATATTTTACATTAGAAGAAAATGAGTGATTTTCTGGCTGAGGAGAACAGTACTAGAAACAAATCAAAAGAATGGGTTTGCTTTGTTATTTTGAGTTTTCTGAGCCCCGAGGACCATTTGTTTCTCTAGTGTAGTAGAGATAATGAATTTGTATTCTCACCATTTTGAAATGACTCTTAGCAAGAGAAAAAGTGTGAAGCCATATCTCCTAAATGTTGTTACCCTGATCCTGGGGTTGGGTCTGATGTACAGATTTTCGGGAGAGTGCAGGATGAGAAAGGGGCACTCTATAAACAGAAATATGCAGCAGGATCTACTGGAATGAAAAAGAGTAGCTACACTGTCAGTGGGGCTCCTTAAGTGACCCGGGCTGGGGTGGCTTTTGGAGTTGAGAGCTTTGATGCTTCTGCCTTTGTAGAAAAGCTAGCAGCACTTTCAAAGTTCCTGCTGAATGCTCTTGGGAACGTTCTTCCTGTGTGCCCATGGCAAGAGGAGGGACCACTGGGCTTGCAATGTTGACCTGAGAGTCTGGTTCCCCAAAGGGGGAATGTTCTTCACTAAACTTTTATGTAAAAGGGTTACACATGGGCAAATATTTGGAACACTTTGAATTGTCTGTTTTTGACCTAACACTTCAATTAGGGAAAGGAACTAACTGAAATTCAGATCTTTTAGTGGTTAGAGCACAGATGGCAAATGCTGAGCATGCATACCACCATGCGCCTCACCGAGGCATGCAGCAGACACCTCTGGTCCATCTGTGCCCAGACTGTGAGTCCGATGTGGCCTCATTATCTTTCTTAAACCAGCCCTTTAGAGCAGCAGCTGCTGAACTGATCAGCATTAAACTGATGATAAAACCTGTTTGCCCACCACACCCCTCTGCAATAGATTATAGCGTGAATTGAAAAATGGTCTAAATGTTCCTGAGGAAGAGGCCATTCTGGGCCCTTTCTTCTAACTAGAGAGCAGGGGAGGATGGGCTCCAGTACCATCACCCACAACATGCCTGCTAAACACATGCAGGCACTCTGGGGACAAAAGGACTTAAGATCTACTTCACTTTCCAGGATGTGCTTCTTGAAGAAGCATTGGGAGAGGGAGGGCAGGGTGGCATAAGATAAATGCCAAATGAGTGCTTTGTAGAATAAATAGCAATTTAGAAGGGGGTAGATTTTAAATTCTATGGGACTGAAATCTGAGAAAGAACTGTCTTGTTCATTTTTCTTTTTTTAAATATTTTTATTAATATATTTTATTGATTATGCTATAACAGTTGTCCCATTACCCCCTTCATTCCCCTCCACCCTGCACACCCTCTCCCACCCACATTCCCCCACTCTAGTT
>CM052540.1:129950431-129988355 GCA_028533065.1 Trachops cirrhosus | reverse complement strand
GAGGACACATGGACAAAACTAGGGGGGTTGGAAATGGGAGGGAGGAGGGGAGGGATGGGTGGGTGGGCTGGAATGGAAATAAAGGATAGAAACTGTACTGAATAAACTAAAATAAAAAATAAAAAAAAGAACTTTATAAAGCTCCTAAGTAGTAAATGTATGGTCTTTTCAAATGAATTTAGAAGGCTTCATGGTCAGATAGGCAAGTTTGGGATATATATTTAAATGTCTAACCTGTACATTTTGTGTTATCAGAATGCACCTATATATTGTGTGTGAAAATGAATTTAAAATCAGAAAAGCAACTAATATATATGACAAAGGGGGGAAATACTAATTCCTAGTATAAAAAATAATTTCTAATATATATTTTCAAAATGGACACATTGTAAGAAGCAATGAACAAATGAAGACAAGTTCAAGGAATGAAAGCTTGATAAAAGTTTCTTTTGGGGGCAAATGATGACAAAAAATAAAGAAAAATGAAATGCTTTAAATGTTTTTGTTGAGGCCAAAGTGCAATTCACACTACTAAGTACAGGTACACCTTGTTTTACTGTGCTTTATTTCCTGTATTTCTCAGATGTTACGTCCTTAAGAAATTAAAGATAATACCCTCCACCAGCAAAAAAAACTGACTTGCTTCATTGTGATATTTGCTTTATTGCAGTGGTCTGGAAATGAACCCGCAGTACCTCCAAGGTATACCTGTACTGATACCTTAGAACCCTGAGAAGATGAATAGGGCTTTTTATCATCATTCATTTAGAATTAGCTATAGATGGTTGTGTCTTTAATGACAATCTGAATGTTAACCCCAATTCCATAGCATTCACTTTTACAGCCTTGATATTCTGAAATTATTTTGCTTTAGTACTGAATGGGTTTTCATTAGTGTGTGTTCACAACTTAGAGAGGAAAAAAGAATCAAAACTACTTCATCTGCTTGGTGGCCCTGAGTGCTCTGCATCGTGATTTCCTTTGCTGGCACTTGGGAGGGCTGTGTGCAGGTGACAGACCACGTCATCACGTCTGCCCCCAGATGCTGCTCAGGCTGCCTGGGGTCGCACACAGCAGCAGGGATCTGCAAAAGGAGACTATTTTCAAGAAAGCTCCAGATGGATTTTACTTACTTATTTAGATTTTGTGTTTGAGATACAGCCAGTTGTGATGTATTATACATTGATATAAATTAGCAAAACAAAAATTAGTTAGAACTGTCTGTAGTGATTTGTAAGATGTATACTATTTTTCTATCATGCTTTGTGATTTTGAAAAATTCATTCTGGAATGGTCTAGAAAAATCACATTTCATCAATACCAAACATAAAATATACCCAATAATATTAATTGAATATATTTGGCTAAATTTACTATACATATAGGAATATAATTTTGAATGTTTAATAGCAAGTGAAAAAATCTTTGCCATGGTCAGTATTTTAAATGCATTGACTTTTTTTGCCACCCTATCTAAAACTGCAAAACTACATCCAGTTCTCCCAATACACTTTCTTTGCTTTATTTTTTCATAGTTTTATGACTTTCTTACATATTAAGTATCTTATTCTGTTAATTTTCTCTTTCTATCAAAATGTAAACTCCATGAGGGCAGGGATTTTGTCTGTTTTGCACAGGAACTCCCCATTGCCTAGAACTGTGCCTGGTGCATAGTTGGTACCAATTATTTGTTGAATAAATAAGTAAGTGAATTTTCAGAAACACAGTAGTCATTCATTCATTCATCCATCCATCAGATATGTATTAAGCAGACACTGGGTGACTGTGCTTCATATGAGTACCTATTTTGTTTTGTGAGTATATTCATATAGTTACCACCTTATTAAGGGTGGAATTCTAAGCTCCCTCATGTTCAAGCAGTCTGCAATTTTTATTATCTGTGTTAACAGGGCCCTACCAATCTGTGAGACTTAATACGCATTCAAAAGATTTCTACAGGTATAGCTTAAATACTAAAAGTCTCCATTTTAACCACTCTAAGTGAAAAAAGGTGCTTTTAGAGAATGGGAAAGAACCAAAGAAAAGAGAAATGTTCAAATTCTATAAATATGATATACTTGCCAAATTAGACCACGCTCTCCTGTCACTTGACAATTTGAAAGGGTGTTACAGTGTTGGGAACACATGTCTGGGCTTGAAAGCTGGCTTATCACTTACTATGTTACCTTGGGCACATTCCTTAGCCATTTTGTATCTCAGTGTCTGCATCTGAAAAGATGGGCTGAGGTGAGGATGAATTGACATAATACATGTAAAGTGCTTAGGATAGTGCCCAGCACATAGTGTGTGCTCATTGGTGTCAGCATTGGTGCGAGCTCTACTTAGCTCAGAACAGTTTCTGTACTTAGCTTGTTTTTGTATTTTGTTTGTATTTGGAAATAACACCTACAATATTTTCCTCACATGGGAAGCAAGTGGCATACTGAAGAGAAATGTATTCAGTGTATTAGCACTCTTTTTCAGATGCTCTGTATTTGTTTGGTTTTTTAAGTACTGTGTCATTCACACTCACTAATATTTTTGCTTTATTGGAAAAAGAGCAACAATGATTATTAAATGTTGTCTCATTATCTTAGCTCAGTGTTGCTTTCACTCTCTAGGGGAGCCAGTGGCTATGTGCACTGTGGATACTGTGTTCCAGAAAGGAAAACTCAAGGATAGAAGTTTGTGAATTCAAGAAGAATTTAAGGGGACAGTTTTTAAGTGCATTGTATCCTGGGGACTTGTGTCTGGGATGGTCCTACCTGGAGACAGATAGTAGGAAAACCAACCGGAGACTCTCAGACTCAAAGTTGCAATGGAATGTCGACTTTACTGCTTCCTGGTGATGGGATCTTGAATCGGTCCCCAAATTTTCAGAGAAGCTAAAAAGAATTCAGAATGATTGCTGTGCAGACAGAATTTGAATCCCACTGGTAATTAATTAGCTGTACATTTTGGGCCAAATTACTGAATTTTGAAGTCTTAATTTTCTCACCTGTATATTGGCCAGACAGGAATCTCTCTCACAGTGTTGGTAAGGTAAGACATAGTTAAATCACTCTGCACTGTGCCTGGTACATGAAAAATGCACAGTACATTGTTGCCACTATAATTAATGATGGGCAACACCATCATCCACCTTAAAGATTTAGGGACTAACATATATAAAGCACCTAGCACACAGTACCTGTTTTAAAAATGTTTTTACCTCCTTCCTTCTTGGGTTTCCAGGGAATGGGTGTGATTCTCCTACTTCCCTGGAGCTTAGTTTCCACCTTCTCTCTTCCTCCCAGCAGCGTCTCCTCAGTCTCTCTGAGTGATGCTCACACAGCACATGTACCCACATCTCTTGCTTTGTGCTCACAAAGTGCAAGATTCAGAGGAGGAGGGCAAAATGGGCCATTTTGCAAATGCCACACATTCTAATTCTTTGAGCTTTTCCACTGAAAACATACCCACCTACATCCATCTCTTTTTCCCCAGGATAATTATGTCTGCTCAGTACTTAAAATCACAGAATCCTAATGCTAAATAGAGTTTAGTCCAAAGGCAGAGAACACTGAGGGCCGGTCCATCCCAGAGACAATTTCTTTCACTGCCCAGAGTAGGCTTATGTGGAGTTTTGAATTAGTTGTTAATATTTTGAACAGTCAGACATTTCAAATTAAAATGCACACACATTTCAAATTAAAATGCTGGTGTAGCTCAGTGGATTGAGCTCGGGCTGTGAACCAAAGGGTTGCCGGTTCGATTCCCAGTCAGGGCACATGCCTGGGTTGCAGGCCAGGTCCCTAGTGGGGGCCACGTGAGAGGCAACCACACATGATGTTTCTCTTCCTCTTTTTCTCCTTCCCTTTCCCTCTCTCTAAACATAAAAAAAATAAAATAAAATGCACACACAAGCTCATATATATTTCTGGCTTCTCTGGCAAAGGGGGACAATCTGGCGACCCTCAGCCCCGATCCCCCCAGGGTGACAGTGGTCTGGAGGGAAGCAGCAGCTGCCCCTCTCTTTAGTGTCCTCTGTGTAGACTCAGCCCCCACCACTGTCACTCTGTGTTTACATTACCTGCATGGCTGCTGTCCATCAATAGTCCAGGTCTTTCCATTTACAGATATGGCACCTGAATCCAACCAAGGCTTAGTGCTGCTTGCCGAAAGGTGAGTTAGTAACTGAGTGAGCATGAAAATTCTGGTTCTTGGACCCCTGCTCTAAAAATAAATAAAAATTTATTTTCCTTCTTTTTTTTAAGATGTTATTTATTTCCTTTTAGAGAGAGGGGAAGGGAGAGAGAAAGAGAGGGAGAGAAACATCAATGTGTGGTTGTCTCTCACATGGCCCCTACTGGGGACCTGGCCTGAACCCAGGCATGTGCCCTGACTGGGAATTGGACTGGTGACCCTTTGGTTCGCAGTCCGCGCTCAATCCACTGAGCTCTGCCAGCCAGGGCTCTTTTTATTTTCTTAGTTGAAATTTGTGAAAGGTCATAATTCAGCTGGGGGCAGGTTTAAACATTAGTTATGACAAATTTTCAGACATCTGGTTAGAGAATGAGCAGGTCTAAATGAATTCACAGGTTCAAGTTTGCTGTTCAGTCCCATTTCCTTCACTCGGTTTCACAGTTCCCAGCTGTACCCACTGCACCTGCTCCTAACTTGTAAGGCACCGTCCCTGCTTATAGACAACATTTGGTGACTATTAGGAGACTTGACTTGGTGCCACTCATCCAGGGGTGACAAACTCAGATGTCACGGATCCAGGTTGCTAACTGGACAGGCTGTAGCCTGTGTGTGACAGGCTGGGGTGGTCTGGAGACCCTCAACCTTGGAGAAAGCACAGCTGTCCTCAGCTGCAGTTGTCAGTTGCCATGAGGGAATCCTGGTGCTGTCACATCGTTTTAGGCTCTGTTTTACAGGGGAAGCCTAAATCAGTATTTTGTGTGAAATCTTCTGGCTTCAGATTGGGCAAACAGTTCACATTTGTAAATAAAGCTGTTTTGTCTAAAAAGAATAAAGGCTCAACAGCTTGTGACCCCTGCCAAGGAGAAGTCCAGGTGAAAAAGTGAACAGCTAATAACTCCTGCTACCAGAGCGGTAAGGAGAGATTCACTGAAGGAGCATAGTCTTTGGTTTTAGACTGACTGGGTTGGCATCATAATCCTACCACTGTTTCTATGTGATGCTGCCCAAATTATTTCCCCTCTGAGTTCCAAACCCCTCATCTGAAAATGCCCTTAATATCTCCAGGGGTAGGATCAAAGGGAGAATGGAGGTACAAGGCCTGACATAGAGCCAAAGCCAGTGCCATCTCAGCTCAGCTCCTTTTCCCTTTGCTGATCTTGTTTTGGTTTTTGCAGGATGGTGTATTTGAATTTAAGCCCACATACTGGCCACTTTATTTATTTTTTCCATCTCAGAGTACCATGAAGGTTGTGGGTGGAAGGCTGCTCCACAAGCTTGCTTCCTCATACCCAGGACTGAAAATGATCCTTTAGGAAGAGATAAGCTATATTAAGTGTTACACGGTACAATTAAAAGACATTTCAAACAAGCTATTATTGATGGCATTAAAACACATATCAGTAATCGAATACATTCAAATATAGTATTACAAGGTAACAAGTCACTGCCAGAAAATATGCTGTATTCCCAAGCAGTGGTATAGTTTAAACAATATATACCTATCAGAACAATCCAGAAATGCTGGCGAATTCAGATGTTCCACTTTATTTTTAGATATATTTTCCTACTCATAAAAAAATACATATTTTACAGTTTTTTCCTGGAGAATTTAAGTATTTCCTATTGGATTTGGATGAACTTTGAGAGAATTCTAAATGCTGTTTGGAGGAATGAAAGCGTTTAGGCAGAGCAATGACCAAGAAAAGGCCCGCCTCCTGCTTGATGTCACCTCTGGCAGCTGTAGGTCGGGAGTGAGATTGACTATAAACAGAATTATGGGATTTAGAGCCTGTACCTTTTGACTCTGTTATCATCCAATTAGAAATTCTTTGATTTGTAACTATTCTTTGGTTAAGGAAGGAAATAAAAAAAGCCACAATGAAAAGAATGGAGACAGGGGTCACCAAACCAAACATACCCCATGCTGAAATGGTGCCCCCATGGGAAATCCCCTTGCCATGCAGTTCCCTGTTTTTCCATTCTCTCTCTCTCTCTCTCTCTCTCACACACACACACACACACACGCACACACGCACACACGCATCTGATCATATAGAATGGCTTTAGGCATATCTAAGTTTAGGGAAAATGTTCCCATGGCAAAGATAAAGAATATTTGATAAAAATCTTTTTATATATTTTTCTATAATTACTCTTCATAGCTTAGAAATGGTCTGAGTTGTGTGATGTAGCTGTTGCTAGGGAAACTTGCTTTTTAGTGAGCGGCAATTTTCCAAAACAGATGCATTTCGTCTCTTACTAATGAGTGTGTAAATGGTAGCTCTATTGCTTTTTGCTTCCATATTTTGGAAACAACTTGAACTATTTGCTTAGGACAGCAGACATCTGCTTTGCAAAATTGAAGCAGATAGGCTTCTAGAATGTCTTATTTATATGCAGCTTGTGCTGCATATTTCAAAAGCACATTTGCTGTTTTGCACTTTCTTGTTAGAAGACATTTTACACCTGTTAATGGCAGAAATAATTGCTTAGATTAAAAAAAAAAATCCTCTCTAAAAGGTTTAAGCATGTGTGGTTGCACTGTGCATTTTATTCCCGCCAGTCTAATAGTGGAGAGGGGAACCTTCCTGATTTGGGCTGGGAAGCAGACTGGAAGTCCTGCTCCATAGTAGCAAACTGAATATTGTTATGCAAAGTTGAGTGGGAGCAAGGCTATTTCAGAGGCAATAATGTGTTCTTCCAGTTCACTGATCCACTAATTTCTATTCACTTTAAACTGCTCTCGTATTTTTAAGGGGAAAAAAGCTATTTTCTACCATTTACACTGTTCTAATCTTTGGTTTTGAACAAAATCTGCCTGGATAACAAGAAGGACTGGTCACCATTCTGCTTTTGCTTTTGCTCCTGCTTTTAGGACAGCTGGTAATGGGTCCAAACACATGCAAATCAGGGGTGTAGCTATTTCCATAAAAGGTGGAGCTGCATGCCCTCTAATTGTGCTCTCCAATTTTAGATGGAGGAGAAAGATGGTTTTAAGAAATTAGGAAAGGAAAAGGCCAGAAAAGGAGAGCAGCAGCAGCTTGGATGGTATAAAGAATTATTTGAGCAAAGACAATGCACTCACATTTCTTTTCTTTTTTTTTTTTTGGAAAGTTTCTAATTTTGATGACTTTTTTGTAGTACCATTGAATGAAAGAATATTATGCTGCTTATTAATTTAAATTTACAAGAAGGCTTCTCCTAGTATGAGTATACAGAATTGTACATGACTTTTTTCTTTTTGTTAAACCATTTACTCCTTTTTCTTTCTTTCTATTTTTTTCAGAAGTTTTGTTTCTCTTGACACTCTCCCTTACAAGGATTAAAGCTGCATTAGCATTGGGTATATTAAGTGCATAGTTTTAGATCTTAGTTAACTCAACTTGAAGCTTTTTAAAAAAGTAATTAATATACTTTTTAAAGATAACAGTTTCAAGCTGAATTGGCATTCTGGCTGTGGCATGTGTAAGGGATAACAGAAAAGAATGCAGTATTTTAAAAGTATATCTTATGCCAGATTACCAAGAGAATTCTAATGTACACAGAATGAGAATCAAATTTTCCAACAAGTTATTTTGAATTGTAATATGGACTTCCTCTGTGGGTTTGATGAGGTTATTGTCCCCTTTTCCCATTTGTGTATTGAGAATATGAATTACCTACTTTTACAGAGTTGTGAGAAAATTTTCTTTTCTAACTTAAACATATCAGAATAAAGTTTCTATTCTTGATGAGCTTTTAAAATAGTTTTCTTTTTAAATGAAACTTCAGACTGTGTTAGAATTTCATCAGTTTTTTCATTAATGTCCTCTTCTGTGAAGATTTGTCTCTTTTGCCTAATTTAATATTTTCTTTCTCTATTTTTCTTTTTAAAAGATATTTTATTGATTATGCTATTACAGTTGTCCCAATTTCCTCCTCCCCCGGCCCCCTCTGCCTGATATCCCCATTCCCTCCAGCAATCCTCCTCTTTAGTCCATGTCCATGGGTCGTGCATATAAGTTCTTTGGCTTCCCCATTTTCTATACTATTCCTAAAATCCCCCTGTATAATTTGTACCTGCTAATTATGCTTCTTAATCCCTGGACCTTTACCTCTCTCTCCCTCTTCCACATCCCAGCTGATAACCTTCCAAATGATCTCCGTATCTATGATTCTATTTCCGTTCTACTTGTTTTCTTAGATTCAGTTGTTGATAGTTGTGAATTTGTGGCCATTTTAATGTTCACAGTTTTTATCTCCTTTTTCTTAAATAAGTCTCTTTAACATTTCATATAATAATGGCTTGGTGATGATGAACTTCTTTAGCTTTACCTTGTCTGGGAAGCACTTCATCTGTCCTTCCATTCTAAATGGTAGCTTTGCTAGATAGAGTAATCTAGGTTGTAAGTCCTTGCTTTACATGACTTTGAATAATTTTTGCCAGTCCCTTCTAGCCTTCAAAGTTTCTTTAGAGAAGAAATAAGCTGACAGTCTTACAGGAATTTGTTTGTAGGTAATTCTCTGCCTTTCTCTTGCTGCTTTTAAGATTCTCTTTTTAACTTTTTTATCTTTAACCTTTGGCATTTTAATTATGATGGGACTTGGTGTGGTCCTATTTGGGTCCAACTTGTTTGGGTTGGTCTGTGCTTCCTGGACTTGTATGTCTATTTCTTTCACCATATTAGGGAAGTTTTCTTTCATTATTTTTTCAAATAAGTTTTCAATTTCTTGCTCTTTCTCTTTTCCTTCTGGCATCCCTATTATTCGGATGTTGGTACATTTGAAGATGTCCCAGAGACTTCTTATACTATCTTTGCTTTTTTGAATTCTTCTTTCTTCTTGCCGTTCTAGTTGAATGCTTATTTCTTTCTTATGTTCCAAATCATTGATTTGAATATTGGCTTCATCCCCCTTCGCTGTTGCTTCCCTGTAGATTTTTCTTTATTTCACTTAATGTAACCTTCTTTTCTTCTTGAGTCTTTTTTATAAAGTTGTTGTACTCAGTGAGTTCATTGAGCATCCTGATAACCAGTGTTTTGAACTCTGCAGCTGATAGGTTGGCTATCTCTGTTTTGTTCAGTTCTTTTTCCTGGAGTTTTTTTCTGTTCTTTCATTTGGATCATATTTCTTTGTCTCCTCAATTTGGCAGCCTCCCTGTGTTTGTTTCTGTGTACTAGGTAGAGCTATTTCGACTCCCTATATTAGTAGCATGGCCTATTGTAGAAAAGGCACCTATAAATCATGTGGGGTGGAGCCTTAGGTAATCACCTGGATGGGGTAATCCACTTCACAGCTTTGTGGCTCTGAGTAAGGGGAGGACTCGGAGAGGGGACAATGCTGCTGCCTGACTTCTGGAGGTTTGCCCAGCACTTGCCCTGTTTCCAGTCACTTTACTTACTCCCCGTGTGTGAATGGTGCCCTTCCAGCTGTTGCTCTGGTGCTGAATCCCGGAGAAGGTGGGTCTGTGTAAGTTTTAAGTCCATGCAGGCCCTTTAAGCATAGTCTCCTGAAAATCTGGCAGTTTCTTCCACTGTCCCAACCACCACTGCTTTTTACAGCCAGAAGTTATGGGGATTTATCTTCCTGGCATTGGAACCCTGGACTGTGTGGTTTGGCCTGGAGCTGGAATCCCTCGCTCCCAAGATATCACTCCCAAATTTTATCCACCACAAATGTGGAGACTGCCTGTTTCACCACATTTCTGGGCCTCTCTGCCTATCTCCACATCTATGCTCTTCCCACCCATCTGGATGAATGTGGCTTCTTTAAATCCTTGCTTGCTGGACTTCCACACAGCTTGATTTTCTGATGGTTCTGGGTGTTACTTGTTTTGAGGTCTAGTTGAAATTTTTTCTGTAGTTGTTCAAGGAGGCAAAGCATCTTTACCTGCACCTGCATCTTGACTGGAAGTCTCTCTTTATTCCCTCAATCATTTTTTATTTCCCTACTGATATAAAAAATGGATCTATATATATTTATTTTATACTTTGATTTATAATCCAATACTGCTTTATTTAGTTGCTTGACATGTTCCACCTTGGGCAGTTTGGAGCTCTTTCAGCTCTATTTCTGTGTCCCTATGACATAAATCCATCCTTTTGTGGTTGTGGGTTTTTTTGTTGTTTGTTTTTCAGCACCTCCTTACTTTCTGGTACTACAATATGTTCTACCTTAGATTCAGCTGATAGGCAGTTTCTTGTGGTAGTCCTAGCAAACAAACACAAGTGATATTTATTTTTTAAATCAGTTTGAACTTAGCAGTTTAATGTGGGAGAAAGGCATTAATAATGAAATGATGGTGATAAATAATAAGAAAAGCTGTATAGATGGTTGAAGTCACCAAACAAGGGGCCCTATCCAATCTGGGTTAATATGAGGGGAAAGAAAGGAGTAGCAAGTACGTTTTCACTGGGCAGGGAACATTTGAGCTGAGAGCTGAGAAGACCAGAGACCAGAGCACAGATGACAAGGGCAGAGCACCTATGGTGAAGGTGGAGAGGGAGACAAGGGCATTATTAAAAAAAAGGATCTTGTGCTTTCAGTAACCTGCTTATTTTAGTTGGCATATTGATTCACATGTCATTAAAGGTTCTCTTAGAACAGTGGCTTTCAAAATGTGCTCCCAGAATTCTAGGTGTCCTTGGGGTATACCTTTGCCAGGGTCTGGCTCTGGGAAGCTGTACCTACCTCAACCTGAACATCAACCTGAAAGACTCGCTTTCTTTTGTGCAAGCTCTTCTTTTTCTTAATTGTATTTTTTTCCTAAAACTATTTAGTCCACTTATACCACCCTCCCCTGCAGTCACCACACTATTGTGCGTGTCCAGGAGTCCTTTTTCCTTTTTGCTCAATCCTCCACCATCTGCCCCACCTTAGCTGTCATCCTGCTCTCTATCTATGAGTCTGTCTCTATTTTGAAAGCTCTTCTTAAAATTTTTACAAAAGTTCCAACCATAAAAATTTTGAAAACCACTATTCTACAACATGATTTTTTACATTTTGCAACAGGATACATGCTCATCCATTATATGGATGTGTTTTACTTTATTTAACCTGTCTTCCATAGCTAAATACTTAGGTTGGTTTTGATGTTTCACTATACACAACTCTGATGAACTTCTATATTCAGAATTTTTTGTGTATATGACTCCTTTGAGCAATATAACTGATTCTTTCCTCATTTCTTTCCACATACAACTAACCTCCATTTCTAGGAGTGGGTCAAAGGTGTATTAGTTATAACATTGCATAATATATAATGCGAAAATTTAGAGGCATAAAATGAAAATGATTCTTTACTATTGTGTCAGGGATTCAGGAGTGACTAGGCACGGTCTTTCATGTGGTTGTAGTCACTTGTTGGCTGAGGCTGTAATCTGCAGGCTTGACCAAGGGTGCAGGATCTTTTCCATGGCAGCTCATGCACATGGCTGGCAAAGTGGTGCTTGTTGGGGTAGGAAGCCTTTGTCCTTCTCCATGTGGGTCTCTCTGCAGGGCTGTTTCAGTGTCCTCACACATGGCGGCTGATTTCCCCAGTATAAAACATTCCAGAAAGCCTGAAAAAAGTTGCAATGCCTTTTATGACCACGCAGAGGAAATCACATACTGTTATTTCCAACATTTTCTGTTGGTCACTGTAGTAAGGAGAATAGTGATTCCTTAAATATATCCTAAAACAATGGAACTTGTGAATGTGTTATCTTTTATGGCAAAAGAGATGTTACTGCAGACATTATTAAATTAGGAATTTGAGATGGGTAGATTATTTTGGATTCTCCAGTTGGGTCCAATATAAATACAAGGGTTCTTATGAGTAAAACAGGGAGGCAGGAGTATTAGAGTCAGAGAGGGCTATGTGTCCACAGAAGCAGATGTTGGAATGATGTGATTGTGGAGGAGGCCACGAGCCAAGCAATGGAGGCAGCCTCTAAAGGGTGGAAAAGCTGAGAAAAGAGATTCTCCCTTAGAGCTTACTGCTGACATCTTGATACTAGCCTCGGGTGACCCATTTTGAAGCTCTGATCTCCAGAACTCTAAGATAATAAATCTGTGTTGTTTTAAGCCACTGGATATGTAGTGATTTGTTACAGCAGCAATAGGATACAAATGCAGCCTCACATCCATGATTCATTGTGGGAAGGGAGTACACAAAGGAGTGGTAAGGATCATTTAGAGCCATCTTGGATTCCGCAAATGATATGCCTATTTTTAAGGTTTTAAAATCTCTATTGTCAGACTGCCCCTTAAAAAGAGAATATGAATCTCTGCAACCAGAAATTTGGATAAACACAGATTCAGTGAGATCAGAGAAGGTGTCTTTTAAATGACCAATCTTTCCCACTCATGAATCTTCCTGTAGAGGAGAATATAATGGGGGATATAGGTTCTTTAATTGTCTAGGTCTGTCTTCTTCTGACGTAGTGGGAAGGTAGGTAGCAAATGGGAGAACTACAGCTGAAGGAAATCTCCCAATGCTTCTTGAGGCCATTTTTCCCTCCACCATCTTTTTCTGATCCTCTTCAATAAAAGTAAATTCCTGGCTGCAATTCCACAAAGAGATTTTTACCTGATAGCATTTTTTTCACCTGATAGAATTTAAGAACCATGTCAGACTTTAAAGCCATTAAATATAGCATCCTAAATATAGCTGATTTTTTGTGTTTTCTTAACTATTATTCTGAGATTCGTCTCTCAAGTAGGTGAACATTTTCATACTGTTCCAACAAGAGGAGCTTGAAATAAAGACACATATGTTTAAGAGGAGACAAGTGATTTCCATAGAAGCTAAGGTGAGCTTATTCTTTGCAGAAAGCAAAGTCTCTCTCTGCTGGGGAAAATTTTAAAAATGTTTATCTCTGGTTTCCTGTTGATCATGCCTGATATCTGAATGTGTTTCCTTAATGTCGACATGACAATCTCAGGCCACAGTGCATGAGAAAAGACTTATTTTTCCTACGAAGTATCTACTACCCAACAGAGAAATGCTGAGCAGTGTTCTTTCTCATTTTGGAAGTTATTATTGTTTTCTGAAAGATATAAAATGATGTGAAATTAATTAAACAAAAAATGGAGATGTGCCAGTAAGCAAATGCTATTTCCAGCATGGAAGTCCAGATCCCTCTTATGTGCTTTCCTAGGCTTTCCCCTTTAAACTCATAGGATTTCTCAGTCAAAGGTGTTTAGAGACCTTTCAGTTCCCTTTGTTTTATAAATGAGGGATCTGAGGTCTAGAGGCTTGGCCTGCCATGAGAACTCAGAATATATGAGTACCAGACCCACTAACAGGTTGAAAAAGAATATATTTTATTTATCATTCAAGTGGCTTTGGGGTTCTTTTGACTATTTATATGTTCCCTCTTCCCAAGTAATCAGACAGGAACTTTCAGTTGAAAATCTTGGTAAATACCCAAGCTTGTTTAAGCCAGCAGGGTGTTTATTGAGTAATGTAACTTTAAAAATCCACAGGTAGGTTTGCCTCTCTTGAGGTTTGCTTGAGGCACTCAAGTGCTTTCTCCAGGCCCTGATTTCTCTCTGCATCTCTTGGTTCTACATCCTGTCTGTCAGACCCATTTTTAAACACACTCCATCCTTGCAATGACATTAACTTTTTGTTCTCCTTGTTCACGTCCAGTAGGAGACAGTGCTTGCCTCTCCTGGCTGCACACTTAGTTTCCCCGCATCATGTTGTTTTGACTGGGTCCTGTGCTCATCACTAAATCAAGCAGGGTGGAACCAATCCTTTTTGAATCACAGGGACTGAGATGTGAGGGAAAGTTGGGTATGGTTACCCAAAGATGGATGCTGGCTGGCCCCACATTGAAAACGGTTTTCTGTATTCTCTTTTAAAATTTTTTCCTTTACATTTCATTTATCAATCACCTACCATGTACCAGGTATACAGTTGGAATGAAACGACAATGCCTCTGACACATGGAACTTGTAATCTGAGGTGAGTGTGTGTAGTAACAATCATTAAAATAAGTAATCCCATAAATAGGTTAAGTATAAAAACAAACAGAGGTTAGTGCTTATCTATTAGAAATATATACTGGAACATTTATCAAATGATGAGATGTATGGGATATTTTCTTCAAACTGACCTGGGTTTGTGGGGGATTGTGGGAGTATAGATGAAATAAAATTGGGTAGATGATTGATAAAGCTGGTTGATGGGCATGTGGGGATCTAGTATACCATACTCTCTATTTCAGTATATGTTTAAGAAGGCAATCTTACTGACAAATATGCTATCAGATAAGTGCTGTGAATGAAAAAAAATATCTATCTATCTATCTATCTATCTATCATCTATCAACTGTCATTTAAAGGAGTACCCAGCCAACTTTCAATGGTCAGGGAAGATTTTCCAAGGGAGTGGTGTGTTTGTTATAATCTGAAGTCTGACTAGTATTGAGATATTAGGAGGAGAGTGCATAACACCACTCTCCCACTTGTGTTTGCAAAAAAATTGAGAGAAAGGCAAAGGGGTTGAGAGATGGAAATAAAAATATCAACTTTATTACTGATACAATTTAGGATGTAGCTTACATATTATAGGCAGGTAAGCTTGCTAATGTTCCTCTGCATTGAATTTATGCTTGACAACTAGAGGCAAAGTTACAGAGAAGAATCCACCCTTATGAAAGCTGAATAGGGGTAAGATAAGGACCAGAATGATCATACTCAATCCCTTTCCGAAAACACTCCAATTAAATGACACTCCTTGTCCTAGGGCAGAAGGAGTGGGTCAGAGTGAGACAAAAGACCATAAAAGTCACTATGGGAGTTCCTCATGAACAGATGCATGAAAAGTGGGAACATAAATGTTATCTTCTTAACAAGTAGTAGTAAACTAAATGCAAGGGTGAGTAGGTGGGTGGACAATAGGGAAGTGTTTCCTGGGCAAATGGAACAGCAGGTGCTCGTACAAGGCATTGCGCTTAGTGTGCAGGCATGTGGGATGAACGAAGTTTGGTCTCTACCCTCAAGTTGTTTATGGTTTATGTGGGAGCCAAACGCAGAAAGATCCAAACACAATAAACAAGATACACTTAAATACTGATGAAGAGGAGTAAGTGCAATATAGGTTAAAATTATGGAGGAAGTCAAGATGAATTCTGAGCATGTACTAATGGATGAGAGTGAGAAGGAGGGGAAAGAGAGTAAGAAGAAGATTAGGAGGAGCAGTTATTTAACTGGTCTTCAACAGTGGATAGAATTCCCATAAGAGGAGGGGAAGGGAAGGGTACTCTAGGCAGAGGGAACTGCGTGGTACCTCTCCTGGCCTATTTTTGTCCTGTGTTCCTACTTATATAATTGTCTCCACATTGTTCCAGCTTCCAAGGGAGGGAGGCTCCTCCCATCACCTGCCCCAGGTGCCAAGAGGCCTCAGAGCACAGACCCCGCATCCAGTGCTCTGGTCCTCTGTCCTCTCATTGTCCCACACAAACTGATTCTACCTGCAGGCTTCCTGCTGCTGCTGCTGCTGCTGCTGATTTTATGACTTGTGTGGGAGGGAGGCTACAAGCAAGCCAGGATGAAAGTCTATAATTATTATGGTTTTATTGCTGGTTTGAGGTCAAGATTGCAGAGAATCAGAATTTGTCTCAGTGGAATGTAAAACACTGAGGTGAATGGCAGAGGAGTTTTCCTTGCTGTGCCTGTCACATGAAATGACAATGTCATCCTTTCTTCTCCCCCCTACTTTCTAAAGCCTTTAAAGACACAAGCTTGAGAGAGTGCTTTTTTAGAAGTGGGAGGAGTGGTGGGAACATTTTCCTTTTTGCAGCACATGTGACAAGTCTTTATGATGTTTTTTGCATAAATAGTGGGATTCCCACTTAAGACTGTTATTCTTAAATAAAATGATAGAAAGTATGTGTACTTTCAAAGATTCATCAAAAGAGTTATCTGTGTTTAGTACTTAAAGGTATTTTTCTTGTCCTAAAATAATTTATATATAGTATGGTCTTGCTCCACTGAATATTTTTGAACCTTTTAGAATTTGCAGCCCCAGGTGGGCCATTTAAAGGGATGCATACATACTGAGGGAAAGAAGGAAGAGGCAACCTTGCCAGAAGGGTTTATTAACAGACTGTTGACCATAGGAGACTATTTGGAGCAGACTTCAATGTATCCTGTTACAACCCTTCAGGTTTATAGCTGTGTAGACCAAACTTAATGTTAAACAGTAATAAAGAATAAAAAGCATTTCTTTGAACACAAAGAGCAGCAGCCCAAGAGAAACAGATTGAAGTAGCAACTTAAATTGTGTCCCACCGAGAGAAAGGGGGACTCCTTTTTATAGTGTGAGTTTCTACCCAGGTTCCCAATGAGTTCCTTTTTCTTTAAATGAGGTATTTAAATTGTGCAGTTCTGACTGCACAGGGCAGGTCTTAGTCTAGTGTCAGAAAGAGGAAACCAGAATTTCCCTGCAGGTGTTGACCCGGACAGTGTAAACAGGCAGGGACATAGTGTGGGAAGCCGAGAATTCAATGTGAGGTTCTTCCTGGTATACAGAGTAAGTGAGGACCCCCTCAGGACAAATGGCCACTAGTCTTACTATTCATAAAATTTGGGCCCTCCGTTGACCATGGGGAGTCCATTGCAGCAGATAAATTCCTTCTAGGGGTTCACATCAAATGAATCTTGTTTTCTTGGTTCCCAACCGAGTTTTCAACTGAGTAGTCCACAAGTACTCTGCAAAATTTAAAAAGGCTCCCTTCCTTCAGGTGGAGGCTGCCCCAGGCCAGCTTGGTAGAGGCTGAGGGGTAGAACACCTGTGGGATTTCAGTGCTTACTTTTCCCTCCACCCAGGGCCTGCCTTAGGGATTCACCTGCAGACTTGTGGCTGTGTTCAGCAATAGGCTAGTGAGATATTACTCTGATTTAGGTTGCTGACTTTTCCTTTTTTTTTTTTTTTGGCAAAATTGCATCTAAACTTGAGAGTTGCAATGGTTAATTTTATGTATTAGCTTGATCATGGAGTGCCCAGATTTTTGGCTAAACATGACTTCAAGGTGTATCTGTGCCTGTTTCTGGGTGAGATTAGCACTTGAACCAGTAGACTGAGTAAAGCAGATTGTTCTCCCCAATGTACAAGGGAGAATTCTCTTCCCCCACACCCCCCCAATAATCGAACTAGGACATCAGTGGTCTGTTGGTCTTGGACTGGGACTTACATCACGAGTGCTCCTGGTGGAGCTTGGCATGCAGAGCATCTGCTGATTCTCAGCGTTCAGGCTGGGATGGGAACTATACCAATAGGCTGTCCTGGGACTCCAGCTTACAGATGACAAATTGTGGAACTTCTCAGCCTTTGTAATCATGTGAGTCAGTTCCTTACAGCAAGGAATGCATGCATGTCTCTTGGTTCTGATTCTCTGGACAACCCTGACTAATACAATAGTCAGTAACGATATAAAATTGTTTGATTTCTCACAAATACACCAGGGTATTTTATTGACCAAAAGATATTCATTCTCACTTGAAGCACTTTTTTTCCCATCTGGTTTTCCGCTCTTCTCTTTCTTTATGTCAGAACATTGGCCATCTTCCCATTCTCTTTGCTTCAGGCAACATTTCTACAGTGCACCTTAGTGTGCCCAGGGCTCCCCAACAGTTCCACTGTATTCATATCCATCCTGGCAGGGACGTGTTCTGAGGGAGGGTCAGGAGTAGAATTTTTGATTTAGCCACTTTAGAAATGGGTAATATTCCTAAAATTATTAACTCAGGAGTTTCTGCACATTTTAAATTAAGAGATTTGAAACTGTAAGAGAAAGAATACAGATTTCATAAAAACTTTACCTATGTGTTTGATTTATTCATCCATTTATCAAGTACCAGGTACTGAGCTAGGTGCTGTGGAGAAACAGAGAAGATTAAGATACTGTCTATGCAGTTATGGTTCTTACTGTCTCACAACAATAATAGGCAAAATCAACACATTATGATACAAGAAACAGTATGTCTAAAGGGTTAAGTTCCAAGTGCTACAGCAGTTCAGATAAAGGAGAGGTTTCTTCTGGTTAGTAGGACGTGGGAAAGCCTGTTGGGAGTGACTTTTGAGCCAAGATTGAAACATGATTTGGATGATGATGCTATGGTGACAGAATTACAAAACAATGGTGCAGCAAAGCGCAGACAGTATGGGGGGCGGGTATGTGGTCTGATTTAACCGAGGCATAGGGTACAATGATGAAAATGGTAATGAGAGAAACTGTCCACTGAGTACCTTCTATGTGCATGCATTGTCTCCAATCTACAGACCTGTAAAATAGGCATCACTCAGTCCCTTTACAGATGAAAGGATCCTCATTTCAGAGAAGTCAAGTAACTTGCCCACAGTTACTTAGCTGTTAAATGGTAATGTTGGGAGTCAAATGTCGATCTAGCTGACTCAAAAGTCAGTGTTCTTTCTACTCAACTACCTACTACCCTGAACTTGTGTATGTGGAGGAGAAAATGAGGAATATTTCAATCATGCAGTGGGTTATGTAGGGTAATAGAGAGGAGGCAGAGGCAAGGAGACCGTATGCTTTGGTTGAAAATGATGTTATTGGATGTTTCTCTGGCAAAGGAATTCTCATAGCTAAGTGACACTATAAAAAATGATCATGAAAATGAATTGGTGTCATTTACTGAATGCCAACAACAGGCCAAAAATTATCTAATCTCAGATGCTTACTACTACATGTAACACCTGTAGTTTGTTACCTGAAGTAGTGGAAAGAGCAAAAGTGTAGAGCCAAAAAAACTGGGTTTAAATTCTGCCTCTACCCCTTTCCAGTTACTGAACTCAGGCAGGTTCTTCAATAGTTATAAACCTCAATATCTTCTTCTATAAAATGGGCGTATAAGCATGTGTCATAGAGTTCTTGTGAATGTTAGAAATTTTTAAAAACAAACTTGTACTGCATTATATAACAAAATCAGAAGAATTTAGTAATAGAAATAACATTTTAATGTAGAAGCAAGGGTATCTCTGTGCATGTCTAAGTGAAAAATAGTATGATGAAAATATAAATAGTTGAAGTATCAAAATTTAAGCTACCTCAATAAAGATTTTCCTTTACAAAAAGAATTATGTACCAAAACAAGCAACTGAGGATATGGGTATGGATTTAAATATTCTAAGAAATGAAAGTTTATATGAGTATGTATAATAGCAAAAGATATCTAAGATTATTGGTTGTAAAACCTTATGAAAAATACAACTTATTCTTATGTTGAAATATGCTTTTACATTTACTGTAATAATACTGTGCTGTCTGGATTTTTAATGATAGTTTTTAATTCTTTTTGAGAAAAAATTCCGTACATCAAAAGTAGGTCGTGCTGTGCATAGATTTCTTTTCCTGGCTTGATGTGTGCTTACATTGTAGACTGAAAATTGAATCCTCAGAATGAAAAATGGATGGTTCTGACATTTATTTTGAGTATCAGAAATATTATGAACATTTATTGAAAGTCTTGCTGTGGTTGTTTCGAATGGAATATCCTTGCAAAAAAACACATGTCTTGAAGGCTTTGTTTTTGTTACTAGACTCTTCTAATTGAGACTCTTGCGTGGAAATCTCCAAGAGGGAAGCCCTGTAATTGGTGAAAGCAGGGAGGGAGTGCACTGCATGCTAGATAATTTCACCTTCCTGTAGCCCTAGCCCCTAATGCTTTAATTGATTTCTTATTCTATCCCGGGACACTGGACCTCAATTAACTTATCAAAAAAAATTGGAACAACTTTTAAGCATATACAGTTGGCAGAATCTTCGGAACACATTATGTTAATTTTATAAAGCTCCAAATAGCTCTGTACTCCTGGAACATATTGTGAAGAGCCCTGTTGAACTATCAATAGTGTTACCAGATTTGTAAAGTAGGAAAAAAATAAAATACCAAAATTGTGAAAGTATTTTCTTAAAAGGGTTCTTTTCAGCACACTAAGGTAAAGTGTTGAAAAGTAAGTCCATCCTGCAAAATATTTCCTTGGTCTTGCCCTGGAGTAACCTATGAAAAGGTATAGTTTCACACATTGAGTAGATGCTTACAGTAAACTGAGGAGTCTATCCTTGCTCTGCAGTCTAAATCCAAGGAATTTGATTCGGCACAGACACATATAAATGCTACAATGTCACCCATTGCTCTTCTGTTCATTCACTGCTCTTATATTAGTGTTCAGGTATTTCCAAGTCTTTAAAAAAATCTATATATCTTAGCCTTTGGATTTATCCCAGTTTATGAATTTGTCTCATGTTAGTAGTCATAAGTTTAAATGCATAAAATGAGCAAAAATGGTTGTGGTTAACATTGTCTATAACAGTAAAATTATTTAAAGAATCCTAAGTATATAATAATAGAAAATTGCTTACATACATTAGACTAGAGTTATAAGATGAAATATTATGCAGCCATTTAAAATGGAGTTTTTAAAGAATAGTTAACAATTTCAGAAAATTCTTAGGGTTTGATATAAAGATTATAATTAAATTTTTTATACAGTATGTGTCCAAATTGTAAAAAATGTCAAAATATGTTTACATCAAAATTATTGGAAGAAAATGCATCAAGATATAACTGCCCATTTTGGGGCAATAGGATTTTGAGTAATTTGTTTTCTTACTCATTCTCTCATTTATTCATTCATTCATTCATTCATTCATTCATGTAGCAAGTCTTTATAGAACAACCTAACATGTGATAGGCACTATACCAGAGCTGTACAATCGATGGTGAGCAAAATAAAATAGCTCCTGTCATCATTATGGAGAGCACATGCTAATTAAAAAAACTAAACAAATAAATGTAAAATTACAACTATGAAAAGTGATAAGAAGAAAGGCAACTATAAGGGCATATAACAAGGAACCTAGCATAATTTGTGGTTTAGTTCACTGAAGAACTGACAAGTGTTGTAAAACTTGAGGTGTAGGCAGGAGATTTCGGCAGGTGCATGGGGGAGGAAGACTGGAAGAGTGTTCCTCTGCAAAGAAACAGCACTGCAGAGTCCCTGTAGTAGGATGAAGCATGGTATGTTTAACTGAAAGGTGGCCAAGTATGGTGGTGGGGCAAGAGGAGTTAACATCTGTGTTTTTAAAATTTCACCTCTTCTGCAGTGTAAAAAAGAAGAAGCAGAATCAGAGAACCAGTTGGGGGACTGTAGCAATAATACAGGTAAGTGATGATGGTACATTGGGTTAAGGAGACGAAGGTGGAGACAGAAAGCCCATTGGACAGTATCAGTATATATTGAGGAGGTAATAATGAAGTGGGCTTGATGATGGGTTATATATGGGGGTGAAGGATTAAGGAAAACTGAAGTGGACTCCTAGGTTTCTAGCTTGAACAACTGGTTGGTTGGTAGGTAGTGCCAGTCACTGAGGCAAGTACTTGGGAAGAGGGTCAGACTTGAGGGGGGATTATGTGTTTGGCTTAAGACATGTTAAAATGAGATGGCTTTGACACATTCAGGTGGAGTAAATAGTAGACAGTTGGATATATGGGTCTTAAACTTAGAAAAGTCAATTCATTCACTTTTTTTTCTTAGTGGTTGGCATACTGTAGGTCTTTAGTAAATATCTATAGAGCTCTGGCCAGACAGTTAGTTGGAGCATCATCCCATATACCAAAAGGTTGCAGATTTGATCCCCAGTCAGAGCACATACCTAGGATGTGGGTTCAATCCCTGATCAGAGGGCATGTGGGAGGCAACTGATAGATGTTTCTTTTTTTTTGTTATTCATTCATTCATGTAGCAAGCCTTTATCGCTCACATCGATGTTTCTCTCTCTTTCTCCTCTCTCTCTCTTTCTTTTTTTCTCTCTAATATCAATAAACTTATCCTCTGATGAGGATTAAAAATATGCATATTTATAGAATGAAGGAATGGTCTGGAGAAGGTAAATTTGGGAGTCCTCAGCTTATGTTTGATAACTGAAGTCCTATTGGATAAAATTCCTAAGAGTATAGAATGAGAGTAAAAGATAACATTGAAAAACTTCACAGAAAATCCTTCATTTAATGATTTTGAAGGAGAAGGAGAAGTAGCGAGGTTGCAAGGAAATGAGATGAGATGCTACCCTGAAAATCAGGAGGGAGAGATCAACCAGTCAAAGCTGCTAATAAGGCATGCATACAGAGGACCAAAAACATCCTTTGGGTCTAGATATTAAAAGCCATTGTTGAATTTAGCAAGAGCTGTTCTGGTAAAGAGGAAGAGGGTGGTAAGGGGAAAGGGAATAAGGATGGTATCTAAATGGTGATGTGGTGTCAGAGGTTATTTTGCTTGCTTGCTTGTTTGTTTGTTTGTTTGTTCATTGTCAAAGATTTGACTTTGGTTAAATCCCATTGGGAAAGATGGATTCAGTGTGTGTGTTTGCATGTGCACACACATGATCTGAAAATACAAGAAAGATAAGAAATAATCTATTGTATAAATTTCCTGTGAAGGTCAGAGGAGATAAAATTCAATGCTATCTGATTCCACTTGCTGTCCTCGCTACTCACATTTTCTCTCATATGACACCTTGTCTGACGAGTTAGTATTTCATGTGTCATCAGGTTTTTTACCTACATGGCTATAAGCTTCTATTGCCTAGCCATACACTCAAAGAGTATTTGTTGCATTAAAAGGAAATATGACACTTTCCAAGCAGTATATGCTGCCTATTTAAGACTTTTAAAGGGTAGAACAAATAAAATCAATTTTAAAGCCAGCAGTGCTGATGTTTTCACAATTTTTCTTATTAAGTAACAATAAACTATCTAGCTAAGTAACAAAGAAATTAAATGCCCATCAATGCTGCTGTTATTTGGTGTTATTAAAACTGTCACGTTGCTATTCAGTTTGCTATTCTGTACAAAGCAAACTGATGTACCCTGAAAATGAACAGTCTGGTGTGAAGTAAGTGTATGTGTGAATGTGTGCATTAGCTACTTTCACACTCATAAACAAGTCAACATTATGGTAGAGTTAACCAATTTCCAACAAATACTGTAGTGTATTTTAAAATATTCAACAGATTTAACTCATCAAATAGCTTAGGTGCTTCTCAAAGGTGTTCAATATTTTTATTATGAGGAACTCTTTATACTAACAAAAGTGGGAAGATCCCCACACTTATATTATAGTGACATGGGTTAGTAGCTACTTAGTGAGGATATTCTTTCAAAGATATTGGATGACATACAAATCTAATAGAAAAGTTAGAGAATGTACAACAAACATAAATTTGAGGGGTATACAAGGTCTGTCTGGAAAAAGTCTGGCCATCATTAACATAATGTAAATGGTTTGTGTGACTTCGATGTAACCTGGCAGCCAAGGACAGTGGACTGGAATGCACATACTACTTTTCCTAAATTGTAGCCAATTAGTAGGCACATATATGCACATATGCATAGTCCATGGACACAGCCAACAATAAGATAAAGCCTGGGGAGCTGGGTGGACGGGGGCAAAGGGGGGAATAGGGGGTGTGTGTAGTAGTGTCAACAATAAAAAATAAAATACTTTTTAAAATGGTATTCGGCTTTAGATGTGAGAAGAATTAGGACATTCAGAAGGTATGCTTTTTGAATGTTGAAGTGTGAGAGGAAGAAAGCTGTGTGATGGCATGATAAGAGTTTGTCCTTTTGTTGGTAATCCAAAACAGCTTCAGGCAAAGCTTGCAGAGGTGTGATTTATAATTCAGTTTACAGGCTATATAGCATTCTAGTATAAAATAGGGGATCTGGAGTAAGAATGCTTCAGTTCAGATCTAGCCGGCCTCTAATAACTGTGTGACCTTGAACATGCTAGTCAACCTCCAGTATGTCTCAATTTTATAATATGGAGTTGTTTGAAGTTTCAATGAGATAATTCATAAACACACTTCAGATAGTAGTGTCTGGGGTTTAGAAAGGGCTCACCTAATATTAGTCATTGCTTTTATTATTATTCCTCATTAGTGAGAAGTTAGCAAAATAGCAATGTCAGCTTTTTTATTGGCATACAACTACTCTTTGGTCTGGTAGCATTAATTTTGATAAATGTAACCAGTGCTGTTCATACACATCACACCATTGCTGAAAGTTGATAAAAATCTGACTTTAGACATTGACTGAGTGCATGAAGTAAGTCTGCTCATTTAAAGTTGCCAAACTTTCCCTAACCCATTTTTACCTAGAGTCGTCGGAATCCGAGCCTATTCTGAGAGAAAGCACAGCCCCTCCCGCACAGTCCCAAACCCTGCACCCCATGGCTGCTGTGCAGTTGGACTTCTGATGATCTCTGAAGGGTCAGCTATTTTTGCCATACCATTAGAGTGAAACCATTATTCCACAAGCGAAAACAATTACTCATACATGAGTGGCAACACAGGGCCTTACAAAGTGATGGAAATGATAACATTTTGTTTTTTAAAAGTTGTAGGTGAATTAGAGTCAATATTCTTGGTCAAGCTTGAGATAATTTCCAAAGTATTATATTATACAGAAAGCAAATATTGATTGAAACAAAGAACACAGCTTCAAGAAATTCTGAATGCTTTATTTTAAAACAATGGGATAAGTATTATTAAAGTTAATTAGCAGTCAATACATTCTAAGCAAATGCAGCCCAATTTATTAGACACCTAACAATGAAATGTCTAGTTACCTAAGTGCAAAGTATCCTCCGTTAACATTAATACTTGTTGAACCTATCTACTTACACTTTATACAGTGTGTCATGTAGTAATGATTGTATTAATCATTAATTAGTTGTACTGATTATATTGGTCATTAATTAACTATTAATCACTCTCAAGCAACAGAATGTTAAAATTCTCCTTGAATTGTTTGAAAAGCTCTTATGTACAACTTACAGTTGTGTCACTATTTGGGCAATGAATCTATTGGAGATGGGTTTACTGAAGTTCATAAATTTTAGGTGCCAAGTAGAGTTCATTAGTGGCCAGAGATGACAATAGTTTTCTGTGCAGTTATGGCATTACAAAATCATATGTACAATTCAAATGCAGCTCTCTTTCATGTCAAATCCTGCCAGAGACATTGAGCTTAGAGAACTTTTGGTGTGGATGACCTAGAAGCTGGCAGAAGAATGTGGTACATATGTGATAGTTTGGGTTAACAAGCCCTTACAGTGGCTGTCGTTGATCACTTTCATTTGCCAAGTTGCTTTTGGGAGCATTTCTTGCATTGAGGCAAGGATGGAAAGATAAAGACACATTTATCTTATGCAAAAATCTTTGAATTAAACTACAAATTGGGTGGCAGAGAGCACAGAGACAAGTACTTAAAATCCTCAAGTGATCCTTAGGTTTCATATGTGTTTCAGCTTATTCCTCTTCTAAATCTTTTGCATAGCTAAAAAGATAAAACAGAAGAGATTGACTTACATATATCACCATGACCTTTCTGTCTACACATTGATGAACGTAATGAGCAGTGAAACCAAGAAAGAGTAGGCAGCAGAAGGGGAAAAAGCAAGGCTCAAGTATATTAGGCTTAGTATAAGCATGAGTTGACAGCTTTTGAATAATCTCTTTCCAAATCAGATGAGGGTGACGTGTCCAATTTTTATATCTGAAAAAACTAAACACACCCCTCTTGCCCCATATGCTCATAATACACACCATTCTAAAGAGGCATGATTACCTTGCACAGACTTTTTTTTTCCATTAGTAAAGAAGCTTTCATTGCTTTGGGGCAAGGACACAGACATGATGAGGGAATGTGGCTGGTACTGAGTTATAAAATGCAGCTGTGCCTTTGTTTCTTAAGAAACACAGAGCAATACTACAACAGACCCTCTTGCCTAAAGTTACAGACTCAAGAGGCTCTGGGCCAAATTGCAGAAAATAGAACAAATGGTTACTAGCCAATATACTAAACATTGCCCTTCAAAAATCAATGTTAAAATCTGGGTTACTGTAAATCAGAGATGGAGTTTCTAAAACAACAAAAAGAATAGAGAATAGAGATGATTTTGTTGATGTTTCTTGTTTTTCATATTCCTTTTAATTCATTTATGAGGGCTGCATTTTTGTTATGGTTTTTTTGTTACATACCTATTGTGAAACTGTGTGTGTAGGGGGTTGTGTGTGGGTGGTGTTTGTTATAATATGTGTGTGTGAGAGTAGCGGCTAATGGTGTGTGCGGGTATGGCAGCTGGTGGTGTAAGTGCTTGTGGTGGTGGTGTGTGAGAATGGTGGTTAGTGTGTCTATGGGGAGGACTGTTGTGTGTGTGTGTGTTTGCTGGGAAGTGTGAATTTAGCTTCTGTCTAGGCAGAGCACTGAAGTATTAGTATTTGGTCATTTGAACAAATGAACCCTTTGCATCCTTAGTTTATGGGGCAGCATAGATCAATGCTGAGATGCTGGCTGTTTGCTCTCACGTCTTTATTGCTAACCAGTGCCTTTGCCTGGAGATTCTATAGCAAGTTCCAGAGAGGTCCTGAGCCTCCTCCAAAAGCAGGTACCCTTGACCTCTTTTTGTTGGGGACACCCCAACCTGGACATCTTTTCAGTCTGCTTTAGGAGGAGAGAGTGCATGTATGAGGTGGAGCAAGAAGGAGAGAAAATGAGAGGGAGGAGTAGAGGATGTTACGGAGAGAGAGAACAAGAGAGATCTCTGCCGGTGAGCTCCGTGGGGCCCTGAGTGCCTAGCACACCTTGGCTTTTGTCCTGGGGGATTCTCATTGGCCATGGGAATAATAAGGGTTACAAGGGCTAACAGAATGTATTTGGAGGTCTTTCCAGATTATTTGCAATTTCTACAAATTAACCAAGGAGTACAAAATGTGGTGCTGGGTGGCATCACAAACCAGCAAAGAGCAACCTTTCAACCAAACTTATCTGGGACAAAATTAATCTTTTCAAGTCTTGACTGAAAAGTCCTGCAAAAGCTTAAACCCCTGATTCATACTAAACCACAATACCCTCCTCTGGACACATAATGACCTTCATTTCTTTGATTAAAAAAAATTAAGTAAGCAAGTGGAAAAGGGGAGTATAGCCCCACTTTTTGTTATGTGGTTGGTTTGTGACTCCACTTCACTAATTCCAATGGCGAGAGAAAAATTATTGCTTCTTTGATTCTGTGACTCTATTTTGTCCTCAGAATTATAGCAAAAGAGGGGAGAAAGAGAGGGAGAGAGAGAGAGAAGAAATATTGTTAACTGTCTTCAGAGGAAATGTTTGCAGTGGGCGTGCTGTTTGCAGTGGGCGTGCTGTTTGCAGTGGGCATGCTGCTGTCAAGTCTCCCTGGGACGTGTGAGCAGTGTCTCTGCACTAGTCATGGAAGCACCGTGAACTCAGCAGCCTGGTCTGAGCAGACCATAGCAGGGGCTCAAGTGCTTATAGAAGTCAGGGAGGTATTATGGAGCAGTTGTGTGTAAGACAATAGGCAGTCTGGGGGACAGTGTACAAAACTGTCCTACAGAAAGGAGGCAGCCGCTACGTGTCTCCAGTCAGTGTTGCCATGAGGCAAAGGCAGCCTGCGTTGGGGGAGCATCTCTTATGCTTCCCTTCCATATCTAGTATGAGCAATAGACTAAGTTGGGGTCACATTCAGTTAAACTTCTGAATGGGTCTCCCTGAAGCCAAGTATTAGGGGATCCTCTGATATTAAAATCTCTCGAGGAGGATATTAGTTTGCTATTGCTGTCATAACATAGTATTTCAGATCAGGTGGCTTAACCAGCAGAAATTTATTTTCTCAGTTCTGGAGGCTGAAAGTCCAAAATCGAGGTGTTGACAGCATGGTTTCCTCTGAGGCATCTCTCCTTGGCTCACAGTTGACCACCTTCTCACTGTGCCATCACGTGGTCTTTTCTCTGGGCTCAGGCATCCTTGGAGCGCAAACTTTCCTTTGTGTGTCCGACTTTCTCCTTTCTGTCTGAACATCAGTCATATTGAATCAGGGCCCATTCTAGTAGTCTTATTTTAACTTAACCACTCCTTTATAGGCCCTATCTTCAAATACAGTCACACTCTGAGGTACCGGAGTTAGGACTTCCATATATGAATTTTGGCGGTGGTGGGCTGTAGGGGGACAATTCAGCCCAACGCTGTCTGGATTCTGCAGAGGCAGAAGCTTGGGTATCTGCATCCCATTCTCCTCACTAAAGTCAGTAGACAAGTATGTATTATAAACAAGGAAGTACCAGCAGCTCCATCGTCACATATGCGATGACTTAATTAATGGTTTAAGCTTATCCCTAGACAAGAATCCCCAAAGAAACTTGTGATTAAATATAGATTGTAAAGGCTGGCTAAAGAGAGTGTGGAAAGACTTGACTCCTGCAGCAGAATCAACTTTTTCATCATTCTGAGTCTTATTCCATTCTAAAGATGGCATTGTCCTTAGTTAGTAATTGGATCCTCAGTGCCTTCCAGCATTTGCTACCACGCACAGCTCCTGTTCTCTAAGACAAAGCACCTGTGGTGAGAGATGGTAGTGCCTGTTCTCTGTGTGCTGCAACAGTCTTAGAAGTCAGTAAGTGCTTACTTAGCCTTTCAGATAGGAGCTCCCACGTTGATGACGAGAACAACTGCCCAGACTGCTTTTTCCAGTAAGTAGTGATGAGTTTACCTCTTGTGAAACAAAAATAAGCATAGTACAAATTGAATATCCTAAGGATGTGCTTGCAACTCTTCACTTAAGAAAAAGTGCATGTGCTTTTTGTTGGGTGTGATGAAAACCAACAATATTGATCTGTTAATTTAAGCATTTGGCACAGAATGTTCTCACTTCGAATTTCTATAATTCAGTTGGTACTGATGAATCAAAATGCTGCCGTAAGTGCATTTTTGCAATCCTGTGGATAGAACATCAAAATATGGTATCACATGTGACATCCGAGGAAGTAGGGCCTCTTGGAAAATCATAGGTAGCAGACATCTGGGAGTGGATACTTGGCCTAAGCTATTCTCATAAATTTCTCCACTTAAGAATTTGGAATAAGGTTGCAGAGGCCGTAGTGCATCCCTATTGGTGAGAGGGGATAGAAAAACAGGGCTTTCTTTCAGGGGGAGTGGGGATTTCTGGGCCATGTGCATCCCCGGGTAGAGAAAGGCTATCTGCAGAGGACAAGAATAAAAGAGACAGATGTGGAAATGAGAGCATCTTACCTTCTAGAGCAGTTTGAGAGGAATCACAGTTCCTAACTCCCAATTCTGTGTTCCCTTCCCTGGCTTTGGGTTCAATGAAATAGCCATGTATCTTTCTAGTAAATACCACTGTTTGCTTAAGAGAGGTTGAAACATTCTGTTTCTTACAGCTAAAATATGCCCCAGACCAAGAAAAGCAGTTAGGTAATTGTGAAAATCATCATCATCCAATTCTGAATAACCATTTCAAATCTTTCAGTTTCATTCTTTCCAGGACATTGCCTTTGTAGTCAATTGTGGGGTTTTCTGTCAGTTTATGGTCTCTCCATATTTTGAAGAAGCAAACATAATGATTTTTACTCCCTGGTTGCATAATTTTTTATCAGATTTTCTATAGTTTGGAAGTTTTATTCCTGAAATCTGGGAGCAAGGTGTGCTAATTTTAATGCAATGTTATTTAACACATTGCTGGTTCGTATTATGGCCTCAATAAATAGCTGCGAGAAAATTTATTTTGACTTCTTTTCTAGGTCCTTCTGGTGGCACTTGAAACTTTTGGGTAAAACACTCTGGCCTGGCTTCTGGGTGGCTATTGACCTGCTCTGTGCTGTGAAATGTCTAAGTTAGAATTTGTGCAACAAATCTATCATCTGCCTGAATTCAGATACTGCAAATATATTTCAAATTTCTTATCTCTTTTCTTACTCATCTGCTGAGGAAGATTGCCAAATCGTCCAAGTCAGAGAAATTTAGGGCTAGATAAAAGTGTATTTGTGCAGGGGATGGTAAGAGGTGGGATGATGTGCTGTTTAATTAATGGCACATTATGGATCTGTATTGCTTCTCTAAAATCACTCACTGTACAGTTTGTTGGATAATCAGGGCCAGGTTTAAAGTACACTGGCTATCACTGTGAGGTATCAAGCCCATGGGAGTTTTAGCACCAGAAGTGTAGTCTGATGCACTTGTCTTTTGGAAGAAAACACCCTTCAGCTGCTGTGGTTTGATAGTCTTGCCTCCAGCTCCAGAAGCTGCTGTCAGGCAATTAGTGGTGCAGCCCTTGCATAGCTTTTTCATGTAATTTAGGCAAGAATTGAGCCTACTTAAGTCAGAGCCTTCTGATGCCTTTATTTGTCTTTTTTTCATAAGAGGAAGATGAAAAATTCATTCATTTTATATAATTAAAAGTGGCATGCATGTGTACAACACTGTGAATACATTTAGCATGACTGAGCTGTACACTTAAAAATGGTTAAGGTGGTAATTTTCTGTTATATGCATTTTACCACAATTAAAAGTAGAAAGATTAAAAAGTGGCTCATGATCTTATTAATACCCATGCTTTGATGAGGTCATAGGCGAACACCTAAGTGGTCCCTTTGGTTTTAGATTTATATTACATGTTTCCTGGAATTAACACTATCCCACCATTCATCTTGAATGTTAAATATTCTCAAACATCTTGATAATTCCCCTGCCTTCTTCATGTCTGCTTTTCTTCCACGGACACTTATTGAGCATTTATATATCTGGAACCAGAGGGACGAGAAGCAGGATTTGCTCTCTGCCCTGCAGACTGGTTGAGATGACTGACGAGCAAATACTGGGGCAAAAATTCTAAGACAGATGTGTGTACATGATGTTTAGGAGGGGAGGATAGGTGTGGGTAAGTTCCTTTTCTGGGTGGGGGAAGAGGGCAAGCAGAGAGGTAAAGAAGGTCTAGTTACCGGCACCTGATCTACTATTTTCTCTGCTCTGCAATATGAAGTCATCATGTAAAAATGATACAGAGAGCAGTGGGGTCGGGGCTTAGGAAGATGGTTTGGAATAACTATTATGGAACTGTGAGCAAGAGAAGAACAGAGACATGGGAAGAAATGCCAGGCCATTGAAAGCAAGGTCAGATAGTTTTCTCCAGATGCTCCCAACTACTTAGATGTAAGAGACATCTCTAGCTATTTCCATTCTGAGCTGCTCATCAGCTCTCAGCTGCCTTCTGGGTTTAAACCTCAACATAGAATGTACTTGAGGCTGATACCTTTCTTTTTTAAAAATATATTTTATTGATTACACTATCACAGTTGTCCCAATTTTTCCCTCTTTTCCCCCTTCTGCCCAGTACTCCCATTTCTTCCAGTAGTCCCCCACCTTAGTTCATGCTCATGGGTCATGCACATAAGTTCTTTGGCTTCTCCATTTGCTATGCTCTTCTTAACTTCCCCCTGTCTACTTCATACCTACCAAGTTGTACTTCTTAATCCCTGCACCTTTTCCCCCATTCTCTCCCCTCCCCCTTCCAACTAATAACCCTCCAAATGATCTCCACATGTATGACTCTGTTCCTGTTCAGCTTGATATCTTCCCTTCTGTAAAAACCTAAACATTTTCTATCTGCATGACCCACAACAAGTAAAAACAAAATGTGAGTTCAAATATATTTTCCCCAGAAACCAAATTTAAATGTAGTTCTTTTTTCATGTTGGTATCATAATTAGGTTGCATGACATGACCATGAGAGCTGGTCCTACTATGTTGTATTTTAGAGCTTTTCTCCTTGGCCAGTAACATATTCTGCTTCTGCCTAACTGTTCTTTTATAGCAAGATGGAAGCTGTCCAGTCTATCCCTACTCCCTACCTATTCACATGAGAGGCAAGACTAAACAGCTTTCAACAAGATCTCACTGTTCACCATTTAGTTTCCCACTGACCAACTGTCATCCCAGTGTTGTTCTGGAAACCTCACTTCCCATCCTGATCTGTATTTTTATAAGTACAGATGCAGGGTAGGAATCAGCTTGATGGCCTGGTCAGCCTTTGGTGTGTGACTTTCTGTGTGAGTCTGGGATGCTTCATTTCGACACCTTGCTTCTCATGTGGTTTTCGACCCAACCTCAGATTTCAGCTGCAAATCCTTCTCACACTCCCCAGAAGTTAGAAGCTTCCTGGCTTCCTCGCTGACCATCTCTGCTCCTGCTTCCCTCTGGCATCCCGAAGTACCACCGCTGAGTCTTGCCTAAGTCACTGCCATCGAGTGACAGGAGTCTCAGCTAACCCTCACTTGGTTTCTCACAGAGCAAAATTAGTAACTCTTTCAAAAACAGCTTGTGAGGTAATGAGTCAATTCTGAATCAGAACCCAATGTAATTTCTAGCTTACTTTATCTTGATTTTGAAGAGTTAATGCCATTCTTTAGATTCAGTCAGTCATTCTGTGAGTTCCACTTCCCTGCCTTTTGCTTACTAGGAGGTGTCACTCAGGGTCCCAGTCAATATGTGTTTATCAGGGACCTACTTGAGCTTGTCATTTGATAAAGAGGTGGATAAATCACAGTACTTGTCACCAAAAGCACTCACAGTTTGGTGAGAGACAAGCTAACAGTTAACATATAGCAGCAATTCTCAAAATGTCACGGACAGAATAATCAAGTGGATAAAATGGAGAGGCCTGAGTGCATTCTTAGAGAGCTGCCAAAGAATCTGCATTTTTAATAAGCTTGTAGGGGTGGGCCGGCTGGGGGTTATTGAAGGTGAGTTTGATGTAGGCAATATGAGGACCGCACTTGCAAAAAACACTGCAGGAGTTACAGTGAGAGTGTCTACCCTGGGTGCCCAGGAGGGGATGATGGACTCAGCAGAGGGGAGTGTTATAGGGTGGGGAGGCCTAGACTATATAGTGTCCACCTTTTTTCTCTTATATTTGTTTTTATAATATTTTATTTTTTACTAAACAAATTATACTATCTGTAACTTCATGGGTTATATGCATCTCTTCCCATGCTGGAATTTAAGTTGCAGTTTCCTCCAAAACTAAGTTCTTATTCTCAGCTCCTCATTTCTGAATTTCAATTACTTCATTTGCTTTCTGTGGTTAGCATACGAGCTCTTTAACCCTGAACTGAAAATATTACCCTCACCTCACCCAGACACTGAATGCGTTGTTTGCTTCTGTCTCTTTGAAAGGAAGATATGGGGTTTTGTTTCACGAAACTGGACTGCAAAGGAAATGTTCAACCAAGAATAAAACATTTTCTTCCTAGAAGTCTGTTAGCTTTAATGGGTATAAGTCTGTAATTTTTACTCTTGGGGATTTTGTTGAGAAAAGACTACACAAGCAGAGTTGGGTAGAGCAACTGATAAGTGTGTGTGGAAGGCTATCACAGGATAACTTAGCACCTTTGCATTGGTGTCTTTGAATCTACATTTTGATCTACAGAAAGTGAAAAATATATCACATGCAAATCTTCATGCCCTCAGTCTCTTTAAGTCATCAGTGAGACATGTGAAACATTGTCAAGCTGTGGAATAGTTTCCTTTTTTCTATTGAAGTATTATTTTCTCATAGTGAAATGCATGAAGTATATAGACAAGAGTAGTTGTGTTATGAGGGTAGGGAGGAGAGATGTGAAAGGAGATGCTATAGACTGCATTGTGTGCCCCCCTCCCTGCAAATTCATATGTTAAAGCCCCAACCCCCAATGTGACTGTTTTTAGAGAAAGGGCTTTTAGGAGGTAATTAAGGTCAAATGAGGTCACAGGGTGGGGTCCTACTCCCATATGACTGGTGGCCTTATAAGAAGAGGAAGAGAAGGAGATTTCCCCCTTGTACCAGCTCTGAGGAGAGGCCCTGTGAGCACATTGGTGACAAGGCTGCCATCTGCAAGCCGGGAGGCAAGTGCTCGCTGGACCCTACCATGCTGACACCCTGATCTCGACTTCTAACTTCCAGGACAGGTGTTTTGGTCCTATGGTATTTTGTTATGGCAGGATGAGAGTCTGTGAATCTGAGTTCTAGTTCTGATTCCACCACCCTTCGCTCTTGTGGCTCTAGACGTTTCATGAGACCTCACTTTCCTTTCTGCAGAATGAGGATGAAAGACTGACTTCTAAGCTCTTTTCCAATTTTTGAAATCTTCAACTGCTTTGTTATAGATCACATAACATCGAGCCTGAAGCAACCTTTAAGGCCTTTTAGCCTAACTGTGTCACAGAGTGGAAGAGGGAACTAAAGCCCCATCAAATAAGTGATGTGACTTTTCCAATGTCACACAGATACTCCTGGCAGTGCCTGAAGTGTAGTCTCTTCTTTGTTTCTCTTTCTCTTACACTACTGAGTGAGTCGTCAGCTGTTAAGAAAGAATGTTTTCTACCATGTACCTATTTATTAGGAAACTATTAAATTAGAAAAACTGAGCTCTTTGGAATGTTTTAATTGTATTGTGATTCATGATGAAAATTTTCTGTAAATGTCTCTTAAAATCACATATTTCTTTCTAAATATATATTAATAAGTATTGTCAATATGCATAGTTTTATTTAAAAATGTGTTTTTTCAAAATAACATGTGTATAATGCATAATCAAATAATACAGATGAATTTATGATGAAAAATGTTTCTCACCCATTGTTTTCCATTTCCAGTTATTCTCCCCAAAGACAAAAATCTTTTAGCTGCTACTTAAAAAATTTCTTTTGAAGATTCCCTTGATAACGTTAGATAATGTGCTTATTCTTGTGTTCTTCCATAAATCAATAAACCACACCTATAGTATCCCTATTATAAAAATTGAGGTAATAACTCGCTTCTGTTACTCTCCCATCCCTATCTCCCATGTTAAAGTTTGATATTAATATTATTTTAGTTTTTCTAAGCTTTAGTGATTTTAAAATAGTATCATAAATCTTATTTGGGGGGAGAAGATTTTTTGATTCATTGTTTTGTAAAATGAGTACATTTAAGTAGTAGTACCTCTACTCTTTTAAAAATATTTTTCTTTTCCTATTGCTGTATCCTCTTCCTGTCAGCTGTACATTTGCTTTCACATGGTCAAGGTTAACATTTACATTTCACTTTGCAACACAAATGTGCCTAATATGCTTGTCCAGACTTTGGTATTAAATGTCAAAAACCAAAAAGACAATGTTTAATATATTTTAAAGAAAGATTTGTGACCTCAGATATTCTATACCAATGGGTTTTCTGCAAAAGAAAAAAATGGAAATTAGAAATATGCCACTGAGGCAATTTTTTATTAAAATTACATTTATTTGAATTATTATTTAAGATAAATATGCCATTATTTTCTACTTTGGTTTTAAAAAGTGACAGAATACATAAGATTCCAGAATTGGTGTTATTAGTGTCATTTAAATAATTTGTAAACATTTTGTTAATTTTTATAAAATTTAATGCAGTATTTACCCAGATCCTTTAGTTTGGTTCAAAAGGTCTTTAAGATTAGACACTGCACGATCTGTGTTGCTGTGAAAGCCATGATAATGACTCTTTATGATGGTTTTACTCATTGAATTCAGTAAAGTTCTACCTTAATATGTTTCTGCCCTGTGATGCTTAAAACTATATCATGTAACTAAGTCAGAACCTCACTATAAATAATCCTTAGAAACACACAGAAAAAGTTTCGTTATTATTAAAAGTGTAATTATGGTAGTTGGTTTGGGTTAAAGGTACGGTCTTATCTTTAATAATCTTCCTGGTATGGAAGTCTGCTATGTCCAGTGAAGCTTGTAGGAGGTTTCAGTGGGTCAAGTGTGTCTGAATTTTTAATCATATTAACAACTCTAATACATTGTCTTTTTTGTGTGGTCATGTTTCTAGCATGGTTTTTAGGGGGTTATTTGTACAGCAAGGACTACAGGTTTATGTCTTTTTTATAAAAATATGTTCTTGAGCTTTCTTTCCTACTTAGCATTTCATATCTTGCAGACATAAATCCCAGAGCTAAGCTTAGCTCACATAGCTCTGTATATTTTCACTTCCCCAAGGGTAGTTATATCATTTCTGAGGTAAGAGGATCAATATGGAATAGGGTTCTCTAAGTAAGGGCAAACCAGCACCAAATATAGCACTGATGAAACTGTTAGTGGCTTCCTGTTTGTGATGTTCATCAAAGCTATAAAGCTGACTAATACCAGGATTGGAGCTCTGAAGAAGACTGTATGGCCAGAAAATGTCTAAGAAAGTCTTCATACTTGTTCTGGTGCCTGAAGGTTTCTATTTTTACAATGGGTTGCAATGGAAATTCCCTTTTAAGGCCCTTAACTCCTGAATAAATCGCACCTATAATTATGACAAAATTTATTATGAACTAATGTCAGTATATTTCCACAGTTTCTACTAGATTGTGAACTCCTGGAGGCATTTTTGTGCTTTATCTTCTTTATATACCCTAGAGTGCGCTGAAGGACATTTCTCGTACACAAGAGCATTGACAAGTACTTGTTTTCTGCCTGGCACTGTGCTAATCATCGTGGATGCATTATTTTCTTTAATTCTCAGAGAAACCCCATGAGGAGGCACTCTTAGTCCCATTTCATGGATGAGTAATTTAAGAAAAGGAGAGATTAAGTCACTTGATTTGAGGCAAATGTCAAGTAAAATGAGAGCCAGAATTGGCCTGTGTGACTGAACTCTTCCAGAATGTCTTACAGTTGGAATCATACAGTACAAAGCCTTTTCAGATGGACTTTTTTCATTTGGTGATGCACATTTAAGGCTCAACATCTTTTTTGTGGCTTGATATTTCATTTCTTTTGATTGCTGAATAACTTTCCATTATCTGGATGTATTAGTTTGTTTATCCACTAACTTACTGAAGGACATCTTGGTTGTGACCAAGTTTTGGCAGTTATGAATAAAGTTGCTATAAACATTCAGGTACAGGTTGTTTGTATGTGTAAGTTTTCAACACCTGTGAGTAAAAGCCAAGGAGTGCAATTGCCAGATAAAATGGTAAGAGTATATTTAGTAAGAAACCATCAAATTGTCTTCCAAAGTGGCTGCACCATTTTGCAACCCCACCAGCAGTGAATGAGGGCTCCTATGCTGCACATCCTCACCGGCATGTCGTGGTGTCACTGTTCCATCCCAATAGATCCGGGCCATTCTAGTAGGTATGCAGTGGTACCTCATTATTTTCATTTGTAGTTCTCTAATGACATATGTTGTTGAACATCCTATGTTTATCTTTTTGAGTTGAGGTATCTGGGTTGATGGCACATTTTAAAATATGATTATTTGTTTTCTTATTGTTGTCTTTGTGTTTTTTAAGTAATGGTCATTTATTAAACATCTTTGCAAATATTTTCTCCTAGTCTGTGGCTTGTCTTTGCTTCCTCTTGACATTCTCTTTTGTAGAGCAGAAATCTTTAACTTCAATAAAGTCTACCTTATTAGTTATTTCTTTCATGAATCATGCCTTCAGTGTTCTATCTAAAAAGTCATTGTCATACCCAAGGTCATTTAGGTATTCTCCTATATTATCCTCTAGGAGTTTTATAGTTTCGTGCTTATATTTAGATCTGTGAGTAATTTTGAGTTAAATTTTATGAAAAGGGTAAGGTCTGTGTCTAGATTCATTTTTTTTTGCAAGTGGATGTCCAGTTGTTCCAATACCATTTGTAGAAAAAACTCTTTGCTCTACTGTATTATTTTTGTTTCATTGTCAGAGACATATGTTATATTTATGTGTGTATATTTTTGGGATCTCTATTCTGAGGAGAACCAAGGCATGCTAGCTGAAGGCCAGTGCCTGCTCTCAGACATGAGTAAGGTCACTGTTGATCTTCCAGTCTGGCCTTTCCTCTAGCTCAGTGAGAACACGTGAGTCCAGACAAGACCAAATGGAACTGCCAAGCCAAGCACAGA
>CM052540.1:129917369-129950331 GCA_028533065.1 Trachops cirrhosus | reverse complement strand
GAAATAAGCCAGGCAGTGAAAGACAAATACCATATGATCTCGCCTTTAACAGGAACCTAAACAACAAAACAAAGAAACAAAGTAAAATATAACAAAGGACACTGAAATGGAGGACGGGATGTCAGTGACCAGAGGGGAGAGGGGAGGGAATTTCAGGGGAGAAGGGAAAGGTTTACAGGAACAAATATAGAGGACACATGGACAAAACTACGGGGCTTGGAAATGGAAGGGAGGTGGGGAGGGATGGGTGGGTGGGCTGGAATGGGAATAGAAGATAGAAACTGTACTGAATAATCTAAAATAAAAAAAATTAAAAAAAAGAAATACTAATTCATTGTCATTTTAAGACATTACATTTTAGGTGATTTGTTATATGGCAGCAGATAACTAATATAACATGAACAAAATGTTTAAAGTCTTTGGAAGCATTTTTATACTTCAACTAAATTGATGACTAAATTAAATGATGTGTTAATAAGTTTGCAAATATGAATAAGGTTTCATGGTGAGTTTTGGAGAGTTCAGCTTCTGTGTTCAACCAATAAAGAAACCACATATGAGGAGTGTTGTTTCATGCTGGGCAAATAGTACTTTACATAGTGTGTATAACTACAAAGAACTATATATATATATATATATATATATATATATATGAGAATTCTTGGTTTCTGGAAGAAGATCATCAATGTAATAATTGTCAGGATTTTTTACGTGGATGGTGCAATTTTGTACTGATCTGACTCTAAGTGATCAGTCAACTAACATTTACTGAAAGGGCATGAGGGAATGGGGCTCTTTGGGCTGAGTAGGAACTGGATTGTGCTGGTTTTGTTCTGAAAAAGTTTAGAAAGTGGCAATGATAGGAAAAGGGAGGAGAAGCCCAAGAAAATAAATTATCTTTATTGCTTTGCTGGGGTCTGTGATGTCCCAAGAGCCAGATATGCTACATTTCCTTCTAATAGGAAATCTTACATCCTGCCTTTGTAATTGGTAGCAGCAGAAATTTGAGTTTCATTTCAAAATGGAAAAGGAGAGCTGGTGGATTTTTACAAATCCCTGATTAAAAGAAATCCTTCCTGCATAGTACTGAGTACAGTAGTTCTGGGACCAAGTGAAATACTTATATCTAGATTATGCAAATTGGTAACTCATGGGCATTTTTAACTCATGGGTAACTCATGAGTCTCTGTACCTTTGGGTGTATTTTGTTTAGTCTGTGCTACAGCAGTTGAGTTGACTTTTAAAAATCCAAGAGATTTCACACAAAAATCCATAGTTTCAGCATCTCTTGAAAATTGGATGATCTTGCCACAGGTCTGGAGTGATGGACAGCACACACCTTAGTAGCTTCTCCAGCCACCAGCTTATTCTCATGGCCTTATCAGTCTGGTTGTGTAAGTATGCACCAGCCTTTATGGACTCATTTTGAAGATTCAGTCCTGGTAATCGGGACTTAATTGACTACCAAATAACAAAGAGTGGCTCAATTTCTCATGGATGCAAAATGATCAGAAAAGTGATCTGCACGTGAAATGTCCATTTGTGTCATTTCTGCTACCAAAAAAAAAAAGCTCCAGTTCAGGCTTCAGTCATAGATTTAGATCAGATGACTTTAGGGAGTGTTTCACAGCAATGAAGAGATACTCCCAGTTCAATGAGAGGAAGAGAGGAAAGTCCATGCTTCCTGGGATTGAGAGAGGACCTTTTGGTGTTCCTCAGGTAAAAAGCTGTCTAGGCAGAGAGGACCATCAATAGCTTCCTCACAAAAGCAGCAAAGACCTACAGACCTTCTGACATGATATCATGTGCTTCACAGGCAACCTGTCTAAAGTGAGGACAGGGTACTCCACTGTCCACATTCTTCATTGCCTTGGATGGGCAGAAGGTTTTAGAACTTGAACAGACCCTACTCAAGAGGTCAGGGAACCCAAAGGGAGCTAATAGTAAGTTTTTCACAATCTGATGACATGGTATTTTGAGTCAGAAATTATTATAAAAAATAAAGAGATAGGTACACACCTAGAATTGTGGACTGAAATTTATGACCATTATATTGTCACAGAATATACTTATATTTAGGGAGATAAATACATATTCTAATAAGTACAGTTTGTGTTTTCAAGGTATTGCTTTATTTTTGCCCTCTACCACTGTTTATAAACTACATCCTGATATTCTGCACTTAATTATTATACTACATATTACAATTACGATCCTGAGCTTCACATATGTTTGGTCATTTGCTGCTGGCTCAATGTTTTTCTTTTACGAGCATCCTTATGTTTCTCCTTCCCACCGACCAGAAATGTTTCCAGTGCTATGCACAGGCAATGGCTCTTTACATTACCACCACTCAGTCATCTTCCAGAGAGGTTTTCCACAAGAGTCAGTGAGCAAGCAGGACCTTCAGGGACTGCTCTCCCAATGAGTGGCTCTTTTACTTTGTGTGAAGAGTTCCAACTGGGAATTGCTTCCTATGGTTCTAGGTTTTTATTTCAGGGCATTGATGTAACAGAGTGCAGCCAAGGGGAGACCCCAAATAGGGATTTGTAATGGGGTCCAGAACTCAGTGTCCAGGAAATATTAGGAAAAAATATACATATATAGGATGTCCTCACCCCCACAAGTCTGAGATGGGGGATAGGACACATGGAGCAGGGCCATTGAGAGTTGTTTTGAATAGCAACAGCTTTGCAGCTAACCACTGGCATGGTAATTTAACATACCTATAACCTTTAACTGGTTTCATAGATATGGTAAACAGCTGTGGCCATGCTTTGAGCCTGGGGGATGGGAGTGACTTCAACCCATGATGTAACTGGGAGGCAACTCCCCCTGGTTACAGAATCTGTGTAAGAGCTTGGAGATGATTGGCTCCACACCACAGGGCCACACCTGCCTGGACTAACTATGGCAGCCCAGTAAAGCTGGAAAAAATATGGGAATGCTTGCAGCTGTGGTCAATTGTGGGAGGAGTAGGAAATGGTGCTGTAGAGGAAGTTTGGGAGTGGGATTTAAACCCAGGTGTGTCAGCCATGTGGTGTCTTTTTTGGATCACTCAGCTTGGGCAGGGAAGAACCACGGACTTCTATTTCCTTTTCTGAGATATGGCACCCCAGACTGGGCAGAGGGTAAAGGAGGGACTGTGCATTTGTGGGTATTCTAAAGGACTTTGGGATCTGGATGAAGACATTAACTTATTACTCTTAAGTTTGTATAACTCTTTAAATAAATAATCCCTTTCCTTTTCACCAATCTTTGGCATTGAGAGACGTCTTTCCCTGGTGGTGGGCAAGGTGAACCTAAGTATGGTGGGAACCCCTGGAGCATAAGGGTGGGTCTATTCATTAATAGCATATCATTTCCCCCCACCCCCGTCTGTTCTGTAACATGGAGATACATTATTGTTCATTCTTAATCCTTAGTTGAGACCTCCAATGGAAATTTTATCAATGTGACAACTGTATTCATTCATTTATTTAGAAAATATAGGTTGAATAGCAACTATGTATTCAGGGTACTAGATAAGATCCAATAGCTACTTTCTGGGAGCTCACACCCTCCTGAGTGAGAGAAAAATATATCTGTAGTTGTAAAAAGATGTGAAGGTGCTGTGGTGGAGGTAAGTACAGGGAAACAAGGGCAAAAATTGGGGTAAGTGAAGAAGTTAGACTAGGAAGGAAATCAAGATGTGTTTTGGGTGAAATGATACCCAAAGTGTGTTTTAAAATAAAGAGTTGGATTTATTAAGAGAAGAAACAGAGACCAAATATTGATGTTGCTTGAATGCCATGTTAAGAAATTTGGACTACCCAGAACTGGGTGTGGTTCCTTGAGGCACCACAGAAGGATTTTAAACAAGAAGGAGGTTTGATCTGATTTCCTTTTTAAAAAGAGCATTTTGGTGACAGTGTGGAGGATGAATTAGGAGCAGGGCAAAGCCAGGGGAAGGGATATCTCTTAGGAGACAATTAAAATAACTTAGATAATACATTATAAGAGCCAGAACTCAGGCAGTAGAAGTAGGAATATATTGAAAAATAGGTTCAAAAGATATTTAGAAGGAAGGGGATTTATGCTCTGAGGCCTGATTTTATGTATGAGGTGAAAAAGGGAAGGAGTCCAGGATGATTCCAGTTTTCCTGCTTGGGTAATTGGTTGTGTGACTGATCATTTACAATATTAATGACCAAGAAGGAGAGGCAGACCTTAGGAGACTCATGACAAATAAATCATTGGGCTCGTTGACTTTGCAGGGCCAGTGGAACATCCAAATAGGGTTCTAGTTATTAGTATTTGGCTATATGGATCTGGATAACATGGAAATAGCTAGGCTGGGAGTAAATATTTTGGAGTCTTTTGCACATAGAGGATAGAGAAAACCTTGAGGATGAATGAGATCATCCAAGGAGTTTTGTAAGGGGACAAGAAAAGAATCCGATTGCAGATTTATGGTGCAAAGTGACTTTTGAAGGATGGCCATTGGAAGAAGAGTATGCAAAACACTCTTCTGGAAACAAGTAACTAGAATAATAATAAGAAAACAAAGAGAGAGTGCAATCTGGGAGCAAAAAAAGGGGGAAAGAGGGGAGCGGGAGAGAGAGGGAGATTTCCAGCTAGATCTAAGATTTCAAGGGCTAAATAGAGGTGCTCATTTATTTAGATTTTCTAATTCAAAACCAATTAACTAAGTAAAAGAATGAAAAATCCATTATGAAAAAAAGCATAGCAAATGCCAAAGAAATTGAAAAGTGACCTATGAAAATAATTAGTGAAAACAATTAAAATTTTAGTTAATGATTATAAAGAGAATCAACTAAGAAACCATCTGCAAGTTTGCTCAGACAGTTTTCTTTGATGTATATCAGGACATGAGTTCAAATGTTCTTAAGAAAATTGCTTATTACTCTTGTTTTTGACTATTCCTATTGTTACATCTGAAATCAAAGTGATTGGAAACCTATTTAGAGCATCCTAAGGAGCAAAAATTTTAGTTTTAGCACTATCCAGCATATCTACTTCCTAGATGAATCAAAGAGCAATTGTGATATTTAGCAATGCAGTAACTAAAGCCAAAATCAGTTTATTAGGCTGTCCTGAGAAAGTACCACAGTCTGGGAAGCTTAAACAATAGAAATTTATTTTCCCAAAACTCTGGAGGCTGAGTCTGAGGTGAAGATTTTGGCAGGTTTTGGTTTCTTCTGAATTTCTCTCCTTGGCTTGTAGATGACCATCTTCTCCTGGGTCTTTACATGGTCTTCCCTCTGTACACGTCTGTGTCCTAATCTCTTATAAGGACATCAGTCATATCAACCCACCCTAATGACCTCACTATAACTTAATTACCTTTAGAATGACCCTATCTCCAAATATACTTACATTCTGAGGTACTGAAAGTAGGACTTCAGCATAGGAATTTGGTGGCAGTCACAATTCAGGCTGTAACAATTTTAAAAATCTGCTTAAAATTTTAATTTATGTTAATTGACAGAAAATAACTTATATCATCATGTTTTCTATTTAATTTTAAGTTTCAAAAGTATATATTTCATTATAGGTACATTTTTATTATTAATAAAGTACACAAGTAACTGTATGGTAAAAGAAGCACATTTCATGGATTCACTAGTGCATGCTATATAGTTGTTTTATAAGCCATGGAACGATTATATGAGAGATGAAAAACAGCCACAAATTCTTTGACATTCTACTCATTGAGAGGTGGGTATCTAATGTCAATGTCCCCTTTCTTTGAATATGGGAGGGCTCTCTGTCTGCTTTGACCAATGTACTATCACAGAAATGATGCTGTCCTGGGCTTCTGTCTTAAGATACTGGCAGCTTGCACTCATGTCTCTTAGCATAATTCCTCTACGAGCCCTGAGCTGTCACGTAAGAAGTCCACTACCCTGAGCCTACCATGCTGGAGAGGACGTGCATAGGTGATCTGGTCAACAGTCTCTTCTGGCCCTCTAGTCATAGCATCAGATATGTGAGTGATTCCATTTGGGATCTTTTGTCTGCCAACAGACCACTACCAAGTGACCTTGGTCAATCCTGTGTGAAAAGTGATGCTTGTAAAAATATTTTCTAAATTTGGTCTTTTGCAAATGAAAGCTAACCAAATATATTAGTGCCTCTTTAATTTCAATGTAACAAACTTGTTATACTCAATATGAAAAAGCTCTGTGTAGATCAACAAACTAGATCTCACCTTGTTGTCATAGTTGTCATGGGATAATCGTGTGTGTGAATCCAAAGCCAAAGATTATCTCTTATGCTACCCCTTAGTATCAAAACAAAGGCAGATAGAAAATTCAAGGTACCTGTAGATACAGAACTGTTATCAAATACCTTAAATTGAGACCAGTATGTTTTGAAATCTTCACTTTTAACAGGACAATATTTACTCTTTTGTCTTTTAATTAATTAGAGATAAATGACCTAGTTGAATGTCAGAATAATATAGTTTCATTTTAGAGTATACATTTTTATTCCTAGAATGATGTTCTGAAAACAAGAGACAAGAGCTGAAATAGTCAATTTTTTCAGCCATCTTTTCCATCTGCGCAATGGTGGCACTTCATTTGGAATTTAACAGTGGTGGTTGACAACAGTTACAGTTCTGATTCCTATGGTTGGACCCACACATGTCTGCACTGATGCTTAACGTAGGTGGCAGGAGTTGCTGGAGCGTATGTTTATTGCATGCATTACTTTCTTTGCGCAAGGTGGTGAAAAATGACATGGCAATAGGAATGTTTTGCCATGCATATTGTGGATGGGAAAAGAAGTAGAAATAGAACTGTATGAAAAATGTGTGTGGGAGTCAGCAAATAAAGGGGTCAACAAAAATTTAAAAGTGGTATTTTCAGATACTTTTACATCTGTGAAAGAAATAAGCAAGGTGGTGTAATAGAAGATGGGAGTTTCTTGAGATGGAATGTTTGGGTAGGCCCCCAGAGGATGTGCAGTTGGGTAGGGAAGAACTGGGACTCAGTAATTTTTATGGATGCTTTCCCTAGTAAGGGGGCAACGTCTCCCTTTCCTGGATCCATGCATGGACATCTCATTTACCAATCCTTGTAGATTTATAGTCAGATTCCATGGTTATACTAGTGACACATACTCCAGAAGTAACATAATTGCACTGGTTGCTGACTCACTCTATCATTTTTTGAAAACAATGAATCCTGGAAAAGATCAAATCAAGATAATTTGACTATTTAAATGTGTAGAAAATAATAGCTAATATTTATAAGCATTATTAAGTCTAGCAGTGGTATAAACTAAACACTATGTATTAGCTTAATTTTTACAGTGGTTCTCAAAACTGGTGCTAACAATATTTTCAAGATAGAGAGGATACCAGTTTGGCTAAGAGATAGAAATAATTTTCCTCTTTTGCACAGCCTGGAAACGGAAGAGCTGGAGTACCAACCCCACAGTCAGACTACTTTCTATTATACTACACTGTTTTCATAGAAGAGCCAGTTTGTATATTCAAGACTTTGACGGGATAGTATCAGGTGAGAATTCTTTTGTATATGATGTGCATTTTTTGAGAATGGTACCTTACTTTTTTTTTAGGGCTACTGATAATCCTTAACTTGACCTTGGGGAATCAAAAGATAATAAAGATTTGCTTTTTCATAGGAACACTGTACTGAGGAAAATGTGTTATATCCAAGCAATATGCTGTGTAAACAGCTAATATATTTTAAAAAGAAAAATGTTAACAGTCATTTAGCAGCAAATGGGGCATTTGACCTGCAGCTCACAGATGACTTCCCAAATGACGTGAATAATTTATTTTAGGAAGATGAAATGATAGGGGTTATGCAATGCTTGATGAGAAATTCCAGTTGTAATTGGGGAGATTGCTTCTACTTAGCAGGGTCACCAGTCGAGGAAGGAGTGGTCCCAGGATATCATTTCCCACCTTGAGAATCTTGGCCGAAGCAGTGTGTAAATGCTTTCGGTCCAGCTGTGATCCAGCTAGTGTAGCTGGAGTAAGCTTCTTTTCCAGAGACCTCATAAGCCCTGTGAATATCTAGCACCCAAATCGGCCAGTGCTATTTTTTGAGAGGTTGTGCTCTAATCACAGCTCCTCATCTTAGAGCTGCAGTTACATTTCCTAGATTTGCACTGATGCAAGTCTCTCCCAGAACTAGGATAAGCTGTCAAGTTGTAGGGCAGCTCTGTTGCTACTTGGAATTTATGCCCTAAGGGACAAGCACTCTGTAAAGCCTTTTTGAAAGCTGACAGCTTAGTGTTGGCAGCTGAATTTTGAAATTTCAGGCTATTATCAAAACTCTCAAACAGCTGAAACTGTAGGTATGTAACAGTTAAGCCTTCTGTGAGGCATGTTTATCTGGCAGAAAGATTGCTATCAGTTGCTTTATTCTGTTATCCAGTGCATTTCAGGTGCTTTTTTTGTTAATCAATTAAAATGAATGCATTATTGAAATATCTATGACAAGGCACATTAAGAGCCATGGTTAGGATTTTAGCCTCAAGACCATGCTCAATTTAAAGATATGGCCTCCTTCTTCAAAATACTTAGTTGTATAATTTTGCTGTCGAGTTTCTGAAAAATGTAAAAAGTAGTACAAGAATTCACATATTTGGTAGTCTCTGTAAAAGCTTACACTCAGTTCTTTCCCTGTGGACCTAGAAGGAAGTAATGAAAAACCATATTTCTTTCCAAGCTAGAGCTGATACTCCTGAATATGTTGGTGTCTGAAAATATATTTTATGAAAATAAGGAGCTAAAAGGTGAGGTGTTACTCACACACACACACACACACACACATATGCATGGAATGTGGACCTCTTAATTTTCATTCCATTAAGTTCTGAAAAAAAATCTATGTCTGATAGAGGAAAATGGGAAGAGTTAGAAGAACTGTTTGGAGGAATGTCAGAAAAAAAGAACTGGTATTTTTTTTGGCAAAATGGAAGAATAATGATCCTGTAGCAATCTATATATAAACTGTATCTTTTTGTTAATGAAGACAAAAATGAAATTATATTACTAACGGTAAGAGAATATGGCTCTTTGGTTACTAGAAAAAATGATTAAAAACACAATCTCTCTCACTTAGAAAACGATACCTCACTCCCCCATGTTAACTATCAAGCCAACTTGGAGACTAAAAAATCTTGGCCCCAGCCTCAGTAGGGCCTTCCCCAAGCACTGCCACAAATGATCCTATCTTACGTTTAAATACTGGGTAAGCACAAATTGAAATGTATCATTAAAGTAATTAACCCAACCAAATCCCCTGGCTGCCACAAATTGAATGTGAAATTGTAGTAATCTTTGATGTCCTCTAAGTGATTGGTGACTGAGAAGTGAATTTGAGAAAACAGCTTCGAGATGAATCATGGTCATATTCTCCATGTGTGTACACAGCATCAAACAGGCAGTCCAGTAAATGCAACTTCTTCAAAAATAATTCTCAGTGAAAAAAAATGAAATATGTTTAGTTGGACTTTTCTCATGAGTTAAGTTTTACAGACACAGATTTTGAATTAAGCAGTGCCTCAGTCTGATTTGTAGGTTAAGGTGTATAGTAGCTACATAATGACAATAAACAACAACAATAACAATGACAATAACAGCATTTACCATTAAAGAATGTGTACGATGTGAAAGGCATGGCTGTAAGCCATACACACACTCATGCATGCACGTACATGCCTATACCTCACATAATCAAATATACGTATATATACATATATATATATATGTATTATTTTTAATCCTCAAAACACCCTTGACAGTGGTAGGTATTATTATTATCCCCATTTGGCAGAGAAGGAACTAGAAGGTCAAAGAGCTTACATAATTTGACCAGGGTCACAAAGTGGTAAACGGTGGTGTTTAAATCTGGGCCATCTAAGTGTAAAGCCTATGCTATTTATTTATCCTTGTATTGTGTAGTGCCATTTGGTTGAGTCACCAGAACATGCACGTGTTGAGATATATTCACTCGAAGTTTATCTGCAGCACAAGAATTTTAAACTTCTGTATGAGTTCCTTCAAACATGTGGTGATACAGTGAAGAGCAATTACCACAGTATAAGTGATATTTTCAAGCTTCCATATAAAAATGCCTGGAGGCAGAACTGATAATGGAAAGATATTGATTGTGAATTTAAATGGTGACGAACTTCAGGAACGATAACAGCCAAATTTATATCCCTAAAGGTTCCCTCTTATATTTGCAAATTCCCCTTTCCAGTCTGAAAAGCTGGTTTTTGGAAGTGATGACAGAAGTATTACAGAGTCAGCCCTAATAACAGCTGTTACCTCAGATTAGTGCAAGTAAAAATGTCTCTCATTTGCTGCTGCACATCTGTTATAGGTTTCTTTTTAAATCTGTGCATAGTAGGCTATAGGACGGTGTACAAGACTTTTCCTCTATTTGAAATATTTTTCTGTATTTTCTTTTTTACTGCTTAGCTTCATTTCCTGAGAGTTTTTGTTAATGCATTGTAACCACTTAACTTCAAGCAGACACCAAAGAGGAAATAAAAATATAAATGCTTCCATTAGGTAAAACAAAGGTTTATTTGGACTTAAAACCAAAAATTTGGCTTGTTATTTTTTTATATTAAAATGATTCTTTCTATCATCATGCACCTCTGAATTTTAGTCCTTTACTATAGCTATTAATTGCAATAATTAGATAAATTAGGTGTGAGAGGTAGTTCTCTCTTTCTACTAAGACTTCTGTGTATTTGGGTCAGAAAATTTTATGATCCTTTTTCATTTATTTTATAGCAGTTTAAAAACAAAAAATGAAACAAAACGAAGAGCAAGTTAATTGATTGGCAAAAAATGTGAGACCTCGATATTACTTAATTTTGTTTTGCCAAAGGGTTTTTAATAAATGCCTTTGAGAAATATGTATATATTTATTCAACTCCTTATTTACATTTCTCACTGTCCAGATAGAATGGGCTTTATTTGGAATTTCTACCAAAGGAAGTGACTTTGGGTATTATTGCCATTAGTCTCTTAATCTTTGATGCAGCCAGCTCTCTTAGGGATAGCTGTAGCCTTCATTCCATCATACGTGAGCTGCCTTGGGTCAGGCAGTCAATATGGAGATGAGGAATAACTACAACAGAGGTTATATTTTCAATGTTTCGGATTCAACAATGTCTGTAGGCAGAGCTGGTAATGGAAAAATATTGATTCGTGAGTTGAAGCTCATCAGGACGGATAATAGCCACCTTTACACCTCAAAAGCTTCCACAAAGCCTGGCTTCTGGCCAATTCTGATTCCATCTAAAAGGCAGCCATGAAAAATGGAAAGTCTATGGCTTTAATACTCAGACTTTAAAAGTTCTCAAGTTCTATTCCAGATGGCACCAGAGATTTGAACTCGGTTTCCATTACATCCAAATCTCAGTCTTTTATTATTAAATTTGTATTAAAACTATATATTTCTACTTTTTCCAAAGCCTAAAATGTGATGAAAGCCTATGAAACTTTCTGGGTCTCTCAATAAATATATCAATTTCTAGTTTGCTAGTAGTCTGACAATTTCTATTTCTAGAATTTTGATAAAAATAGAAAAATAGATATTGACCAAAATATACTTTTGGGGGCCCAAACTATTTAAGTTGATTAGGACTCTTTTTCCTGGACTTTATGACATTTCACATCAGTATTTTTCTAAGTGTGGTCTGTGGAACACCTGCATCAGGATCACTTGGTGTGCCCAGAAAAAAAATTCAAATTACCTGTCTCTACCTAGTACTTACTGAATTAAGACCTCTGAGGAAGGTGCTTGAGTAAATATGTACTTAAGATCCCAAGAAGAATATTTTTTCTACTGTAAGGTTTTAGAAGCATTGCCATATATACATACACATACACACATACATATATGACAATACATGTTATATACACATATATATGTTATATATAGTGCTTTATAGCTTACAAATCATAAATCACTTTCACATTTATGCTGTCACCTGACTCTCTTAGAAACCTTGTTAAATGTAGGAACAGGTAAAATCTCCTTTTTATAGATGGGGAAACTGAGATCTAGAGAAGTTCAGATTCTCACCCAAGGCTACCAAAACAATAAGAGGCAGAATTTAGGCCTGTCTTCAAGGTTTCTAGTCTAGTTCTCTTTCTTTGACACCTCACCCATTCTCCTTCTACCTGAGAGGATGTCAGTGGCAGGTATTTGGTGCGACAGATGAGTCTTGCTACTCTCCAATACATATTCCATAGGGAAGAGAGATATTTCAAAGATTTTTCAAGTAGTAGTAGCATTATTTAATCAGACCTATGTTCTAGGAGACAGCCTAGAGCATGATTTGGAGAGAGATGAAACGAAAGGTGGGAAGGTGAGCTGAGAGACATGTCCCTTCTACCACACCAGCAATATAGCCTGGGTTGCTCATGTCAGAAGTTCTCAAATTGCATTCCAGAAGGAACTAGAAAGGAAATATTTTTTTCACCAAGACATAGTTGTGAAATTCAGAAAATGGTTCTTTATGGTGCTTATTGAAATTTAACAATACTCACATGGCTCCTCTATTAAGCTGTAAACTTTATAAAATAGAACCATGTTTCATTCATCTTTGTATCCCCAGAATCTACTTCAGTTTTGGCTGTATGGTTTTATTAAATGTGTTTGTTGTTTGTTTAATGAACTTGAGTGAATGATAGTAAAAATTTGTTTTGCATTGGCAAATGTTAATTATTGTTTACATGCATAGCTCCTATTTTGTACTCAATATATGCCAACATATAATGTTAAGTATACTGGCGTACCTCATTCAATGGCTCTTTGCTTTATTGTGCTTCACAGATGTTGTATTTTTTACAATTTGAAGGCAAGAACTTCCACCAGCAAAAAGATTATAACTTGCTTTATGGAGGTATTCATTTTCTTGTTGTGGTCTGGAACTGAACCCACAATGTCTTGGAGGTGTGCCTATATTTACTCACCTGATCATTACAAATGCCCTATTATAATGACCCCTCTTTTACATGAGAAGCACAGAGTGGCTAAGTAACTCATCCAAACTCAGTCCCTTGTCCAAGCTCTAATTCTAGTGGAACTGAGCTTTGAATTAGGTAACCTGGTTCCAAAGCCTTGCTAGGCTACATTATATACATAAATTCATAATTTGTTTCAATTGCTTATAATTTTTGATATTTTATATTGGTATAAATCAGAGTTTAATAGGTGTACCATATGCTATGGTAATAAACAACACTAAAATATCAGTGGCTTGACCCAATAAAAGTTTATTTCATACTCAGTTTTATGTGACTTAGATGTTTCTTGTATGTGGCTCTTATCCAAAAGATGACTCAGCGACCTTGGCTGCTTTCATCTTGTAACTATGCCAGCTGGAACAGGTGTCCTCCAGGGTTGAACAGGCATGGAAAGAAAAGTGAAGGTGGCATATCAGCTCTTAATTGCCTACTCCATAAGGTCCCATGTCACATCCACACATATTTCATTGAGCAGCACTATTCACACAACCCAATTTAATTGAAAGGAAGGCTGGGAAATGTAGAGGAGCATGTGGACCTTTGCTCAGCACTAATCATTTATGCTACAATAAAAAGTAAGATAATAATAAATGCATAAAAATAAAACATTGAGAGCAATGCATTTGTTTTCAGTCCCTGGCTCTAATACTAATTAGTTCACTGACACTGAATGCAGTTTATCTGCTTTGAATCAGTTTCATAATGTGTAAAATGGGCATAATGAGTGAAACTCAACACATAGTGTTGGATGAATTAAATGAGATGATAGAGTTAATGACCATAGCATAGTCATGGGCACACAGTTAGTGCTCAGTATATTACAGCCATTGTATTAGTCAGGCTTCTCCAGAGAAACAGGATCTATCTATGTTTCTGTCTATCTATCTACCTACCTATCTATCTATCAAGAGAGGTGTTTAATATAAGGAACTGATTCATGCAGTAATAGAGGCTGGAGAGTCCAAATCTGCAGTAAAAGCCTGAAGGCTGGAAGCTACTGTAGAACCAGGAAGAACTGATGTTCTAATTGGGAGGTCATCAAACAGGAGAGCTCTCTTTTACTCAAGGAAAGGCCAACCTTTTGTTCTATTCAAGCCTTCAACTGATTGGATGAGACCCACCCACACTGGGGAGGGCAATCTACTTACTTCAGATCACTGGTTAACATGTCAATGTCATTCAAAAACACCCACACATAAATATCCAGAATAACATTTGGCCTCATATCTGGGCACCCCATGGCCCAGTCAGGTTGACACCTAAAATTAATCATTGCAGCTAGTATTATTATTATTAGATATAATCTATAGTTAAATTTTTCTTGTTCCTTGGTGAAGTTTATTTTTTCTCAGCAAAGCTTTTTTTTTTTCATTTTTAGAGACTCACATTAAAATTCCTTTCAGACGAGCAATAGATGCTCAAACCTGTTAGTGAAGGTAAGATTTTGGGCTCAGGGTGAGCAGATCAAGTTGGTAGTCCTCTTGTTAGATCATCATCTTGACAGTCAAACAGCCACCATAAAAGATGAACAGACAATCTTTTAAAAAGAGGTCACATGGAAGACTGGAAGCAAAATTGTGTCTTCAATCTTTTGGTCTTTCTCTTCCTCATTACACTGCCAACAGTAATCATTTTTATGTTATTTTTTATTTATACACTATTTGTAGTATTTAATTTTAGCTAGACTTTTACAGTCATATTCAAACTAGTCACTTCTGTAATCCTCAATCTCATATTTAGCAAAATCTGTATTGATAGTCTGCAAACAATCAACCAAGGCAGGAGGAAGAAAATCTGCCTAAACTGTTGGGGTTACATAAAAAACAAAACAGAACAAAGAAAAAAACAATCAGCTGACTGACTGACTTAATTTCTCCCTTTTCTGCTGGTTGTCATCATGGCGATGCAGAAGAAGAGATATTCCAGAGCCAAGCTCATCTCTGCAATACATTGGAGAGACGCAGAAAGCCTGGAAAGATACTGGGTCCTTGGTGCCTGGAAGTCTAGCAGACACAGGCTTTGTCAAAATGGTGGAGGAAATAAGCTCCAGACACACACAGTGCTTTATAGGAAAAGGCTTTCTAATTTTTGGAAAATTCAACAAGAAAACTTTCTCTGAGGGAAATCATTGCCAGCCCAGTACCAAGCCAGTCAACCTGTTGGACTGAATCAACCAGTCAATTGATAATTATTATGAACCAGTTGTGAACAGAAAGTCTGGCCAGTGAGTTGCTGAGCCCAGATCAACAGTATAGATAATAAGGGAAGATTAATTCCTGAACAGTCTTACTTCTTACAGTACCTCCCAAAGTATCAATAGATAGAATAACTTTGTCTGCAGGTGGCTCAATTGATGTGGGTCTATCAGGAAGGGACCTTGAAGTGCACATCTAAGTAGTTTTAAAAAGCATATGCAATAAACTAGGCCACACGATTTTTAGTTTTATTTTTAAATATTGGAAGATAGAATTAAAATGTTTTGTGTCATTTTATTCTAAAGTGAATTAAGAATGTGAATGTTTTCTTAACATAAAAAAATAAATAAAATAGCTTTGGTAGGAAAATTATATAAATTGAAACACATTTAATGATAGATGTTTGAAAAGTCCTGTCAAAGGTACAATGTCATGTTCTATTGCTTTTTCATAGTAAACAAACTCTGTTTCATGATAATGTCCTTGCAGAGACATAAAGCAGAGCCACAGAGGCTCAAGTGCCTGCTTCTTGATTTACACATTGACCCACACTGTGCTGATTATGCTTTTGTGTAGGGCAGCATGCACTTCCAGTGCAGGAATGTAAAAATATAAATTGTAAGAAAATCATACACTATCTTATTTTGTAGTTACTATGATTTATTGTAGTACAGAAAGGGGTCTTTACAAATCTAAATGGAAAGTGTTTTTAGCATATGCAAATATATTACTATGTCACTTAAGTTAATTTAGTCATATGTAGAAAATACACCACTCCAAACTATTCACATTCTTGCTATGTGGATAATCCTATGATATATTTCTGTATAAAATTCTGTGTAGTTCATAAATGTAGATTAGAAAGTGTCTCACATAGAAGGTTTTGTGTAGTCAGTTGTAAAGTAAAGGAAGACTCTTTCCTCTACTCATCACACTTCTGACACCAAATGTGTTGCAATTATACCAAGCAATTCTCCAGTTCTCTGCAAACACCAGTTGAATATCCTATAATCTATCATTTAATTTATTCTGACACTGACTTCCTGGAGTTGGTGCAGACCCCACAGGTTAAGGGCTCAGTCCCACATAGCTATCCCCACCAGTTAGATGCAAGACCCAGGTTGTCATCTGTACTTCTGAATACCCAGCTATAAATTGTCTATAGGTTACTCACCCTATACTGAACTGCTCCTCACTTTCAATAATTTGCTATAATGGCTCACAGAACTAAGGGAAACAGGTTTACTGATTTGTTGTAAAGGAGATAATAAAGAATACAGATGAACAGCCAGATGAAGAGATACATGGGCGAAGTCCAGAAGGGTTTTGATACAGGAGGTTTGTCCCTTGGAATTGGAGGGAAACCAGCCTAAAAACTCCCCAAATTCCATTGTTTAGAGTGTTTATGGTGGCTTCATTATGTAGGCACAATTGATTAAGTCATTGACCATTGGTGATCAAGTCAATCTCTAGCCCCTCTCCCTTCTGCCGAGGTCAGGGAGTTGAACTGAAAGTTCCAACCCTCTAAGCATGCCTTGGTTTTTCTGGCAAGTAGGTCCCCATCCTGAAGCTTTCTAAGGACTTCAGCCACCAGTTATCTTATGACCATACAAAAAAACTACTCTTGACATTCCAGAGATCCAAGGGTCTTAGGTCTCATGTCAGGAATTTGGGGTGAAGAGCAAATATAATACTAAAGATGTTCATAGCACCCCCATCCTTCAGGAAATTACCAAGGTTTAGGAGCCCTGCACCAGGAACGCAGGGCAGAGACTGAATATTTGAGGCCTGTTTAGAAAGTATCCAGCCAAATAATATGAAAAATTGAGACATTTATTGAAAAAAGTACAAGTTACAAGAAACACTGTACGTAGAACAATGGTGCCTCAGACCCCTTCAAAGTTGGCACCTTGGGACTTCACACCGTTCTTCCAATCTCCATCAGCTGCCCCATAATAGTTTCCTGAATCTCATCGATGATGGTCTGAAATCTCTTCCCTCTCAAAGTCGATTTTAGTGGGAAAAGCTAGAAGTTGCAGGGCACCAAATATCGGCTGTTGGGGATGCTGAGTCACCTGGAGATTTGATGTTTCACCAAAAAACTCTGCACCAGATGTGATGCATGGGCAGGCATGTTGTCTCGATGAAGCTGACAATCATCAGTTCCCCATAGCTGCTGCCTTCTGGATCATACTTCTGCAGAGGAATATTAAAACCTAATGCAAAATCTGGTGCAGATTCATTGCTCTACTTGCTCAGTCATTTTGAATGTGATGGCCACTCAGTGCACATGCTCCCTCAACGGCATCTACTGCACCCAGTGACTAGTAGGGTGAAGTCATTATTGTTCACAAATGCACATTCCAGTGCACTCTCCTTGGCTGCCATGTTACATCAATGTCGTGCAAACGATTCTTGCTCTATTAATAATGGATGGACTTTTTCCAAACAGACCTCATATATTTCTTATTGTGTCACACAAAGTGAGTTAATTTACTTAATTATAATATAGGTGAGAAGTGTGGGGAAGAAAATAGTGTGCTGGAAACATTTAACAACCAGCTTGCTGGAAAAAAGTATACAAATTTGTACATACACGAGTTTATTATCATTTTCTTTTGATATAAAGGATATGTGGTACATTATGTATAAGTAATAATACTCTCTATTGTGCATTCTGTATATTGATATTTAGACTGCTTTCATTGATTTCCGCCAAACATTTGTATCCCTCATCAACTATGATTGCAAATGATGAGCAGGTACCTGACATGAATGTCATGTTACGACATGAATGTCATGTCGTAACATGAATTAAATGAAACAACAAAGATGTGTTTTGGAATTTTGCTCACTTGTCATTTTGTGAGCTACTTTTTTGCTGACTCAGGTAACGTATTTCAAATACTGGAAGAGTGTTTTGAGTTTCCACAATGTAACAGCTGCAGACATGTCAATTTAACTTTAATCAAAACTGCTAACATATCCTCCATTACTTTCCTAAGTCTTGAAAATCAACAAAACAATAAACTAAGCCCTGTTTTGTAGTGATTTATGGATTTGCATGGATAAAAACTCTCACCATGGCAGATTCAGGCTGTTGTGTGATGTCATAGAGTGTGGGGTTTAGAAGAGATATTCGATAGCTCAATATTATATGGTATTCCTGTTATAATTATAGACATAAATAACCTTGAGAGCATAAATGGTAATAAGATGTAATAAAATGAAAGAAAGTGATGATTTTATGTATTTTTACTACCTTAGTTTTTAATATTATTTATTTAATTGAAGTTAAAATAATTTAAATTTTAGAATGGTTGTGTTTAACAGCTGTCTTGCAAAAGTTGTGAAAAATCAATTGACTTTCAGGAGCCGGTATAATAAGTCAGCTCTAGCTTATCACTGGGGTGGGGCTAAGACCTCTTGTCTATAGATATAACCTTTGCTACCTCTGATTAGACCAAAATTTAATTTCTTTGAGTTTTGAAGGCTTTTAAGTCTCCATCTGTCCTTTCTGGGCATTGTAAATGAAATTATAAACTTCATCTTTATTCTAATATCTGTAGTTCCAAAGCTCTTGGCACAATACCATAGTAAACATGTATCTTAGACACTCAGCAGATCCTTACCGATTACAAAGAAGTGCATAGAAATCTAAAGTGAACTATACCTTAAACCTAGCAAATAAACTACTTAGTTATTTTTATCAGGGGCTCAATGTAAGTCAGCTGAAAGCAATGCCTATAGGATAGCAATGGGATGGGCAGGAAAGGGGCAGAGTGTGGTACACTTATGTATGCAACATCAGCTTCAGACTTATTGAGTGCCAGTGATAATATAGGTACACTCACAGACTTGTAGGATTCAGTGGCCCAACTGGGTTTGAATTGGGTTTGTTTATTCATTCAATAATATTTTATTGAGCAAGTACTATGGTCTAGACTGTACTAGGCAGCAGAGATATAATAGCTAAATCCCTAAGCCTGTGTCCTCCCAGAGCTTACATTATGTTATGGAGAGGTGATTACCAAACAAATACATACATAGTAGTAAATATTATGGAGGAAGGGAAAGCAGGAGAGGCGGTTAGGATGAGCCACGCTGGTGGTGCTTGCTCTTTTGTATAGACTGATCCAGAAGACCTGTCTATCAAGTTGACATTTGAACAGAGGCCTGAAGGAAATGAGGGGAGTAGTTATACAAATATCTGGGGCGAGAGCCTCCCATGCTCAGGAAACAAGATGGGGGTCCCAGGGTGGGAGCATGTTTGAGGTATTTGGAGACAAGTGAAGAGGCTGCTGTGTCTGGAGTGAAATTGGCAAGGGGAGACTGTTGTATAATTTTAGGAGAGATTTTAAACACATTTTTTGTATAATTACAGAATTATCTTTACTGGTGTTCTGTGTGTGTATATTTGAATTGTCCTAGGTCACTTGCTTTTATCCTAAAGAACTTTCTTTAGTATTTCTTAGAAGTGAGTCTGCTAGCAATAAATTCTCTCGGTTTTTGTTTACCTGGGGAGATCTTCAGTTTACCCTTGGTTCCGAAAAACAGCTTTGCTGGATATAGCTGGGGCTCTCGGTTGACGGTTCCCTTTTTCTGTGAGCATGCTGAGTACACTGGCCCCCTGCCTTCCGGCTTACGTTGTGTCTTCCTAAGTCAGCTGTTACTGCCCTAAGGGTTCCCAGGTGCAGGACAGTCATTTCTTCTGGCCACTTTCAAGATTGGAGTCCTTGTCATGGACTTTCTAAATATTTTTAGACAGCTATTATATTCTTTCAATTCCAGAATTTCCATTTGTTTCATTTATGTAATTTTGGTCTTTTTACTTATATCTCTATTTGGCTCAGACATCCTTTACTTTTGTAACCATATTTCCCTTTATTTCTGTGAAGATATTTATGATGGCTATTTTGAGATTATTTTTTGTTAAATCCATTGTTCAGTTGCCCTCACAGGCAATTTGTGTCATCAGTATTTTTCCCCTGTATATGGGTCATATTTTCCCATTTGTGTGTTTCATAATATTGGCAGGGGTGGGGTAAGAGTGGGGACTGGAAATTTTAGATACAAACTAATCCAATCAAATTGTGGCTCCTTTGATGGAATAGTTTCTGAGGGCCATGTTTGCTATTTGTTCAAATCCCCTGCTCTCTTATACCCCACTTCCTGTAAACTAACTGGCCTACAATCTAGGCTATATTTTCATTAAACCTATAAATCTCTCAATTACCTTTCACCACAACTTCCACTCTTCTTGAGAGGTTCTTAGATTTGAATTTCTCCATTCTCCATTGCAAATAAAGTCAGTTCTTTGAGAAGAGATTAGGAGCTATCTGTTTTACAATCTGCTTCTCCTTCTAGGCAAAAATGTCTGAATCAGGACCCTAGAGGTGAGCATAGGGGCAATACCAAACATGTGTGACAGCCCTGTTCTAGGAGCTCAGTGCTCAGTGGAGGGTAGAGGCAGCAGTTGGAAGTGGTCTTGGCCTGTCTCTGTTAGCATGGACCACTGAGTCATGAGCCAGGACAAGGGAGACCAGATCCCCCTTGTTCTTGCCCTATGCACTCAAGGCAGAGTCTCTGTTCTACAAGTGGGGGCTGGGCAGATGAAAGAGGCCCCACCTCTCTACCGCACTAACCTGGGACTTAGTTTCTGGGGCAGGTTGAGAAATGCTGAAGTCCTACTTCTCCAGGAAAGAAGGCCTTCTGCCCCAGAGCTGGGGGAAGAGGGAGCCCTGTGCTCTAGACTGCAGCCACCTTGAATGGAGTCTTCACCTTGCTGTGCTTAGAGTGGGGAGCAGATTCCACAGACTCTCACTGTTTTTGTCCTTTTTTTCTTTACTGTCATTCATCAACAAAACAAACAAGCAAGCAAAATATAACCAGAGACATTGAAACTAAGAACAAACTGACAGTGACCAGAGGGAAGGTGGGAGGGGATAATGGGGGAGGGAGGGGGAGGGGTTTTCAGGAACATGTATAAAGGTGGTGGCTGGGGTGACTCTCACCGTTTTTAACCAAATTTCCATCGATTTTCTTTGATAGATATTTCATTTACTGTTTGCTCTTAGGGTCATTTCTGGAGGCTTTAAATGGTTGTTCATTTTTTAAAAAAATAATTTTCAGCAGTTTCACTGAGGAGTGGGTCAGCAGAGCCCCTCACTATGCCATGCCAGACGTCAGTCTCCCCCATATGCTAGATTTGAATTGATGCCAATTGTGGTCTAAATCATGCCTAAAGTTAACTGTGCCCTTTGGACACCGTGGGATCTCTCTGGGTGCAGCTGGGATGTTCCCCTCATCCAGGTCCACATACTTGGCCTCACGCCAGGCCTGATGTGACCTGACAGTCCTGACCTCCCTACGAGTTCCATGTTGCTATGAATGTTCTTCAGTGTCATGAGTCCCCAGGCAGGAATGGCGATGGGCATGGTGCCAGTAGGGAGAAGGGAAGGCAAGAAAGCAAATTGCCTTTTGCAATTTTGTGCAGCATCAGCCCAAGCCTTGTCACTTAAAATCACCATAGATGCTATCTCTCTAGGGTGCACGCTCACTTCTTGTTAGAGAGTGCACATGTTTTCTTGTTCTTACTTTCCAGAGGCTGTGCAGAATTTTCTGTTCTTTTGATTCATTAAAAAAAAAAAACACCTGCTATTCAGGGACACCTGCCTAGGATCACAACTCTCCTGGAAAGAAAAATATTGACCTCCAAGCCAGAGTGTTCTCCATGCAAGCTGCAGCCTATAGGTCATGGGTATCCCAGAGGTGCAGCCTTCAGCATTCCTTGGGGCACATCTAACTGAACAAGTGAATGGCCAGTCCCTCATGCCACTGGAGGTAGCCACTGTGCATTGACTCAGTCAACATAAATTGGACAACTACAGATTTTCAGACACTCTACTAGGACTGAGGACAATAGGGAAACAGTTACAGTTTCATCAAGGTGTTTATAGTCTAAGGACACAAAATAAAAGTAAAGCAGCAGTTATAATGTCAGATGACACTGGGACAGAAGGGGGAAAGCACAGGTTCTCTGTTTCAGCCACCGCTCCCTCATGCTGGCATCTGGGAAGCAATGCTGAGGCTGCTTGGTAGGGAAGGGAAGGAGGCAGCGTGCAGATGGTTGTTTTCTTGGTTGTCTTTAAAGTAGAGAAATGAGAAAAGAACTAAAAATATACAAGAATGTGCCCAGGCACGTTTTCTATCTTTTTTTCTTAGCATGTAAAACTTAATAAATTTTGTCATTTATATACATTACCACCATGAAGATAATGAACATATTCACCAAATCCAAAAGTTGTCTGTTTCCCTCTCTCCCAGCTGATCTGATCTGAGTTACCACGGACTAATTTGCAGTTAGTAGAGTTTTACAAATATGGGATCATTTGGTATGTCCAGTATTGCCTTTCTTTCCACTCAAAAAAATTATTTTGAGATTCTTTCATATGGTGTATTTCAGTAGCTAGCTCCTTTTTTTTCCGAGATGTATTATATTTTATAGATATCTTTTTGGTTTTTCAATGAAGGCAGAAAAGGAGAAGAGAGGCTCCTGTTATCACCAAGGGTGAGTAGGGGCGCTGGCAGCATGACAGTGGCTGTCACCTGGCAACCATGAGTCTGTGGCCCAGGAAGACCTCCTCGGGGTGTCCAGTGAGGACCTGAGAAGTTGGCACAGGCTCCGCTCAGTGGGTGGGGGATGACTGGACACTGAGTAGCATTTGGGATTTGAGAAGTTTGAAGGACAGCACCCTTAGGGCATGAAGAGAAAACAATTTCCAGTCCTAGAAGGATTTAAAGGAGATTGGCCTGGCCTGTCAATGCTCACAACTAGAAATCCCCTCCTTGTGGGACTGCATTGTCTGAGAATCTTACTAGAAAGTAGGAAACAATGCACTTTCCTCTGTAATGGACCTCGAATTCACTCTTTACTCCATTGAGCAATATATTGCACTGAATTGAAGCGGCCACAGTATTGAGTTGGTTCGGAGGGGCCTACTGGGCAGTTTTATTTAGAAAGAGGCAGAGATGACAGTGGCTGTAAGACAGATGAGAAGCAAGCCCTCAGAAGTAAGCGGAGGCAGGGAAAATGGGCAGCAGACATGGATGTGGCAGAGCTACCCTGTGTAAGAGAAGCGAGCAAGGCCATGGCCAGGTGTACATCAGTCTGGGTGTTCATGAAATGGGAGCAGATGTGTATGTAGGCAACTGAGGAAGGAAGTAGGGGTGTGGGTGAAATGTCTGCACCTTTTCTCCTCGGCTTCCATCTGCTTTAGGAGGACACTCCGAAGTTAAGTTTGCCACACTCCACACAGCAGCTCTGTTATACTGGGTTCAGTGCTGATTGTGCTGTGTGCACAAATGCGGGTGCCTATGGTTTCCAGACTCGGTGGTTCGCTCTCTGAGGCATCATGACGTGGACCCTCATTTCTCATCTCAGCTTTTGAAATAAGCTCCTAACTGTTTTCCCTCCCTTTTGTCTCATCCCTTGAGCAGACCTCTTATCCACATTGCTGCCAGAGGGAGCTTTCAGGAGTGTAAACTGACTCTGTCCCTGTCCTGCTCAAAGCCTTCAATGGCTCCTCAGTGCTTGCAGAATAAGGCTCCTTACATAAGACATAAATTTCTCCCTGCCCTGGCCTCTCCCTGACTTCCTAGCTAGTGGTTGTCGCCATCCCTGTCATGCACACACATCTGCTGTTTTGTCCATGGCAACTGTAGGCACACAACATTCTGCTTCATGCTCCTTTACTTTGCTTATGTTTTCTTTTTGACTGTAATGCCCACCCTTTAATCCCCATCCCCTCCTTTTTATTTTTTCTGCCAGACTCTTAAGAAAGTCTAAACCATTCTAGATTGGGTTAGATGGTCTTTCTCTGAGGACCCTGCACTTACCTCCAATCTTACACTCACCATATTGTATCATGTGTACTCCTCTCTGTTTCTCAGATCCTCCTGGTTATGCCTTATTTATATTTGTATCAACCAGGGCCAACCATAATGCCTGGGACATAGTTGGTACTCAAAGTATTTTGTTGTATAAGTGAATGAAGTGATCTTCAACTGCCTCCTGAATTACTAATAGTAGAGAGCATCAGTTTGGATTCCAATGGCAGTCCAGCAGAGGTGCCTTCATTTAACCACTGGACATAGAAATGTAGCAACTCATAGTCTGCCAGGCTGAATGTACCTGAAAGCCTCAGGAAATCTTGTCACTGTTCATTTTATTATGTGACTACAACTTGAACTGAATAGGAAGAAATGAATCCTGGCCAGCAGTGAGCATTGTGCCAGGAATAGAACAGGAGGCCTATATACTCATGAAACTAAAGGTTACCGTGGTGTCATCAGGGAGTACCCTTGAACTGCAGCTGGACCGGGTGCCTCATTCCACCTCTGCCACTGCTCCATGCCACTGAATGGAGAAACCCTGGGCTTTTATATCCATGGAGGAATGCAGCATAGCCCTTATCTCCTAAACCTGTCCAAGCCGACAGCTGTTCACGCTGAGTCCTTCAGCAGAATAGTGACTGGGACTTCAGCCGCTCGTGGCTATTCAGTAAATGTCATCTGATATAGAGATCCCAGTCAGGTGGCACAAGAAGAGCTGAAAGCCCCTCAGGTGGTCTCTACCATCACACTCTTTATGCACAGCAGCACATCCTGGTTGTCCCCATACGGCGTCTCTAGTTATGACTTCCTTTTCTTCCTCTGAACGAGGCTGACCTCACTGAGTGGTAGGTGCAAGGTGTCCACTGAATGGTGAACTGTGTTCCTCTACGAGTGTGATGTTATATTTTCCACCTGAGGGGGGAATGGAGACTGAGTAGCACTGCAATAGAGGAGAGAGCATGAGTGTGCTTCCAAGATCTGCTCACACTCAAACAGCTGCAGAAAGTCCACCATTTCCTTTCCTGCTCAGCATGAGATATTTTTTACCTTTACACAAAGTTCTTGGAGACCATGTAATTTTAAATGTAAGCAAAACCTTTGTTTTGAATGTAAACCCATGGGAATGAAGATGATCTCACAATCTGCAACACAAAGATCATCTCGTGATCTTGGCTATTTCCCAGTGAAACGCACTCAGGCTGTCATTGCTGGCGATAGAAAGCCCAGAGAAGCTGCAGCCTCCACATCGTGATTTAGTGAGGGGAGTGACTGAGAGTATTTTTGTCAGAGGCACTGCTTCTCTGCTTAGCCTCAATATTTCATAAAAAGCTCATTGCAGCAAATTTTTTATTTGGCAGCATCTACTGTGCTATCTTTGTGATAACTTCACATTAAATAACACTGACATTTCAAGGTCAAATGAAAGTCAAATTGACATGGTGAATATTCAGTTGTCAGCTTCTGTTATTCATATGTATTTTTTAAAGAGATGTATTTTTTCTGTAAATATGCAGGCAAAGAATGTAATCAGCAGTGTTTGTAGGAAAAGGAAAAGTTATAGGAATCCTGGCAATGTAAAGCAAATTAAAAATTCAAATTTGAAGATATGAGTGATATGGTAGGAAACTACTTGATTCTGACACTGTTATCTTGGACAAATCATTTAAACTATCAGTTTAGTGTCTCTAGATGTCAAATTAGGAGAATGAGCTACATAATTGTCATAGTCTTTACTCTTATTTATAGTCTAAATGATAGGTTTTCCAGATGCCACTAAAAAGAACTTCTAAAACGTTGCAAAATACTGAAACATACTGGAGAAAAAAGGATGTGATATTTTTTTCCTGAGCACTTAATTAAGTAGGCAGCAGTCCCTTAAGTGAATGCATTGAACGAATGGAATCACAATGAGATTTATAGGTCTGGGAAACGAGTCTACACTGTGCAGGGCATACACTAAGAGAAACTTGGCCTGTTAACAGTTCCAGTGAAGAGCAGAGAATGCTCTGGCTATAAAGGGCTTTTACTGGAACTGTTTTACAGGTTATGAGATTATATGTGGCCTATGTAACCGAGTGGACAGGGAATGGGATGTCGCGTGGACTGTGCCTTCATCAATGGCCAAGCCTGAAAGGACTGAGAAAAGTCTACTTCTGAGCAGTCTTGGAAAATTAGGTATTGTATTTGAGGATAATGTCAGCATTTGTTTTTGGAATTCTGCCCAGTAACCCAGAACACATGAAAAGGTCTAAGGGTAATTCGATCAGTGTTTCTGTAAAAGAACACCAAAGCCACAGATTCTGTTACTGGCAAGACAGAAAATGCATTAGAAGGGAAGACAACGCGTTTCATGGGAGGATGACGCGGCCTGGAGGGGGCTCCGGAGAGTTAACTGACAGCAATTAGGAGAAATGATGAATGCTAACCTCAACTCCTGGGATCCCTCTGGAACAGGAACGTGCTCCTCAGGGTGTGTTGGTGTTTGTGACACTGCTTTCTGTGTTGCCCCTGCAGCCTGATGCACTTTTGGTTGTGGTCCTTTTATTCTCTTTTGGCCCTGTTTTTGAGCACTGACGTGAAAGGACCTTCTTCAGAAAGTTATTTATGCACTGGTCATCTCACATAGTGTCCACAGTTTCCCATCTAGAGATATATTTGCCTTTGGGCATTACTCTTTTTGGATATTCACAGAATCCATGGCCATAATCCATTTTTCATTAACTGGTCTGTTATTTAACTTCTTGGATGCAATATAGGTAACAGCTATGAAAATGATGGGCCAATCCGTGTGTCCACAGGTCTTGCCCTCTTTGGCCTGGGGATGAGGAAATGTGAAGGTTGGAGGAGATTAAAAGCACACTCTAGATAGTCTCCTGTGAGCTACCTGGTTAAACCTTGGTCATATTGGTTGACTTTTCATAGGGATATTCAGTGGGGAGCTGCCTGTTGATTGGCAAGACCTAATGTCCATTGGGCCACATTTATTAGCAGGGTTTCCTTGCACGTCCAACTTCAGTGAGAGAGAGACTAAGCAGGACGTCTCTTAGTTCCAGTTTTGCAGGCTAACCAGGGTTATTTAGGTTGGGTTGGCAAAGAGGGCCTTGGGGAGGGAAGGGGGGACACCTTTTGGACCTTAATCTAAGCCTCTTGTTGCTATTGAGAAATCAGGGACATTCTATATAATTCAGAGGTGGGTAAGCTATGTGACTCATAAACAAAATCAGCCCTGCTGACTGTTTTTATAAATAAAGTTTTATTGGAATACAGCCACAGTCATTTATGTGTTGATGGATGTTTTTGCACTAAAATAGCAGAGTTCAATAGTTGCAACAAACTGTTAGACCTGCAAAGTATAAAATATTTACTATTTGGTCCTGTATGGGGAAAAAAGTTTTCTTAACTCTGCTGTAGTTCTTTATAGGTAATCTGCTAGTTGGTGTTTTGAGGTGCTTCCAGAATGAGTTCAGGTGTTTCATATTTTCCTGCTTGGGATTTGTTGTTCTTTCACCAATTCTTAGCCATAAACTCTGAATATTGTCTCCCCTTTATCTCTTCTCTGCTCTTGAAACTCTGATTAGAATGAGAGATTCTAACATAAATTTATTCTCCATTTATCTTAACTTTCTTTCATATTTTCTTATCTCTTAGGCTCTCTGGGCTCTATTCTGCATAGTTCTCCAGACCCCTGATTCATCAATTTCTTAGTTGTATATAATCAGCTGTTAAACCCATCATTGAATTTTAAATTTTATTACTTTTTGTTGTTAAATTTAGAAGTTCTATTTGCTTATTTTTTCAATTATGCCTTGTTATCCTATTATTCATATTTCATACCTCTTATTTTCTCAACATATCTAGCATTCTTACTTTAAATTCTATGCTGCTAATTCTAGTTTATGAAGCTACTATAGGTCGGATCCTGCTGTTTTATCCTCATTGGCTCACAAGGTGCTTGTTTACATGTGAGTGTCGTGATTGTTCCTGATGGTGAGCTCAGGTTTCTTGGATTGCTTCTGTGGAAATTCTTTGAGCATTTTCATTTGTTGTTCAGAGTATGTAGCATATTTTATTCCCAGAGAAACTTATAACCACATTATCCATACCAGCTATACTATAGATCTCCAAATGTTAAAGGTTATTAAGCACTTGCCTGGGCCATTAATAAAGCTAATTTCTTGATGTTAAATGGCCTAACATTTCCTGGAAACTCCTCTGATTTTTATTCGATCCTTGAAGAAAGGCGAGTGAATCTTAACTTCTCACTGGGATCTACAGTGATACAATAAAAACTGAGAGCAATTTCTTCAAATCCGCCTTGTCATAATTTTCCACTTCTGACATTCCTCAGAACTGGATGTAAAATTTGCATCACCTTACTTCTTAAAGCTGTTTCAGGTGATTGCTCCTGCCTCTTCATGAAAACACTCCTGCTCTCTTGAGGGAAATGATATCTGCTATACCCCCTTCTATATGTTACCTTGTTCCTGAAATCTGCCTTTAAGATAACCATTCTCATTCATTCTCTCACTGAAGACACTGAGTCTCCCTGATGGTCTTTTGTTCCATTCCTATTTCTGACTTCATCATATCTGACTTCAAAACCTTCTGAGATATTTGGCTTCCTCATTTTCAAAATAACCTTTTCAACTACTGCACTTCAGCTGCCCACTTCCATACTCACAATAAATTTCTTCGTCTTGGAAATTAGATACATAAACCTTCCTGTTTTTATAATTTTCTGTCTTTTAAGGTCACTCACTAAGCTTTTCCTAATATATCAATTCTTTGACCTCATTGAGACCTCTATTCTGTTTATCAACTACTTTCAACGTTTCAAATATCTCTCATATTTTGCTTCTCTCCTCATCCAGCTCATATTTTATAATTCAAGTCTTCAAACACCGCTTCACTAATTCCTTCTGACTTGCCACATACTCTTACTCTTCTTACTTGGCAGGACCGCAGTCCTGGGTGAAACAAAACATCCATTTTCTCTATACCCATACCTGTGCTCATGAGTGTTCTTGAAGAAATATTATGATTTCCACTTTTGGTAGTGGTTGACTAGATTATTTGGGCAAATTTCTCCTGTTGAAAATAGCAAAATGTTGATATAATATTTAAAATATCTCTTTTAAAACATTAAAGAATTTTAAAAGAAATTAAAGAATTACCAGATGAATATTTAAGGAAAACCAGGATTTCAAAGAAGTAAGCTGAACACTGAAGCCACTTGGACCTGAAGGCATTTTCTAATGTTGGAAAGATTGCACTTGGTTGTTGGTGGCCTCATAGGGGAAAAGATTGTAATTTTAAGGCCCAGGGCCAAATCAGGTGCAGATTTTATAATAATAAGAGACTCTATTCACATTATGCCATCATCACAAAAGACTAGGTTCTCTAGAAAAGATGAGTCAGAAAGAAGCTAGAAAGTTGCCTTGAAACTACATACAGAAAAGGGAAAAAAAATTACTTTTTGAAAAGTTGTGGCCACAGGCCAAATTTTGTGCAGATTTGCAAAATGAGTTCACATACCTCAGGGGTGTAAGAAAACCTCAAGCCAAAAATTTGTCTAAAGGTGGTTCTAGACTGGTCCTTGGTTTCTAGGCAGAAGTAAATTCAGATCCTATTTGGAGGTAGGTAACTTTATGTTAAGCTTCAAAGAATCCCCACAAATTTTCAGGGAGAGTGAAAAGTATATAGTCAAAAATAAAATCAAGTATACGAAGCATCAGAATATCACAAGGAGGAAACATTAGGAATAACAGAAGAAAGAGGTCAACAAAGACTTCACAAATTGGAATCATTGGATACAAATTATAAACATTTATGCTTACTTTCTTAAAGAGATAATCACAAACCCAGAACAGTCTAAAACTTGACCTAACATATTTGAAAAAGAGTCAAGTAAAACTTTTAGAAATGAACAACAAAATGTAACCCAAATTAAACTTTGTTTGGATTTAAATGTGAATTATCCAGAGGACTAATAGGAAGGTGAATGAAACTATGGATGAGAAAAATATGCAGAATAAATCATGGAGACACAAAAATATAGAAGAGGAGACAGTGAAGGTCATGGAGGAAGGTAGTATGTAGTTTTAATTTGAGGGGAGGGAGAATAGGGGTAAAAGAAACATTTCAAGAAATGATGACTGAGAATTTTACAGAACTGATTAAATACAGCCATCTAAAGATTAAAAAACCAGCCAAATCTTATGCAGAGTAAATATGACTCCATACCTAGATACTTTACATGAAACTGCATAACACCAAATAAGAGAAAATATTCAAGGCAGCCAGAAAAAACTGTCAGACTACTTTTAAAGCAGCAACTGTTAAGCTTTCTGTTGACTTCTCAACACCAGCAATGAAAGCCAGAAATTAGTAGAACGATATCTCCAAATTGCTAAAAGAAAACACTTGCTAAGTTAGAGTTCTATACCCCAAGAAAAATCTTTAAAAACTGAAACTGAAATAAGATCATTTCAAGACAAACAAAAATAGGGAGTGTTTGCACCAGTATATACCATCACTAAAGGAGGGTAAGCCCAAATGAAAGGCTTTACATGAAAGAAGGAATGGAGAATAAAGAAAGTGATGAATACATGGGTAAATGTATACTTATTATATGAAATGATAATGTATTATACAGTTAAAACACAATATTAAAATACATGATAATAATAATGAGTTGGTGAATGAGTCAATTAGTGAAAGCATTCTATAGTCTTATTATCTGATAGGAGGGTAAAGGTATTGATTAACTTTAGAAATATTTGTTTAATTAGAAATATTTATTTTATGTACTTTTCTGTATTTATATTTCATGGTAAGGTAAAAAAATAATATTTTAACCCAGTGATTCAGTCATCTGTAAGTGTATGATCTTCAATGTTAGTCAACAGGATTTTCAGTGCTTCTTGGCAGTCCTACCCTGATTTTCATCATCATGTTCCTAACATTCTCTACAAGAACACTGTCAAGTATTTCGCATTCTCTCCAGACTTCTACTTTTCCCCTGCTCCCAAACTTTCACCTCCTCCTTAGCACATTATGTTATTTCCTAATTCACAGAGCATATTAACAGCTATAACATATTTTCCTCAACCTCTTGCCACACAAACCAATATATTCTCAACATCAGAAGCAATCTTACGTAATTTTCTCCTGGTAAAACGATAGAGCTGCCTTTCTCTAATCTAATTCTCCAACCTCTATTTCTTCTAAGGAATTTTATTCTCTCTACACCATCTGCCACCTATATAGTATTTCTCTCCTTAATGGACCCTTACCCTTATTATTTAAACATGCTCAAGTTTAAATACTATCTACGTTGAAACATATGTGCACATACACACAGACAGACACACAATCTTTGACCCCAGAGCTACCTTCTAACAGTAATTCTCTGTCTGTCCTGTTCATAGTCAAAATTTCTGAAAACATCATTTCTACTCTATGTTTCCTCATTTTCTTGAAGAGTGATTTTCAAGCATTTTGATCCGAGGACTCCTTTTAGAGTTTTGAAACTTGTTGAGGAGTTCAAACAGCTCTTGTTTATATGAGTAGCCACAAGGTATTACCTATTCTGAGATGCTTATCTTTTCTTTCCAGAAGGATAAATGTTCTGTCCCCTAGAGTGAACATCACACAGCTGAATTTGTGTTTTACTAATCTTGGAATCCCTGGTACCTTATTCAGAATTTAATTCTTTTTTGGGGGGAGTTATTATTAACTTTATCTGGTCATTTTCCTGATCTCCTTAATTTTTTGTTGGTAAATGTAAAAGAGTTAGTATTTCAGCTGAATTTCTTTTTAAATTTCTTTTTTAGCTGTTTTGTATAGATTTAAAACAAAATGAAAGAGTTTATGAAACAGGAGTACAAAACCAATTCACCCCACTCTTCAGAACACATGAAAAAGATAAAAAAAAGATCTAATTTCACACTCCAGCTGAAGTCTGTCCTATATCTGAGAAAATTGCCCCAGGTGTCCACAATAGAACTTCTGCTTGATATTCTAATATCCTAAAGATGATTTCTTAAGAGATGTTATTCATGAAAGCAACTGAGAAAAAAGCTCTGTCAACAGCAAATTAAAATAAAGCTGAGATACAGTATTATTATTCTGGCCAAATGGAGTAGTTTTATTTCATCTCCAGAAAAAGAAAGAAATATTCAAGGATGCCCAGGAATAAAGCAGGGTTGATCAGGTACACACACTGACTGCAAATTAGTTTATGATGGTTTTACTGTAAGACAGTCTGCCCCTTGCCTCCATGGAATGAAGATTTCTTTTGTAACTTTGATATCCTAACATTCTTAAAAATATATATAAGACAAATATGACTTGGATTAAATTGTATTATACGTATGTGTGAATAGTGCTGTAGCCAGATTCTGGTGTCATTCCACACATTATATTTGAGCTATATATATTTGAGCTACTCAGAAGCTGAGTAGGCCTCTGCGTGCCCTGAGGAGGAGTGTGTGTGTGTGTGTGTGTGTGTGTGTGTGTGTGTGGTCTTTGACAGGGTAGATGAGTGGATGCCACTGGTGGAGGGCAAGGGTGGAGGGGAAGGAAGGGACAGGTAGGGGCAAAGCTGGGAAAATGTATGTCTGAATGGCTCTTTCAGATTTAGGCTCCAGGCCATCCTGGGAGACAATTAGCCACATTGAAGTTAGATGGTATAAGCGGGATGGTATAAAATGGGATGGGATGTAGCTGATGTCGTGTCTTGGTAAATAAAAACTTGGTCCTTAATATTATCCAAGAAGTTGCCTGCTTTAAAAAGTAAAATTAGATTAAGGATGATTTCATGCTTCATAAG